>JARQSW010000388.1:845431-914647 GCA_030142375.1 Calameuta pallipes
TGGCGCCCGCCTGGCTTGCGGATGCATGAACGAAGGGTGGACGGACGAAGGTAACGTAGGTTGGATCTCGCAGATTACCGTTCTCGGATTTTAGCTATCGGTATCGGGTCAAGAAAAAATACGTTACAATTTTTAAAAATTAATTTCTTTTTAATCCACCCAACTACGGTTCGACTCACTGGCATTGATTAGAGTCGTTCGACGAGTAAACGATTCTATCTAAGGGACTCATTTATGTTAAAAGCCATAGGAAGATGGCCTCTCTAAATATATATTTTTTGGCACTCTATAACGCTACTGTATCTAATATAGTACAATATAATCATTATTTTATTTCTTAATCGGTGCAACGTATCTGATCGTACGCCAATTGACATCACACCCTGTCTTTCCTCGTTATACACAATCAACCGTGATTCTTCTTTTTGCACTACTGTCGATTCAGCGCACGGCGCGTTTCTACATAAACTCTCCCAGCTTCATTAGGCAACTCGATAAGCCGCGAGCAATCGAATTCATCGTCGCGACGCATACTGATCTCTCACTCCAGCAACGACGCGATTGCCGATCTTAAAATTTCTAGAGTTATCGCCGAGAGTTAATGCCAAGCCGAGCGGAACGGGATAAACTGAAAGAAAGAACCGAGGGAACTTAGGGAAAAGTTGATAAAAACAAACGAACCAAGATTAAAATAAACCTGTGGCATGATGATTTTAAAGGGAAATCCTGGCCTCTCTGTAGGCTTACTGGCAAATTAATTAAGCACCGCGACGTAGTCCTTTGTGGACACTACGTATAGCTTCGTATATACATATGTATACGTATATACGCATACTGTTGTATATATAGTCCATACCCGTGAATCCTAAAGTATATAAGATAAAAATAGTGCGTGAGAGATTCCTTCCGAGAAGATCTAAGCCGAAGGCTCGTTTTCCCATCGTTAAGCGATTAGGCACGTAGCTTTCGTCACACGTATGAAACACGTAACTGTGAAGTATTTAAAGGGATTGACTATGTATCACATGTAGGTACCTTTACTTGGAGACTCTTCGTTCATAGAACGTTCGAAGTTTTCAATATATATGTATATATAAATGCATGCACGTTTACATGCATACGTATACACACACACACACACACACACACAGTTACGCATTAGTCACTCACGCGTCTACGTAACACGTGGCGACATATGTGAAGAGTTTATTTTATAGCGATCCCGTGCCTAATCCGAAACTATGATTGCCGGCTTTATTAAAATGATGAGGGTGACTTATAAAAATAGGATTTTTTTAGAAGTTTAGTACGATTGAGTAGATACGAGTTTATGAAGATTTATGAAAATTTTTCGTTTCTTCTTTTGATTGGGCTGGCAGGCTCGTCGGATCGGATTAAATGGAACTTGATTTTTGCTATGATAAATGGAAAAATAGTGGACTTTTACCACGTTACGTAATATATAATTTTAGTTAGTCTTTCGGTAAATATACGAAGTACAGAATGCAGTCGGAATTCAGTAAAATAACACGCGGTCGTAATTAACCAAAACGAAGTTATCCATCCGTTGAATACGTGACAGGCACACGCGCGAATACCATCACATAGTAAATTTCCCTATCGAATACAGAGGCAATGTGGATTTTAACTAATTTGGCAATTTCGCGCTTCATTAAATATAGCCACGTACATGCGCACACAATCGATATCGATAGTAACCGATTTAAACGAGATTAAAACGACCTGACCGCGGAACACGGAAATTATAATACAATGCAGTATCTACTACTCAATAGACGAAATTTTCGAAAAATTATTAAAATTTCTAAAATTAAATGAATTAGCGTTGAAAGTATCAAGAAAAAAAATCATAAATAATTTATCTAGATAAATTAGCAAGTTTTTATAAGCAAAAAATTGTCGCTGTATACAGGAATTTTCATTTAGCTGGACTTTAGTCGCATTCCTGCCAACATAATGTTCACGTATGCCTGCCTGCGTACTTACCTGCATCTATGCCTTACATACCTTCCTACGTGCATATCTTTACATGGATACCTATATAGAAGCCATGTACGCAAATAACATATCAGCCAAGAATATCGAAAGGAAGGCGCGTGTTGCGTTGCATCCGCTGAGGCAAACACTCGTTACGATCCAGGACAGCGCCAGGTAGATACCGATAAGGGCGATAAGGATACACGAGGATAGCATGCAGCAACATAGGTATGTACTACCTGTACAACAAGTATCAATATAAATCCGGTCAAATTCAATTTTCTCTCGAGCGACGATTGCCCTATTAACGAAGCGACATGCTTCACGTGCGATCGACTCGATTCGCCACCATCGTTCATCTTGACAATGGGACCGAACTTTTACTCGATTAGCTGCCATAAGGCATTCCCTTACCGTTCTCCTTGCGGCACAAAGCGTATCAATTGGAGTCGAATGAATGTTTGAAAAGGTCCAGAGCTCGTCCCCAGCATCCCTATACTATAGATATAAAATAGGTATCCTTTGAGAATTTTTATTCGGAACGATAATGTATTGTGCCCCATCGTAGTTGCTGAATTAGCTGATAAATATCAGAGTGCAGCTGACGCGTGTATGACGTATGACTGATGCATGCCTGGTTGCAGATATAAAGAGAGAGAGAGAGAGAGAGGACTATACAGGTGCAGGAGTGCAGGATGCTGATGGGTATAGGACACGACGCCAAATCGCGACTCCATGGCGTAAATAGCCGGCAAACAGGGACGCATCGGACCGTTCAACCGGAAACACGTCATGAACCACGAGTCCCAGCGTCCCGACGCCAAACCAAATCTACTGCATATACCCCTCGCTCTTTTAGTCTATATAGTGGTACTATATGCACGTGTTATATTGGTACGTTATATAGAGAGACTCTAGCGCGCTATTACGCGAGAGCTTGAAGCGCACTGATTTTTCCCTCACCGCCGCTGGACAACCAAAAATAAACCCGTTCACGTCCCGACGGGATCCGATCGAGTTTTTCTCTATTGGCTGTGTTACGGCTCTGCTCTGGCTTTACTCTGGCCTTTACTACTCTTTCTACTCTACTCTAGTCGACTGCTCTCTCGTCGATGCTTTGGACAATTTCAAGGGGCTTGCACACGTCGACCAATTCCCAGCTATATGGTCTATATAGTTGGCTCTGTTATATATGGAAAGTCGAGAAAGAAGAAGGTGCACAAAGACAACGATGGGATTCGTGGGAAATGGATAATCCCTTGGAAAATGTTCTGACGTGTCTGGAAAAAAAAAAAAAAAAAAAAGAAAACTTTATTCTCTCGATAAGAAAGCGCGTAGGGATTTTTTGGCTGGTTTACGGTGTACGGCCTATGAGCTTTAGACATGTTATTTCTGGCCCGAAACTCACTTTGAGTAATCTGGAAATGCTCGAGAGAATTAAGCTTAATCTTACATACGTGATCTTCGCTGTCAACAAGAGAATTCGCATTGCTCCGAGTGAATATTTTGCGTCCTCTCGCGGACGAAACATGCTGACAGTAATTACTGTGTTATAGGTGAGATACGAGACTTTCCTTAGATTAGTCGTAAGTTCGCGTACATAGAAACTCTCGAAGCTATTCGCTCGTTATATCTGTAATGTTACCGTAGAATAATTAATGAGTATACAAATTCGTTTAAAGTGGGACCGTATGGGATTCTCTCGGGAAGATGACAATAGTAATAAAAAAAATCATACTCTGGGTTCTCAAGCGATGACGTACTCAATGGCGCGAACAAGATCATCAAAGAGGTTCATCCACTCTTTGCGGTAGCAGCTATATTAATTCCTTGAGAATTTCAAGATATTCTCTGCCTTCGCCAATCTCGCTCTTTCGTGCTCGTCGTTTAGCTCGTAATTCGCTTGTCGACGGGAGTTACCGTTGTGGACCAGCCACCAAATGCATTGAGCAGAATGTCGGTTCCCGGCGCGAATTTCGAAAATATATAGAAAAGCGATTCTTTTGAAGGACCGAAAAGGTGGGAGAACGATGGACAAAATATCTTGGAGAAAAAAGCACTCTTCCGGTGGAAGGGGCCCGAAATTTTCATAATGCTCATTCCTATTCCTGGCAGCAATGTAGGAGGAATAACGATGATATTATTTGAATATCCAAAATCTATCGTCCATGTCAATTGGCTTAAACTGATAAATGCGCGGTCGTGTGATTGGGATAATTGCTTTAATACATGTAGGCAGTAATGCACGCGAATTCCTCGACCAAAGGGGTGGTGGGTGCAGGTGAAGGGGGTGGGAAAATGACGCGAACGGAGTTAGGGAGAGAAAGCTAAACTACCGGCGTTCGCAGTTCGTTATTCGCAATGCAGATCGTGTAGCAGCGTGCACGGCATGGCGTAGCAGCCAGAACATAATTGATTGGGTTGGTTCGTTATGACAGGCGTCTCATTAAGATGCGACCAACACGACCAGCGACGTTCATTTGTTCGAAACGTACGTGCCGACGCTTAATAGGCGAGGCAAATTGGACGATATCGGAGTCAAAAAATGTAAAAGGAGACACAAAAAAACTGGCCGTCAAGTAGATGTTTTTTGGGGGGAAAAATATACAAAATATGCTGCTGAAACGATTTGAATATATTACGACAGGAAGTGGTTCGTCCATGAAACTAATAAAACTTTCATTAGGATTATCTTCTTATTTAGACTATTTAATCGGTATAAAATTATACCCAGTGAAAGGTTAGGGATGAATCAGCCAGACTCTTTGGCTACTAGTAGTCACGCCCATACCAGACCAGACTTTTGGGGCCGGATCAAGACTAGTCTGTTGTTTTCACATTCTGTTTCTCTGTTTTGCATACTTTGAGACTTCTTTACGGTAACAGTCGAGAATTTCAATCGTTTTAACTGTCGGAATTTTAGCAACCAACTCCTCGTTGCTCCACTCCGCCCTTACGCACCATTCTATGTAATTTATCGTGCACACATGTGGCGCACTTACGCTCCCTGGGCAAAGCGATAAGCGGGAGCATCGCGGATTATTAGCGAATTCCGCGGTGTGAAAAGAAGAGGACCACTTCAGAGTGAAAGAAAAAGAGAAAAAAATGGAAGCAAGAATGAGTCAAAAGAATAAAGGGAAGAACGAGAAGAAAACACGTGAAGCCAGACTGGAATGCCAAGTAGCCTATATAGGATATAAATGAGGATCTCGGTAGGTACAGTAAATAGGCAGAAAAGTTTCTTCTTCTGATTTTCTCTACCTTCGTCCTTCTTTTTACCTCGGTATAGCTACTGAAGCTCACAGGAAGCTACTTTAGAATTTCTGTCCATTCGGTAGGCACTCTACTCGTATGTCAATACGTACGAAAGCATGTTCAATTATTTCAAACAAAAAAAAATATTAAAATTATCAAAAATTCGATACTTCAGAGTGAGTCAAAAGGAATTGAATTGCACGATGTCAAAATTGTAATAAGCGCCAAATTCAACAAAGAGAGAATGAATGAGCCTGTGTGAGACAAAAAAATGTAGGTATCGTTTAATTTCACCAGCCGGGTAGCTTAACGACCTTTCGTATACCGAGCAATTATAATCTCGTTGGTCCCGCTTAGTCAGGTCATTGTGAAGCAAATGGATGATACCACGCCGCGATTATAAGCTGTCGCTTTTACGCACGTGAATCAAGCATTTTTCTCTACGTTGTTTTCTCATTTGGTCTCTTTCTATTTATGTCTGTCCACATCACGAACTTAACACACTATGACAATTTCAAGTAGCCACTGTCTACTACTACTTGAACTCATTACCTGTTCTATTCTACTTTACTCAACGAAAATAATATTGTGTTTCTGCCTAGTACCATATACATATGTAAAACTACAAAGGCTCATGCCTTCCTGACAGTTTTAATATTAAAATTTTTTTCCCATCTACGTGAACTGACTAGGTTCAGATCAATAGCCAATCGAAACACTAATCGATCTGCGTATTGAATATATCGATATATTATATCGCTAAGCTCAAGAGATACAATTAAGTCGAACAAAGTTATTCCGCAGTTGAATATACCTATCGCTGAATGTTTCCTTTCATTTGATTTTTTTTAACCGTAAGTGTGCAAGAATACGGGATTGATCATGACCCGTAAAGATGTTATTTTGAAATGTTACTTAAATATTCTGCGGAGTAGAACGTTACAGAATGAAATTTACTACTAATTTACATGAAATAGCATGATAACTAGTATCAGTTGGAAGCTAAGAGGATGGGCATAACGCAAAAAAGCTTTTAACGTCGATGAAAATTTAATGCGCCTGCGCAGAACGTGGACGTGGATCAGGCTTGAAATGCGGTCGAATATGGTATACGCTCGATCTATCTAAATTTAGTGGTAATTCCAGGGAAGACGAGTGATTCGAAAAGCTCATTTTATGTGAGTTTCCGCAAGTTTTGCCATTCCCATACTACATATACGCATACCCATGTGAATCTTTTACGGTATACACCACATATTATACTATACGTGTATATAGAGAACGATAAATATCATTAAGTACAGTACAAATAGAGACTCGCCACCACCACAGTCACGAGATAATTTCCCAGAGTCGACACCAATAACAACAATCGAAAGAGAATCAACTGGATAGTGTCATCAGCGCGGGTGATAAAATGTATATAAAACATTTTTCCCACTAAGGAAAGCGTGAATTTCGCAAAAGCCGACTCTCCTAAATCGCAAGTAGAAAAAAGCGAGGAAGAAAAATAAAAGGCATAGAAGTAAGCAAAGAGTGATAATAGCTCCATAAAATCGACTATAACCTCTCTAACGGCTCTAACGGCAATCCTCGAACGAGCAATGGTTCCCAACGATATATAGAAGAGAAGAGAATCTCAGTTGAGGTTAATCCATTTGCGCAAACAGGGTTAAGCGCCGCAGCCTTTTCCTGGCTGCTGGTACGAAATATTGATGAAAAAGCCTCGCCCGAATAAAATTGAGGTTAGCCCAGTCAATAATGTCTGTTCTTGGATCATGGCTCATACGTGGCTCACCCTCTCTTTCTGTCTCCAATTTCCCCTACCCACCCCCCTCTCTCTCACGAGTAAGCGTTACGTATAGTGTAAGGTAGATATAGGTATAGCATATATAAGGGGATGGAGAGAAATGGTATGTAGCGAGAGATGAGGCACATCGATCATCTCGACGGCAGCCGTGTGGAATGGTCGACGGAAACCGCTGCTGTGACAGCCAACACGCAGCCCATAGCGATCCCGCATCTTTCTCCATGAGGAAGGATGCTGTGCCTACCGTGGTAGCTGACTAACGGACTACCACTCGTTCTGATCTCTGGCGACCTTTTCTTCGAACGTCGCGCCTAGATCCAAGCCACCCCACTTTCTTTCTTCGAGTAATCCTAGAGTACCCGCGTTATCGGCATTCTCTCCCGACGCATTAATAATTGTTCAAAGCACGTCCTGCTGCTAGCTGATTCCTGCTACGAGGATCCTTGCGGCTCCTTCCTTTCCGTATATAGCAGCGCGAGTGCGTAAAGTCATTGAACTCGACGTGAAGATTATGCTCTATGGAAAATGAATGAGGGCAATTCGTTGTTATAGACAGGATAGGGTAAGGGTTTTTAGAAGAATCAATTAGGATGATTGGAACGGATGCTGGGAAGAACGTTTGAACGTTTCAAATAATACGATGATTCGTGTCCTCGTTGGTTATCATAAATAGGGATTTGTACTGGAATGTTTCTTCAATAGTGGGGATGAGTCGTTCTATATCGAAATTCATCCCGAAAAATTACTCAGCAGCTGTCATCCTGTTGGAGAGTTAAAACGTCTGGAGCTTAGGGTATAACCTCTCGATGTCTCTTCCTCTAAGAGGAAAGAGAACGGGACGGTAGGTGGAGTTGCGTTCTCTTTCATCTTTTTATAGCTCCATGAACTAGGCGGTGCAGTTCCTCGGTAAATATTTAGAGACAAGAAGAACGGCGTTCAGTCATTATTGGGACGTTTATTGGCCCCAACGGCCAGCGAATATGTTTACGACGATACGCGCCCACGTATTTCGCGTAGCTTCTGCTCGGAATAGCCATTTAACGCAGCTAGAGACATACTCCAGAGTGCATATATGCACTCTGTACGCATGTATAAAAGTGCATGGGCCTATGCAACAGTGCTATGCTGCCGCTGAAATACTTCTCGAAATAGACTCATTGTCAGACCTGACACTCCTGGTTACTAACCACCAACCGACGAGTCACCGCTTCGCGAAACACCCAGCCAAAAAGCAGTCATTTAAGCGTCTCGACGCTCCCGCTATGCTTCTTCTACTTGCCACTAACGAAGAGTCGTCTGTCTTCGACCTATTAACGCCTGCAGCTCCGATGGAATTCCTGTTATAGCGACAGTGTGGTATAGCAGGTATTAGCTATGCCGACTGGCTTTGCAGTGTCTCAGAAAAATAAATAAAAAATGAGCTCGTAAGAGAATTCCTGATTGCAGTATCGAATTAAGAAATAAATACCTTAATAAAATCGCAGGTCACTTTCAATGGCGTTATGAGAATAATCGTTTTTTTATCTTATGCTTTACAACATTACAGCATGAGGATCGAGTCTTGTACGGTGTAAATTATTATTGTTGTTCTAATTACAATGACGTAGCCTCAAGCTTGAGGGCAGGAAGAAAAATCTAGATGTTAAGACGCGCTGCCGAGGATTCTTGTTACTCTTGCAAGCCGCTGCCCGTGGGGCACACGTCATTATCTGGAGCGATGCGCTTACCGTTCCATTGCGCTGTATTCACGTAATGATATGCACGCTCCTGGGCGAAAAATTCATGCAGACTTTGCGTCTGCTCGAACGTCCTACGGCAAATGGGAAAGAAACGAAGGAGGCTGAGACAAGGGAGCAAAATGCAAAATTCTATATCCTACCAATATATATATATGGTGGGTAAAATTAAACCAGCCTATAGAATCCTTTTTTTTTTTCTTTAACAGACAGTATAAAGGATAGGACGTATATTTCCTTGACGGGTACAACGAGTGCTGAAACTTCCATCCATTTTGAAAAGCTACTCTCTCTCTCTATATATATAATATATGTTGCTACACGTAGTACCTATCTAACGGGCAGGAACGTGAATTCTGGAAGTCGAATCTCGTAGAACGACCTGGGAAAAAGTTTCTACACCGCTAACGGGGAAGCGTTTCCTTCCGTCACTGTCAAACTTCTACCCTGAGGGAACTTATGCTCTCCCGGCCACCAGAGAGAAAAGGTGACTGGCAAACTTTCGGAGCGCGACTCCAACGCCCGGTATCTTCTGATTGCAGGAAGGGAAGTTCTACGACTCCAATACATCACGGACTGACAAATATTCAAAGAAAGCCAGCGAGTGAGCTGCCTATCAGATTCTCCATTGCTCACAACGTATTGGGTTCATTGAACTTTTTTTTTTTTTAAATAGCCAAACTGTTATCGTCGGTACATTGTGTTTTGCAATTGTTTTATTTCACTGAACAAGTATACCTGTAGCGAGTATTTCTGAAAAGGATACTTTCGGATTTTCTTTTTTTATCTTCATACGTTATTCATAATATATTGAAAGATATTTCAGACTGAAAGAAATTTTTTTTTAGAAACTCGTAGTACGTTTTTACTAGTCACATAACTATAGCTTACAGTGTGTCTATTCACTATCTTACGAATCTACCCTCGTGAGTCACACCCGTCACGCCCTACATTTTTCAGGGATGCATTAGACTTATCGACTTGTACCATACAAGTCCACATCACGCCACGCCAATATGCCTTTCGAACGTCTCCCCTTGATCCTGTGAATCGCATACGCGATTTCACCGCAAATTCGATCGCTCGAACCTGTCTATAGGCTTTAGGGATAACGCTGTCTGTACTCCTGGTGCTGGTATAGGCTAGACGTTTTATTGATAATGCGTGGGGAAGAAAGAGTTCCCTTAACATCACGAAAAGGGGATCCAAGTCTCCTATCATCGAATTAATCGAATTTCCACTCTTATCGAATGTATGAGCACGTTACTTATTTTTGAACGAGGGAAAAAAGAAGAAAGGCAAACTTTTCATAAAGACAGATTCTAATATCTACAATGCATACAAATTATTATTTAAAATAATAATTCTTAATAATTATAGTTGATTTGTACCAGATTTCGTCAATCTGCACATGTCCCATTTGGATGGTTATCACGATACGTTACGTTGATGACAGTTTTTCGCATGGAGCCTGTGATTTCACGTGGGATAAATTTTTGGTCATTGTTAACATATTATTGCGTGAAATTGCTTGTTAGCTAATTAGTCAGGGACCTGATGTAAGAGATTGACTTTTTCACGAGGGACGACACAAAAGGACAGCTGTAACTTTTTTCTATATCGAAAGTAAAAGCCTGTGAAAAGAAGAAGAAAAACATCATCTACAGTGGTGATTTGGAATCGTAGTAAAAACGCATACGGCGACGCATGTACATCAGTCAAGTCGGATGTTGTTCTCGCAAATGGGTGACCCCAACAAAGGCTAAGAGTATTCAAGCAGGAGTTAAGTAACACAAAGGAAGAAATATAGGAAGAAGGACGAGAATAAGTGAATGAAAAAAATTCTAGAAAAACGATCCTTACGAAATTAAGGAATTACATCATTTTCTCAAAGGTGTATTTATATATATATATATATGTATATATATATAATTATACATATGTGTACATATATACAAGGAAGAAAGTGTTTTTCCTTCGAAAGACGTTCGACCATTTGTCTTAAAGCGGAAAACAAATGGACACGCTTTTCTTTTGTTGCTTTCGCACTTTTTCATAGATTTTCACAAATTCCAAGGCAAACGACAAGAACGTGGGAAACCCTTGAAAACGCAAGCGGTCCGAGTTAGCCATTTACTCTATATATATACATATAGCATTGTGTACTATAGTATGTTGGTAGTAACATTAAGAAGGAAACCAGAGAGAAAAGATATAGGTAAAGGAGAAGAAAACAAAAAAAGTACATGGCCATTAGCTAAGTAAGGGAAACAAGGAGTAATTCATCCGCGTATAAGGAGAGCGGGGGAGACAAAGAGATGCGCGAGGGTTACCAGTATAGGTAGAAGGTAAAGAAAGAAGAGAAAGGAGTGAAATGCCAACTGGAAAGACTTAAGTGGTGGGATTGTTGAAAGTGGAAAGTTGAGAAGACGCGAAAAACCTTAGCGAGTTGCTTGGGCAGCGTTAAAAAAAAAAGCGTGAAAAGGAAAAGAAATAGTGCATCACCAAGAGAAGGAAGGTGGACGCAAAGAAACGAAAGAGGAGGTCCTGGCTCCTTTTTACGTCTTTTATTTTCAAGGAGGTAGGAAGATAAAAAAAAAGAATAAGAAGGAACCGACTCCTGACTGCACAGCCAGTTCGTTGCAGTGCCAATGATGCCTGACCCATGATGCATGGGTGGTCCTCGACTTCTCTTTCGCGACTCTATAGGCTTGCCAAGAAAATAAGAAAGACAAAATTAATCCACCCATGTCTACCGGCTAACTTGTTCTCTTGGGTTTGGCCAAGATAAGCACAGGAGCGCAAAGTATACGCATGTACACTCGAAATAGAAAAAAAAAAAAGATACTTCCTCTAAAGAAACTATGAATTCATTATTTTAAATTTGTATTATTTATTTATAAATAATATTAAACATTTGGAATTTTCTTGGGTTCTTAAATGAATAAACTATTTAGTCGACCGATACAAAACCTCCAATGGGTACGGCCTTAGTGTCAACATAAGCATGAAAATAAGGGGTCTCTCTTCGATAATAACCTACAATTACGTCAATTGGCCGCCTGCTGTCCGAAAACCATTAATACGAATTACTCGTGCCTTTACGTTTTTATGTTCGTTGTTTTTTTTTTTTTTTTTGGTATCCTCCCTCTTCCTTCGTCTCTTCTTTCCTCTTCGTTCTGAAAACATGTGGGACATAACACTGCCGAAGCGTAGCATCACGCCGCGGGCTTTTTGGTGAAGTGTGATGTCACTTAATTGCCCCGACTCGTGACTCCGGGTATCTCGCGTACCATTATCTTTTTCAATTTTTTTTTAATGGCTCCATTTACAAATAGAGTTATTAGTAAAACTCGCTGGATTCCACGTATAAGCGACATTGGAATTTTACATAGTTAACTCACGATAAAAATATAAAATATAGGGAACTCTTTTATATTACCAACCACAAGAAGCTGACCCCTCGAAAATATTTTTCATACACAAATTGTCATGGCAATATGGTCTAGGTTCTATGACGTATCTACTACGGTTGTACCGACTATATGAGTCACGGGTTTCACAATTGGCGTTACGATTCCGTGCCAATTAGACCAGAAGAACGTAACGAGCTACGCGCATAAATCAGTATCAGGTACGATCGAATGCACCCCGGCTCCGATTTCTCGTATACATATACTATAGCTGCTATACGCGGCACAACCATTAGTCGACCGAAAAGGCATTTTGTAAAAATTACCAACCAAGAAGCCTGACGGACAATGTGGGGTGTCGTGCAACTACAATGAGTTGTACCCCCTTGGTCCCACGAGACTGTAGAAATGCACTACTAATGGCCAAACCGTGTTGCATTAGAGGATTAATGCACGTACACTGCATCACGTTAGAGCCATTGAATGACCATGCAGTGACACTAAATATTGAGCATTTCATCGTTTTCATATATGAGACATCAGAGACAGATTGGACAATCTAAACTCTCATAATTCAAAAATGTATATTTACTATGACAAAGTGACTATTATCCGTACTCATACGTGTAATAATTTAGTGACGACAAAATTAAACCGAGCTTTAATGGCCCGTAGGTTACGTAACCATCAAATGGCACTCTCTGTCTAAAGTAACATAACGTCCTCCATAAATCTATATCTATAAAAAAAGTCTTGGCGTGAATTGTTTATCAAATTGATGAAAATTGACGTGAGTCAATAAAATTTAACAATAATAATTATTCGATTTGAGAGATGATTCAAATTTATTTTTTTCATATAACCAATGAAGAATAATCTATACGTATTGCGTACAATTTTTTTCTTTATGATATAGTGATACGGTACCAGTGAGGGTAGCTGTTAATTAAGACGCCAGTATTACCGATAGGGGGTGAAAACCGCTCATAGGGCAACCAAGGGAGAAGCTTTTATATAGCGCTGGACTGCACTCGCAAGGGGCCAAGCTAAATTGTCCCATGCTGGTGTTTATTTTCTGATTTATGCGATTGCCCTTCCACCAATAAGAAAACTTTCCTAGACCAATCAGAGAGGGCTTTCCACCCTCAATAGAGACCAGACTCACATAATATTTCAAATTTATTTATTCCCTGACTCGGATAAGCATTTGCAAATCGTTCGCGAAGTAAATACAAAATAAATGAAATAAATTTACGAAATGCAAATAACTCACATGCAAATCGATGGAATGCCGAATTTACCCGAGCAGTGCCGAATCCAATCGATCTGAAACGAAAGCCTCATTAAGTTACCCACTGCACAATCAGCCAGTCAAATCTCGCGTTGACTCTCCACGGCTCTTCTATGCTGACCGTAAATTCCAAAAGAGGAATTAACTTGATCCTTAAATTTCCATCGTATTCCTGGAACCCCACGGAATCGGGCACACGTGTCTATATGCGCGAACGTTTAACTACGTGTTTACGTAAATTGCATAGACAGCCTGTAAATTAGTATACCTATATAGTATACTCTATTTGTATGTTTACGATGTATATACAGCTATCTGCGACTATAGCGACCCATTGTGACTGGTCATTTTCAAGAAACTCTAATCAAATTCCACTATTCCAACTTTATCCAACTTAATTCTGTGCCATTTAAGAAGTCCATCCAGAAAGGCAGTATGGCGCCATCAGGATAGATTAGGGTACTACAGTCGCCATTTTGCCAATCGAAATTTCAACGGACGAGCTTCTGTACTCTGAGATCGAGTCATACATACATATATAGGATATGCTGGGTAGCTTTTACTATACATAGAATCTTAGCTGAGGTAGCTAGAGGGTTTAGGTTTAGTCCACAGGTTCGGTTAGGTATATACAACTACCCCAGCCGCAGTGCTTGGATGGCTATCGACTGCCTGTGGGTAAATTCGCTGGCGCCCTTTTGTTCCAATTGGTCGGCATAAAAATGCTTCTAAAACAGCGAAGGAGGGCTGCTCTCGTTCGGTTTTTATGCGCGATTCAATTTCATGGCCGACCTCGTCGAAAACGCAACCACCTCCCCTATGTGAAAGGAGCGCGGAATCGAGCGCCATTCCTCGCTACAGGACCGATTCAACCTTTTTACGTTTTGATCTCTGGCTTACTGAAGGTACGTTCATACCGTGCATAGACATTTATATGCTCGGATTTTTCGTATCGTATCTAATACTTTAGTTCACTTTGAAAACAACTGTATATACATTTCCCAAAGGATTTTCTATCAGTATCTATTTCCTATTCGAGTGTTTTGCTTCTGTTTCCAAATGAAATTCTTTCAGACTTTAATCTTTGATTCGAAATTTAATCAGAGATTCGCCTCAATACCACATACATCGGATCATTAAGTAGTGACTACTAAGTAGAATAATATTTTTCAACTAAATGTCAACCATGATTAATTATTTTAACATCATTAATTACCCAACACTGTCATCTGATATATTCCAATACTAAACCACCACTTGGAATACTCAGTAACAAAAGATTCTTGCACTGGTGATTAACTGGTATTACAAAACAGCATATTATGTATATAGCGTGCAATATCTCATGATTAATCTATGTCAATGATAACTGTTTTGTCCAATCTATAAAATCAACATACAATTTTTATCCAACGTATTACACTCTAGTTACCTATGTATTGTATGTACACTATTCACCAGTTATACAAGAGATACAAAGATCCATATAAACAAACGATAGGGAATGAAAATAACGAAAAGCTACAGCTACTGTTGATTAATTTAAAATAGTTTAACAATCGCGTCAATCCATGTTCAAATTATTTTTTGAACCTACTTCCATCTCGGTTCTGTACTGTCGCGTGCTAGAGACACATCAGGCTCCAATCGATGTGGTAGTTGGGGGGTTGAGTCGAGCGCTCAGGGCAAGGGCTCGGATGCCGTTCGAATAACTAGCACGGCGCGGGTGAATTTCTATTATATTTCCGGCGAATGTATATCGCGTGACCTAGGAATTGCTTGGCGATCTCACTATAGCACAGTACAGCACAGCACAAAGCAGCACAGTAGGAATAGCACACAGGTAGACAGACACTGTTTTCTTCCCTTAGTCAGGAAGTATTCAAGCGTTGTCTAGGAAATCCGTGGCACCAGTATACAGGCTAGCATGCCTTTCGATTGTTATTTCCTTTATTCATAATACAGTCTTATTACCTTTCTGTCTGAAAAGAAAATTAATAATGGCGGAAATCGTGAAACTTAACCTTCGAGCAAATTAAACTTTTACCAACCTTTAGAATTCGAAGTTATTGCTGTTGTTGTTATTATTATACATTGTCCTTTGCCTCGTTGCACTTTATCTCCTTTTGCGCTTTCGTGAAATTTTCTTCGTTATTACATATACAACGTTTGGTAACGCCGCCGGAAGGTTTCCTGGAAATTATCAGACGCTGATTAATTAAATACGCTTTATTTGTACGGCGATACCATTGATAGAAACACAGGCGGTTGTCCTTTGATGTATCAATTACCGAAATGCAACGACACAAAGTTAGTTTATCGTACACCTTCCGTTCTGATATACTTGGACGTATGTATATATACTCTACATTATATATCCTCATATCACGATACGTATGTGACGTTGCAGAAATGCAGTCTGTCGTGTCCGTTCCTTTCGATGCAATCTTTCCGACAAATCCCTTCGGCATATCTCGAAATTTCCTCCCCTCAATGGGTTATAAACACACGCGAGACATTCATAAAATTACAACGTGATAAGAAGACTCGATAACGTATATAACTCTGATACTGATATATGTTATATCAAATAATTGATATACCAATGTTATATCAAATAATTGATATACCAATGGTATGCTTCTCCCGTATATCAATTTTCCCAGACTATCGTTTTGAACGTTTCAAAATTTCTTAATAAATCTACAATTTCACCTATACCAAAATCTAATATAATCAATACCAGAGTATTTTTATCAAATTTTAAAAAATTATCAAACCATCATTCACTGTAATCTTAAAAAACTGTAATAGAATTTAGATGGTTTTCAATTTTCTCAACTTTTTTACAGTGTGTTTGATATCCTATTAATTTTGTATTCTCTTTTACGTTTGTCAGGCGTACGTCATTCTGCTCGGTCAGATCACGATTTTGACTCGTTACAATTTATTGGGAAGATTATCAAAGAGCAGAAGCGTAACAGTGCTACAGGTATACGTCATGGTTTCAATCGAAAAGCACGTATGGAAAACGATGCAGTTGTCGAATCGACAGCGTTGCTTCCGTTGCTCGTTTTCGAACGTAATCTCGTTCGCAATGCCACGGGGGATCGGAACATGGAACGGATTTTAATCGTGAAGTCTCAATCCGAGCGTATGTATGTACATACATATACACGCGTCCATGTATGAATGTATCTATATGCAGTATAATCCTCATATTATATATACAGATACAGAGAAACTTATTAAGACCCATAAAACCTAAGAAATCGAGGCTTCTACACGAGACCCTCTACAAATTCAAGATTATTCTAATACATATATTACATGTATATATTTTAACGCTTTCGAATTAACTACTATCGATTCTACAAAAATCTATTTCCAATGGCGCCATAGACTAACACATATCTAGATACGTTCTGCGCGAGTGAATTCGCACTCGCCTATCTGAATGACCAGCGCGACTTTATCGTGAAATTTAATGTCGACGGGCTTGAGCTTTACGATATCAAACTCTTCTTTACGAGTTTCGCGATGAGAATTTATATATAATATATAAATTCTAATATAACAACTAGCAATGTGCGTGAGGATAGTTTGATATCGTAATAAATATATATTATTATTTTTTACTAACACTTTAAAATGAAACGTGAGTACAGTATACATAGTTAGAGTACGTAAAGTCCCGTCCGCAACAACCGACTATCTTGTTCCATTTTATGAACTTGCTACCCGATCGTTTAATCTGCACGGATGACGCTTAGACAGCTATCTATCTCACTGCTATTGTCTTACGAATCCAGATTATTTCGATGTCACGCAAAATATGTAAATCCACCATAAGACAGAGAACCGTCGCGAAAACTCGAGACATTAAATGTGGCGAAGAAGTAAATTAGCATATTTCAGAATTGCATTAATTAGCATCTCGTCCGTAGAACCGTGGGGGGGGCAAAGAAGAAAACCCCCCAAGGGTGGAAAACGAGGGATGAAGAAAATGAAAGTCGACGCGAAGACCATTTCTTTCTGGAATAAATGGCGTGAAAATAAACAAGAAGCATTGTTTGCCCGAGCGCCAATGTCTGAAGAATAAAACATTAACAAATGACGACAACGCTTTATTTCAATGAAAACAGATTAATAACCAAGAAACAAGTCCATAATAAAATAAAGGTCCAGTTTCATTCATAAAATTTTCCAAAAGTAAAATTCACCCTTATCATTTGAATATTATAATTTATCAGCAATTTTTTTCTCATCTTCATCGTATCCTCATCCATTTACATATAGCTGTAAGGTATTTAACGTTAATCCTACGTTTTCTACAGGACACAGCTCTATCCAGTATTCAGAATACCAGTAGAACTCTAACGACCTCCCGATATAATGTAATTAAACGAACGCCAAAGTAAATTCACGGTGTGACCCATCGGCTGTTGGTGATTCAGAATGGTACATCTGCACACTATTTAGAGCACTATATCGGTTAGGAGCCTCGCTGTTCGAGAGTGATATATGCGTATGAGTGTGTCAGAGAACCACGCCTACCAACACCGCGGCCTAATTGAGTGATCGAGTGCCCTTGCGGTGTTGGCACCCCTGGATTGTCAGGGGATGCAGTTATACGGTGACTGCATGGTACTGCACAGAAACACGTTGTGCACCGTTGTGCTTGATCGGATATCACGTGCGTTTATATATACATATAGAATAGATAAGTACAAGAGAGTACGTATACAGTATATATGTATAGTAATTCACTATTTATTTCTACGCTGATGGGCTTTAAATTTTTCAGCTGAATTTTTGTCTATTGCAAATTTAATTTCTTGGGTCGACTTGACGCCATCGTGCAATTTATTATAAATTGCCTTTCCATATTGATACTATATACCGGTTACGCAATACTTCCGATCATTTAACGCACGCTTGGACTAGGTGCGACTGGTTAGTTTCGTACCTATCAACGATATCGATCAAGAACTGCTGTCGCTGCTTACTGGTATAAAATATATCCCTAGTGATAGGTTCGATTGAAACTATTTGAACTTTTTTACTTCGTGATATCTTCACGCTTCCGTTTGGAAATTAAAAGATTTTTATATTTGCGGATATTCGAATTTTTATATAATTTAATTTCGAATTAGGGGATATTGAGTTTGAGCTATTTATGTAAAAAAAGTGGATTACATGGGAATAGAGGACTACCGACACTTTATTAAGGGGTAATAGATACTACCTATCACGAAAAATGGCGTCCAATATTTTTGCACACAGTATAAAGTAGAAATTGCTTGTAAATATGTAGCTGGGTACTTACTAACAGGTATGCCAGTCAGTACGAGTAGTAGGTTATATTACATGGGACATTGCTAGCTTCATGAGGTCGTACGTTATTCAGCATGTACAGATTATTTTCCGCGTACCCTCCACCAGTGCAATGTATAGGCACACACGTAGCTGACAGGTCTGTCATATTACGTGCAAAATCGCGAATTTATTTTCCACGCCCGTAGAGAATATTATGCACGCCCGGGACCCGGCGCACTTCATAGCCTCGCGGGCATAAACTTTTCCAGGAGACTTGGCGCGGACATTACAATGATAAAAATACGTAACGCGCTTGTCACCATTTAAATCGAATACTCGCCATTATTGGCTACGCCAGTCAATTGGTCAACGAAGGTTGGCACAACAGACAGCTACTATCCTACATTTCGCATAAGTCACTTATAGACTCGAAAATTCACCAGCTAGAAATTAATCTCAATAATAAATGAGAACCCACGTGCAAAACAGTTGTCAGCTAAACTGCATCAATGGCTCAACAGCCTACAGCCGACTGAATACAGAAGTCACGTAAGGGCGTCGATAGATTTCTAGACCGTAGACTTAGATAATGGAAGCATGACGCTACCGCGAGGTTTCGAATTGATCCGCATAAGTAAATAACTTATGTATACGTAAATATATATATATATATAAGTATATATATACAGAGAGAACTTCCGGCCATCTGACCGAGTGTGTAATTTGCTTGTGCTTCGATTTATGAATATGGATGGCCCTTGTTATCGCCGGATAATACCTGGGAGGCCATTAAAAAGAAGTCTACGGCAGTCGGATCGAACAAGATAACGAAGCCGGTATCGATCAATCAAAATGTATCGCGACGTCAAAGGAAATTCAAACTCTTCGGAGAAAGAAATAAAAAAGAAACGCTGGAATCGCACAGAATTCGCTTATCGGTATCGCAGAGCATTCTGTTTGTCAGTCTGTATTCAAGCGTTTTATTTTATCTGATCCTTTTAAAGCCAGAGAGGATCGTCATACCTAACTGGAACTACATCCATGAGTTATGTCAGTCATCCGAGTTACAGGAAGTCGAGTGGCCCGGCCGGCGACAAAACAATGCAATTTAAATGTTAAAACGACGTCGGTCCGTAGATATATACGCCGTTATGTACACGCGTGTATATAACCATGTTATATCTACCTTCGACACGTTTGCGAACAATCAAACACACATGGTCTCCGTTACGGGGTTTTGTGAATTCAAATGTGACAGTTAAATCGAACCTACGCTCGTTTATTCTGACTGCGGGGCTTGAAAGAACGGAAATAGGTGTCAGGGGTCTATGAGAAAGGGGTGACGCAAAGGCCTTGAAAAAAGCAGGTTACGTAACACGTGATGAAGGAGGTTAACAAATGACGTCACACAACAACACCATCGAAATTCCAGTCGAGCAGCGACAAGTGTATCGGTTCAATAAGAAGATGCAAGTGCTTTCGGAAGCTCATCGAGCTTTGTTTAAACTGTAGTCAAGTCACGAAGTCGACGTCTGCTTAAATTCTCTTTTAAGTTATAAATAATATTTTACCTCGTTATATGCATCCTGTGGAATGTCGTTTCTGACTCTTTTTGTTCCGACTCATAAAATCCTCTTCCTCGCCAGTCTAGCACTGTGACGCCTTAACCGTACTTTTGTGCAAACTGAGTCGTCCGATTGAAAGTACATAATGACACAGACAGATGGCGATACTTTTCTTCGTTTCTACGTTGACGATCTCACGACACTCTTGCAAGCGTATCCGGTGCCGAGACAGTCGCAACTTTTCCCGGCGCTTTTTATTCGGATAAATCAGAACTCTATTAAAGCCACAGAAAAGTTTAGACAGGGCAATTGCCTGCGGATTTATCGACTTCGCTCAAAGCCAAAAGTTCCCATGGCGCTGGGCGTTGTGCCTCTGGCCTTGTCAACTACGCCGGAAAATTCCGGTTCGCAGCAATTCGTGCAATCATTACAGCCACACGAAGGCGTCGGGCCTGCTTCTTGTTTTTTGTGCTTTCCTCAATTAGTGGAAATAATTTGTCGAACTAGGCGAAAATGGTTCTGTACCGAAGGGAACGTGGGCGCTGCAACAGTATGAGACAAAAACATTATCCATTCAAGTGCTCTATATCGAATATCGTTATCCTGCTGCCCTTCGGAGTGCAACTGTGATTCTTTCTGTGAAATTTTCGTTTAAACACCTGGACGACATTGATGACACGCAGTAATACACACGCTTGGTATGGCTTAATGTATACAAAATATTTTTAATTCCTCAACTCGTACGTAACTTTTGACAAGTTTTTACTATTCGATGAAAAATTCATGCGAAATATCGAGTCTACATATATTTACTTCGTATGCGTATCAACTCTTATGATACCTAACGCGTTTCATACGTTTACCATATTATTCAACGAACAGAATATCCAGGATATTTGATTCCACTCGTCGTGTACATATGGGTATCTGAATTTACAGAAACTAATAATTCACAGGCTCCAATTGGTTCTGTCACAATTTTATAGCGTCATATGTACTTACGTGGATCACTTTGTACAGTACATCATTACAGCTCATAACAGGAGATATTTTATATTGTTAATTAGAATTCTGGGTGCAAATCGAGTCTTTCATTTTTGATTAATTGGAAATACTAACTCATAGAATCATCTCAAACTGCATCGATAACAGACAACGTCAAGTTTCAGTGAGTAAACAGGAAATGTATAATCCAGACTTCAAAACCATCCGTATGAATATACTCCCGAGTACGTCATGACCGACTGATTGCATTCATGATTCATGATTAATGTTCCAATTATTTAGAAATTCAAAACTGTCGTTGCAGCTAATGTTAATATCATACACATATACCATACAACACCAAGTATGGACAGGTGGATTTATTCGATTACTATTTCGCGAAATATTAACGTCATTCATAACCTTTGACGTTTCTGGGTCGATTTCAATTAATTTGTCTCCTTTGTATGCAATGTGGCCCTTGTGTCATTAATTGGCAAACGCAGCAAACTGACGCGTGGTTTTATTCCGCCGTCATTATAGTCATTATTATACTTATCTATATTGTATTTCAATAAATATTCATACGATTTATACTACATATATTCACTCTTATTATCAAAGTACCTAGTACTCGGAATAAAGTACATTGTTTTCGCACAAAAGAACTGCCTCATCGTTACTCGTTACCTTCTTGCACGCGATGCCTTTTTGCTTTGACTTATTTATCCTCGTCGAGGAATACGAGGCTGCAGGCCTCCAATACCAACCAAAGAAAGAAAATGAAATATCGCACCGACTCTCGCGAGACCAAGTATACTGATCGTGTGCGATCGTTACTTTCGCAACGGCCGACCAATCGGTGCGCCTTGCCAATGAAATTAAGTGTCAAGATTCAACACTGCGGTTATACGATTTTGCAGACACTGCGGTCGCACGATACCAAAGTTACCATCCGGACTACATTTCCATGTTGAGCAACGAAACACTACTTTGCTTATTCCTTTTTTTTTTCATTTTTTTTTTTTTTTTTGTTTAGGGGAAACGAGTAGTAGTCCGTTCCAGTTTATATGTATAACTGCGCCTACGATTCAAGCAGTCCGAGTTACGTATTAAGTTAAATTTCTCTTGAATTATAAAAATGCTTCGTTAACGTATAAAAATGGCTCCGAGAGGTTGCAATAATTAATTACGAATTTTTAAATGAATTTCTCAGTATAATTAATCGAAGTGGTATCATGGGCATTAGCGGAACTGCATCGGTCAGACATCTTTACTGTTTGAGAGATAAGCGTCGGATAAAGACGTGGTCTAAATGAGATGTTGAAATATACATGACCGGTCTATCCCTTTGTGCCGGAGGCCGCCCAGACATCGTAACGTATTTCAAAATGGCCACCCGCTATCATCACCCGTACACCAAGTTCTTCCAATGCACAACGCTCTACTTCGCAAGTCAAACGAAACCCCAACTTCGGTGCTGCTTTGTTTACGCATAGGCGTCGCCAGCATCGATTCGGCCACGCAGCTGAGGATCTTGTGCTTCTTCCTATCCTTGCTTTTGTTTTCAGGTTTATCCCCTCGCTCCACCGCGCCACTTCATGCCTGCTCAAGAACTTTTCACTTCGATGAAATTGTGCATAACACTTCAAGGATTTGGATCAACAACGTTGAAATCCAGGATAAACGAGAATTTCAATCCTCATTAATTAAACTGTTTACAAGAGACTTCTCGATGAACTTTCTAATGACCTACGTGACTCCATTGTGATTAACGATCAAGTTTCAAGATTCTCAGTGCAATCTAAACTCCGAGATGAATCTGTACTGTTAGTGGCTCATCAGTCATTCTATATATTATATTTTTTAGTAATGCATCCATTAGTCTATGAATGGTTCAATCGACTTTCGTTTCATCCCCTATATTCTATTCAATGTCCACACGACTCAGTCCATGCGTCGCAGAAACATATGCGGTAGCAGCAACGCAGTCATTTGTTTCTGCTTTGGAGTAGATTCAACGTGTGTTATCGCGAGGCACCCGAGCGCACCTAGAGCACTCTGAAGTCGAGGACGTGGGATGTACGTGTAATCTGGTCGGTAGTGGAGAATAAATTGACTACGCGTGGTCTACTTGAGGGCTCGTGGAAAGCGGAAGCTGGAGCCAGACGTTACCCTGGTGGGTAAAATGCGAATAAAAAGTCTCACTCACTCTATCTCTCTCACGTGTACCCACCCTACCTAGATTCTACTCAGCGTATAGAAGGGGAACAAGAAAATTTCCCACCTCTACCTCGTCGACTGACTACCTAGGTGCCTATATATGGTATATATACCTACCTGCCTGCCTTTCAGGAAAAAGGAAAGATTTTACCATGGCTATATTCAGCCAGGAAAATCCGAGCATCTAGCGTGTCTAGATGTATACCCTGGCTGTACTAGAATAGCACTACCAGGTAGGTTAGGTACACAGGTACTCCTGCAGGAACGTATAGGAACTACCCAGTATCCCTACCGCTATACAAGTACCACGCGTACTTTTATTTGCACTAGTCCCAAACGAAATTCTTTCAATCAATCTCGATTCCATCACAGATTTACCAAGACTCACTCGAAACGCAATCCTGGCGCTAGCGTACAGCTGCGCTACGTTGTACGGGATATTATTGTATTCGGCCGAAACCTCTCATCTCTACCACATACAGGATATAGGTATATCCAAAGTTAATCAAATTCACCCGTAAAAATCACAGAGCCAAGCGCGCGGCCACCTCATCCTTTCAAGCGCATATATCAAGCTCGCGAAACGTGTTATTAGATTGAGGCGGCCCACGCGAGCATCGGGACCCGCTCTTCTCTCGCGCGGTCGAGGGACGCTCTTAAACGCTCATAATTATCGCCTATATCTCTCGCTATCTGCATATATTATTCCCCTTTTTTTACTCCATCCCGGCGATGTATCGTAATGCCACGTGTAATTATTCTCATCCTGCATCGCCTGTCCTACACACGTAACGGGGTAAGCCTGACGCGGATGAACCTTTCGTAAGATCTCACGCTCCTCTAAACGTCTTCCTCGGGACGTTTTTACAGCTTCTTTAGGTTTGGTACATGTAACCACTTTTCAGATCTATATAGCTTTTCTAACCTTTGTCATCGCCGCCGATACGGATCGTGATGTACACGGTGGTTATTAAGAACGGTCGAGGCGTCGGTTCGATATCCTGAGACGTTGGGTAAGAGGGTCTGTAGGTTGACGTTGGGTTCTTAAATTAACACAACTTTGACATTATTAAGGCTACCGTCGATAAGGGAGAGAAGAGACCGACACGTTTTATAGATAAAAAGAAATCGTTTTCGTTCCTTACCGTTCTTGACGGTGCCCCCTTGTATTAACCAGTTTAGTGCATTCGATATGGGGTGAAGTGCTGTGATTTTATTCTAGTCCATTGGTACGATGAAATTGATAGTCTTTGTGGTTGTGATATCACGGAATAAATTTAATTTCTCTTTAGTCAGGTATGACGAATACAGTAATTACTTATCCTATGGCTTGAAAAAATTTTGAAAAATTTTAAGTGGTAAATATTATGTGAGTATATACGCGTCTATAGTGACTTTCTATAATTTTATTGGAAAATCATTTAATTACAATGACGATACTTTGACCTCCTTGGGCAATGGCGGATATCGAACTATACTATATCTCTGGCAGATTTTCCACTAACAGATAATACGGGAAGACAAACGGGCAAACTTCTGACACTAGCACTGCTATCCCTTGTCAAGGAAAAGAATTTCAGCGCGCGCCCTAGTGATAACGTTCGTGGACAGATAATACATGGCGTCTGCGAAGTTTAGTTGGGACACTGTGGTGTTTTCACGCATGGCTCTATAAGACGTGACGCGTTATAACACTAAAAGGATATTCGTGTATTACTCGATAGTCCCTGGGTGTCAGACAAGCGTCCGTTAGTCTACGTCGTTCGCGAGGAATTTTACTGAATTGAGAATAAAAGGAAAGAAAGATTAAAAAAAAAGAGAAGAAAATTACCCGAAGCAAGATAAAGGATGGTTCCAACGTAACGGGACAATTACCCGTTAAAACTAATGTAGTGTAAAAATGACTCCGTCGACCTCCGACAATCTGCATACGTATATATAAGCGTAAAACTACAGAGACTGTACAGTAAGTATCTATATAGGTATATTTACATAAGACAGCAATAGACTGCCATTACGTAGTTTTATACGTACATACCTACTACGTTTCACATATGTAATATACATGTATAACGTATGTTCCTTTCTACAAACTGTACATACAGCGGCGCCATTTTATCTTGCGATAACCAGTCATCGGAAATAATAATAGCACGTTGTTTTTATCGTCTCCATTTTCAATTGATGTTTTATGTTGTTTCGCGATGCCCACACACTCCGTTTCACGTGGAAAGTACTTATACCTTGGCAAAGTGTAGCCGCTGTAATAATTATTATTGTCGATATAAAGCAGCGTGTCTCCGGGATTAAAAGAATAGAGTCCACCGGGATTGCGGTAGGTGATGGAAATTCATTAAAAATGCCGATTCGAGTGGGCGAGAAAAAAAGTATCGAATACGTACGATTATGGTTCGTTACTGATTATACAAGGATCGTGCTCGGGACGTTTGGCAACCTGAAATTCTGGACCTCTTGCAAGATGCGATTTCATTTGGTTTTATCATTTACTGAAATATATAACGTATAGCAACGTCAGACTTCTTTTATCGGCTTTGAAACTAAATTTCCAACTATCTTACCTAACGCTGATACCCCTTTGACACCGTTTATAAGGGATGCAATTTATACCCAGGGAATATTATGTTCTCTTTATCGTAAGGATTCGGAGTAATCTTTAGGCGTTCGCAAATTTTTTTCGTACCTGTCATTATCGCCTATCTCGTACGAGCGATATTTTACGACAATTGACAGTATGAAATTATTATCGTCCATGGGCCAATTATAAATTAGCGAAAAAAAATACGGATCCCGATAGCGTCATCCCTGTTGCACGAGAATCCGAACGATGGCGGTGAAAGATACTTTTATTTTATCAGTGAATACGTTGTTAAGATACAAGCTACATCGTACCATGCATTTCGACAGAGGTATGTGCATGTTCTTACTGTTATCTTTATGTTCCTTTTCTCATTGTCACTCAACACACCAATCTCACGCTCGATATTTATTGTTATATTCTTATACGTAAAAATATCTCTTGATAAAATAAAACCACGCCGTATGTCTACCATCTGTATAATATACATTCCATTACGTGCTATCTCATAAGATGGAATTATGAAAAAAAAATTCCACAGCACAATTCGATGTCCGAAAACGAGAAGGAAATCAAGTAGACAATAGACTTCTGTCGAAAAGATAAAAAAAAGTACTCAATAAACGAATGCCATAGGAGTAGTAAGAGCGTGGGAGAGACAAAGAGAGAGAGAGAGAGAGAGAGAGAGAGAACTCTTAAAAACTAGACTCGTAAAAGGAGATGAGTCGTCGTCCCTTTCGTAGGTCCATTTTTTTTGGTGTCAAAGTTTTACGAGCTCCGGCAACGTGGTCGCCGTTGCTTAGCTACCCTGCAGTAAAATCCTACCAATGGATATATATATATAGATATATATCAGGGATGGCGATCTTTCGTGTCCATCCCAATGAAGACCTCCGAACGTGGTCTCGGTAGAGCCCGTCGATCGAAAGAAGAAAAAAGATAAATTTATTAGGTGTTAGCAAGGACAGACATACGGATAACGAAGGGACCTTAGAAAAAGCACATGGGTCGGTTGCATGTCCGCAAACCGGGCAGACCAATAAATCATGAACCTGCACCGGCGCCAGCAGCTTAGCTAACTCTGCTGCTTATATGAGGATCTGGTGAAAGCGTCTAAGAAAATACAAGAACTTCAGATACACGTTAACTGTCGGTCGATTCTCAGTCGAGTCGACTTGCCTTAAGATCTCATGAAACGGAAATGGCCAATTGCCACTCGAACTTTAAAGGGTTGAAGAAACTGTGCGATCTGATCTATTAACATGGCGCCAAGCTAATTGACAAAAGTTACACGCATGAACGCGACGACGTGTTACGACTACTTGCACCTGTCGCACTGACAGTTGCTGCTGGAGAAACGTATATGGTATATGTATGTACAAGTACCATGTGATATATAATGTAGTATACAGTCCGTATAGCATGACTATATTTACAGGAGAGATTTCACTACTGCAATGGAGTCTGAACCAAGTCGGCTGACTTGCACTTGTATACAGAAACCAGAAGCAGAAATACAAGCAAAGTCACATGGTCCCCTCCATTACCTTTGCTGCAGTACGACATGACGGACAACTCTCTCAAATGTCGAGCAAGTATCCCCTTTAGAATGGCATTCAGGATTGCTTTGCCCTGAGGCCACGCCATTGTATATACATCAAAGTACGACCAATGAACATGGAGCTTTGGTATTTTAAGCCAACGATACTCAAGCACCAAGGGAAAAGACGTCCAATATGGTGGGAAGATGGTGCACGTGGCTGTACGTCGGAGATGCCGACTTGTCAAGCCGGAATTGTTTATTCGACCAATTAGACTGCCGAGACAGGAGAGTGAAGCTAAGGAATTCCTTTTGCAGGGAAGAGACGAAATAAACGATAGGAGCGTTTATTCGCGACAAGTTCACGTCACTGTGACAAACGAGGAAGATGGAGGAGGATGACGACATGCGCCACGAGCCACGTGTCAATCCAGTGACAGGGTCTATTCATTCATCCACTTATCGGGTTGGATTCGTCGTTGGATTCAGGATTCGTACATTTGCGATATTAAATTGTAGGAAGTTCCTCTCTACAGCTGGTACTAAATTCTCATCTTCGCCATTCATTTTATTATATTTGTAACTCTCGGACGTTTTTTTGGCATCGTGCGAAATCACCGGATATGGATACAGCGATAAGCTCGTTGAGACCGCAATTGACTTGCAAATTTATCCGCATGCGGGAACGATTGGCTTCTCTTTTACACTCAATGCGGCATCTGGCGGTAAATAAGGTGCACCCATTCGTATTTCAAATAATCCGGTCGAGTATCCAGACGGAATTTTCCGATATCATTATCGGAATTAAATAAGAAGCATTTTGTCTTTATCGCAGCCATTTTTTTCCAGAGCTTACTAGCAATATCTCGATTTTTTATCACTATAGTTTTGATCCTACACAGAGGATACAGTACGAAAATAATTTCTAATAATGTTCCAATATGGTATATACTTCTACACGTGAAACCTTATCGTCCCTCCTATGCTATAGATATATTAAATAAAAGTTCGGTCCTCCGACACAGATACCCACATTCAAGAAAATCCAGAAAACCTCTTCATCACTTTGCCAGTCTCCAGAGGCCGATGTATCTGTGACCTCTATTAGAGCAGTCCCCTAAAGACGACGTTTCTCGGCCATGTTCAAGCATAAAAGATGCACAGGCACGTATATTAGTCTCATCCTGTTTAGTCTTTCTAGGAGACCGAAGGCGTCGCCAAGTGAGAAAGGGAGACGAACCAGATAATGCAATAGACGGCGCGACAGAGAGGGAAAGAGAGAGACAAGCAATGGCGAAAGAAGGAGCAACATATATATCGGCTAGGTGGAGTATGGCGACGAGAATAAGAAAAGGACTATCTATTTCTGTCCGCAGGATGCCGAAACGTAAACGACGAGCATCTGTAGCACAGCGGTACGTGCACAAAAAGCACAGCAAAGATCGGTGTAATTTTTCGTTTAGGTTAGGAAATGTCTTGGGCTAATTTAGAGCCAATGTTACGACCGATGTGGAAACCCAACTAGGACCTTACGTCTGGATAAAATGCAACGGCCCTTGAAACATGATCACGGACAGTCTTACCTAGTTACTAATAATGTTGCTACTCCTTATCCAGCAATTTTTTAAATTGACTGTACAGTCGTGCGCGGGTATGTTTCGGTTCCCGCAAGACAAACGGTGGTTACAACGCTTGAGTGTGGTGTAAGAATTTTAATAGATACAGAAGGGAGCAGGCATGGTTACTGCCTACCGAAAACTCTTAATTGAACGTTATAGGAATTACAATAAAATATGGTAATATCGTCTTTCCAAGATGATTAATTAAAAGGCCCGTCAAGAACAATTAGGTTGTGTCAGACGGGTCCCCACCTACTCGACACGGTTTCTCCATCATCCCGACGCGACGGCCGACAAAGACGCTATTATCATAAAACAAATGAACAACGATCGGACGCCATCTTGGATCAATTTGCATTTTCCCGTCTCGAGACTTCACGCGTACAAATTTACGGACCTCCCATGAGTGTTACAATCAAATATGTAAATGATGCCGATATTTGTTGAACCAGTCACTGTTAGGAACCCCCTGATACGTAGCTCTGTGACAGATTGCTTATACTTACTATTAGAATGACCGATATTAGATATACGATGGAAGATGGAAGATAACTGAATTGACCGTAACTTTTATTTCGTACATAATAAAGATCAACATACTATTCGTGTATACCTTAATCAGGGAATACCGATGGGGTAACATACGTGCATATTTTATGTACTGGGAATTACAAGTCAGAAATCGAAAAAGCTCTAGTTCCAATATACCTGCTATTGAACGGATAGAGATAGTTATTGAAAATGTAATTGACCTAGTTCAAAAATATCTGGAAACTCGATTCGCGGTTGACGGATGAAATTGTGCGACTGTAATATCTCTCTTTTGCGGATAGAGTAGGGAATCTTTGGTTTTACTGTTTCATAACGTTATGAGATTGGAATAATATTTGTCGCTGAGGATATTCAAGTAAATAAAATAAAAATTTAGTATCACACGTTCCGCTCGTGTAAACATGCTATTACATTAATACTCATGGTTTCCGGACGGAAACCATGGACAGTTAGTAACGAGATGAAAAATCTCCACAGGAGCAAATGAAAAAAATAGATGGAGCAAGGTTGTCAAACAAAGATTTTAATAATTTACATGCATGTTTTTTATTCCGAACAACTATAGCAGGTACCGATTTTACTAGCCGAGCCTCTTTATTTACGTCATTATTATAGTAAATTCATTAATTAATTTATTAGAATTAATTGATAGCTTGTTTGCATATTCAAAACCAAAACAAATCACAGAAACCATGTTTGTGTCAAAATTTGAAGTTACTTAAATAGAAAAATGATTCTACTGTAAATACTAATAGAAATAACGAATTCAAAGGTGCTTACAAATTTATTTACCTTAGTTATTAAAGTGCTGAGAGATAAAATTAAGAAAAAAAAATAACTAGTGCTATCTAATCGAACTGAAATAGCGAATAACCCCTAAAGATACTAACCCCATTTACATGGGCAATGTTCGTGTATGGTTTGTTGGTTAGGATTTGGGGTGTGCATAAAGCGAGACAAAATTTACCGATAAAAGGGAAAATAGCAAACGTCAAGAGCGTCACGTAAAGCCGTGGCAGTTGAAGGATTTCGATAAGCGATATCCCATTTCTTATGAAACTGCTTGGAAAAGTGAACGGTTAAGGCGACTTGGAACGTTTTCCGTGACGTTAGCAAGATATAACCACTTGCGAATGTAGGTACGTCACCAATATACGTAACAGTTTCGATAAAGGTGAAGGAACTTGGATACCTAATGTACTGGAATAAAGGCGACGTCTCACAAAACAGCGTTCATATCAGAACAGGGAGGCAAGATCGCCTTTTGCTTACTGTTCCGCAACATGTCATGGCTCAACATACCAAACACCATAGACATCCGAAGTTATAAGAGATCGGAGTTCATTTTGGGACTTTACATAAAATCTATATATACACACATATATATGTATAGTATACATCAAACGAAAGATATGAGTGATAATCATCAATTGAATTCATCCTCGATAAAATTTTTCTAATGATGCCTAATATCCCCAGATATCCTAATTAGAATAAATTAATATTTACTATCAAGCATGGTATAGTACAAACTATATAATGTTGTTGATTGACTCTTTCCATTTTTCTGATAAATCCTCTTTACTAGTTAGCATCTTAACGTATTAGATACTCCTATCATACAGATTAGTTTAATCTATTAATAATGATTGACAATTAGATGAAGGGGTTATCGTGATATTTTTTTAAATGGTGTATACCTATACATATAGTAGGATTTAGTATCCTGATGAAGCGTAACGATCTATACATCCTTTGAGATGATCTTCGAAGCGTGGCTTCTATAAACGATATCGTTCATTGTGAAGGGAAAACCAATCCAAGATGGCTTAAGATGAAATTGGCTTCCGCTAAAGCTCGACTCCTACCAGTTCTACGATAACAGATCTCTCCCACATACTTTTCGGTCAGATTGGTTGAAAACCAAAATCACTACTCGTTAACGAGTTCCATAGACATTTTCCTGTTCAATTTCTTTCCCTGTTTCCATTTTGTGATAAAATTTTTTCCAATTATACAAATACAACATTTTACATAAAAACGTTTACGCACACATTGAGATTGGCAAATTTTTCAGCTACTGGTGGTCTAAAAAAAAAAGTAATAAGAGTATTATTCGCAATAGCAGACCAATGATTTATTTCGCGTCTGTTAAAAATCATTAATCTTTTTAACGGTGTGTTCACGGCAATATGTAATAATTTCATTTTAATGCGAAGCGGCCATTTTGGCATTCATAAAAATCCCTGAAAATACCTGCGAATCCCTCATCTATGTATTACAGTAGCGTCGCTGGATAATTTGCCGGGGAAAATTTCAATCTAATTTTAAAACACACATATATACTAAGTATAATATATACACATAACACCAGAGGTTATATATGCATATACACACATCTCTTAAGCATGTAGGTGAACGTTCGCCAAAGACCGCACCCAGCCAATAAAATAATTACTCCCAGCAAGTGGTCCTTGTCTGCTAATGAAGATCTCAAACGAACTCACGATCGAGCTCTTGTTGTTTCCTTTCCGTCTGGTTCTTACGTTTTACTTCGAGGATTCGTTCTCAACCTTAGGCATTGTTGATCTTACCACTCTTCAACAAGTTTTCAACCGTTTGATCTCAAAAGTAATCCAATCCAGTTTCATCAATTCATTCATAGCGTCCAAAGTCCTCTAATACATTATAACGATTGACTACCCGACGAATCTATTTATTAAAAAGCTTATAGCGTTTCCAAGACAAGGTGGTCCATGACAACCTGAGAAGATGCTGCAGCTGTGGTCGAGTAATCTGGCGAGTCGATTCCTCGAATCGAAGGTGCATTGGATCTCTTGACTACCTACTTATACAAGTTGAAGCACCGGAGTAGCCACGATTACGCGATATCACTTAAGCAAGAATTTTATTCGAGTCCTCTGGTTATCCGAACCTGTTTGGGAGGTCCATCGGGCAAGCGGAGCCTGACAAATTATTGAAGGTTAGAAAGTGACCATGACAAATGATCACAGAGTATGACAGCGCTGCGTGAATGCCCTGAGTTAATGAGTTTTGAATGTTTTTTTTTCCTCCCCCTCTTCATCTGCGCACCCCTCACTCTCTTTTCCCCGCAATCCCCTCAAATTTCGATGGTTGTCTGTCCCTCCTAATTTCTGCAGATTGGACTTCAGGAAGAACCAGAGAAAATTCCCCCATCTTGAGACAAATTGAGGTAACCTCCCCTACCACCCTCATAACTTCTCCAAATGATCTTCATTGTCCCGAATTCCGTTACAATCACAACTGATTATCGATCCTCGTCGAATCTTGCGACTTTCCCCCTAAGAAGATAACAACAATTTAGCCCTGGGTTACTAAAGGATCTATGATAAAGACTAAAGTGGAAAGGCACAGCCCTTGTATATTAAGGGAGATTCGATTCTCAGAGGCAACACCCCGAGGATCATCCAACCCTTACTATTCGAATTCTCGCAAAAGGTATAGAAGTCATTTCTTCTATTCCCATGTAAACATCTCGAAAATCCTGCTCTATTATTCTACGCGTCCCAATGCGAAAAGGCTTTCGGCATCAATGATTCAAGACTCCTGACACATAAAAGACTTGAAGAATTCTAGGTAATCGCGTTTCAGATAAACTGATAAGAAACCGTCAGCCTAGTACATAGTACTAGATACAAAGTTAGCTATACATACCTGGTTATTCCGGGCAGCGATCTAAATCGAAACATATAGGCGTATCGATAGCTATCGACTATCGAAGATCGAATGCGCGTCACCTCGATACATCTCTAAGATACGGACGTATAGGTATACAGTACTCTAGGTATAAACGTAGGTATATGGTATACTTACGTGTTCCTTTACTTCATGGTGCAGCTTAATAGAGCGTGCTCGGTATTGTTGCCCGTGAAAAATGTTCTTTATCTGATCGCGATTGTACGGTGGCTGATAGAAGTGCCATTCGTTGATTTCTTCGTGGACGGTATTAAAAGAGGGTATTCACACTCGGTATCCGGGATAGAATCGGCCTCGCTTATACGGGCGTTGGTACCGAGTAGTTGGCAACGCAGAGGGAATAGGTATATACCCAGTTGTATATATATAGGTAAGAACGGCAAGTCGAGAAATTCCCTAGAGGGACTGCTACGAGGGAAAAGGAAAAGTGCTAGAATATTCTTTAGTCTGGAATACGTTCCTCTGGTGCTAAGGAAGGACACCTTGCCGTTTGTCTTGGAAATACATCACGTGGGACGCGAGCCATCCTGAAAATATGTCACAGTAACGGTAGGATTCGTATGCGCAAGAGTTTTAGAGGATCGTGCTGGGTTATTTTGGGATTGTATAGTGGGAACACTGACTACAAGTGAATGGGTAGGGAAACTGAAGAAGGTATTGTATTATCCTTATCCCATTCTCTCTTATCCGTTCGCTCTGTCATGTGGGCTTTTGTTAAATTGCCATTGCATTTTCCAGGACGACATCGCAATGTCCGTATATTAGATTCAAGTTTTATTTCGGCACTTGCAACGACCGTTTGGCGATTTTGCCGATCTCTATGTAACGATTCGAATACCCACGTAGTATGTAGCTGGGTTATAACGCGTGCAATAAATTTGCCAGTCCACGACCTTGCCTAACTTAAGCCGGCTTTAACAAACCCCTAGTAGGAATAGAAGGCTTCTCGGATTTGGCCGGATTCCAACCGCGATTCGTTCGTTATTGTCTGGAAAATGGGTCGACTATAATTGCACTGCTTGTGCACTTTAGATTCCAATCTCGGCGTTGGTTTTCAGCATTTCTGAAAGCGTGGCAATTGAAAGGACGTCGCCATTCAGCTAGTCCTTCGTGGACTAAATTTTCGATAAATGAAAACCGAACGTCCTTTACACACTGACCATTAACGAATGAATGTCCCTTCTGTCCGTTGAAATCCCAGAGAACTGGATACATACCATGCAATCGATCATAATCCTCATCCTCAATTTTGACTTTGTTTTAAAACAAATAATTCACCTAATAATACAAAAAACAATAATGAATATTTTTCTTTAAAATAGGTAAAAATAAATAATCATTTTTTACTTTTTGTTCTAGGTATGCTTTCAAATGTACCTTCTTCCTCTCTACGCAGAAAATAAATGAGCGAGAGTACATCTCTCTACTCTGGTGAGTCCGTTCTAATTATGTATCGATAAAGGAGGAACCGGTAAAGCGTCCTTGATAAAGGGACAGTAGGCATCAAAAGATTCACGCAAAATCCTCTTAATTAGCTGCGCCTGTCACGTATCCGATAAGAACGTCATATCACTAATCTCGATATCCCATATACAGCTGATACAGTCAGACTATCTAAACGTCCGTAAAAATAGACTTAAACTCATCTCGGATGCCCCCATGGTCGAGGGATAGACGTACGATAACGTCATATCCCCTTTGGATTGGCTACCAATTGCGTCACACGGTCACGTGCGACGTATTAGCGAAGATTACGTTAGTTAGGAGCGATAGTGGCGAAGCAGCCAACTAACAATTCAGTCACCCAGTCAGCGATCCCTCGAGGATTTTCTCGAGACAGATACGATCTTGCTCAAGGGATAAGTCGGATGCCAATCGCAATGAGATTTGCACATGGCCAATGCAACGCAATGCAGTGCAACGATTTCACAGAGGATTGCAGATACAACGAGAGATAGATGACTAGGTATCTTTTGGCATTTAGTACTACCGGTATGTAGCAGAAAGGAACAAAGAGAAACGGTATTAGTTCGAGCGGGAAATTCAAAAAGTCTTTTTATCTCTACCCGTTTTCTATTGCTAGAAGATTAATGCAGCATATATTTCTGCGGTATAACCTGTGCCAAAAGGATTTTTATATTAAAAAAATAATATTTCACTGAAACATTCTGTACTTTGTGCCTTTCCGCAATCTACTCGATAACGTTGAGAATATACGTTTACAAATAATATTGCCAAACATTCGTGCCATTAATTTGCGCATGAAAGGATGTTTTTCTAATCCTTGCAATTCAGCATGGCCAATCAAAAACATGCGTGTGAAAATACACAGTGACGTAATCCAAGATTAAAAATTTTAATTGTGCTTTCCACTTAATATTTCTTGTTCAAATTTTCTCTTCCTCTTTGACTTTCCGCTTTACTCTTTTGATTTTCAGTAAGTACCTTTTCTATCTGCTTGATTTTTCATATACGAGTGGATTAAACATAGCGGCATACATCAAAGGGTTCGCGACAAAGCTCTGAACCACAACCCTAAGAACCTTCTTTTCTCCTTCTTTCTTTCTCCGTTTCTCCCATTCTCACGAACTCCCTACCGTCTTTCTTCTCTCCTTTTTTCGTCCTGGCTCCCTTCGCTGTCTCGTGCTCCACCGTCCCCTCATGCACAGCATCCGAGTGTACGGCCAACCAAGAGATGCAAAGAAGCGAAAAGGATACGTTATTTTTTTCTTCTTTTGTCTCCACCGCTGGCTCGATTCCTTTTCATTCCGCTCGCCCAGCTAAAGATCAACAGAGGAGGAAGAAGGAAGGAAACAAAAAATCTTTAACAGCCATTTATTCACTGTTGAACTCAAGCACTGAGCAATAGCAGAAGAAATCCGTAATATACCTTAACTGAATCATTAACAGAGAAAAAATCAATTACTATTTACATTGGTTCGTTCGAAGAAAAAAAACATTATTCCCCAAGAATACCAGTTACCGTTTCTCTTCATAGACATTCTCTAGGAACATTTTGTCTTTTAAAGATTCAAACGGAGCCCATTCCGAGCACATATCTATTTCCATGAGAGTTCCGGTAGCCGTCGTCTGTCGCCTAGTCTATAAAGGGTTCCGTTACGTTAATAGCTCCATGGTTAAAAGCCATTTTAAATTCCCCAGTAGCTGCGAAATATAACAGCCATTCCCTTAACTCAATATTCCCTAGATAAATGCACGGACGCCAGCAGCCGAAGCTGACTGGTATTGAAAACCAAGAAGGAACAAGAAAGACTGAGCATCGAAGACGATGACGGAGACGAGGAGAGAAATGATAATTTTATGAGTTCAACGGAGTAAGTCTCTCCAGGGCATAAAGCAGCAGCAGGGTGCCAGACGTAGGTAGACTCTAATGACGCGGCGTTATCGGTTGGGCCTTCTCAAACGAGGGATTTCATTGGACGATGCTGCGGAAATGTTGTAAGCCACCGCGAAGACCACAAAGGGTCATTAAGGAGGTATCCTGGAGTATTAAAGTTGCTTGCTGCTCTCTCTCTCTCTCTCTCTCTCCCTCTCCTTTCTATCCTTTGGCTTTTAATATCCTGACATTTCGCTGGGATTACAAGAATCAGTGAAGATCAAAATCGTTTGAGGTTAGGTTACATACGTACGCACTTTATTTCTGGTATTCAAAAATCTAAACGTGATAAAAATAATCTCTACAGAGGGTACCTAACCGCTATACCGGATAAGCTCAAGATATATCGGCATGGATTAGGTTTATTATGAGCAATGACTTTATTTATTTGTCGTTAAATATCCCAAGCAACATGCCTCGGGCGGCGGGTTAACGCCTCGCGTCTTGGGACTTAATAATAGCAACGATAAATAAGGATCAGGATAAGTCGACGTGAATCGGCAGAACTCCTCGTTAACTCTTCATCGCGTCGGCATTTAAATATGTAACGTCGGGATCCTCCGACTGTCTGTCCGTCTTTCCGTCTCTTGGTCCGGCACGAATGGCAGCCGCTATTCAGCCATCTGAGATCCTTGACGGTCTTCGTAAAAGAGATAACCACGAGTCGGGAACAGAGAATGAGGTTCCGATCTCAGTTAATACAATCGCGAGATTCTATCCGTTCCTTTCTAATGCAATTTTTTTTTCTTCGTTCTCTGCTACAGAAAACCAAAGAGAGGAAGCAAACAGCACCCGCAGTTATTCACCCTCGTTACACTTACTCCTTTGACTTAACGCTTAACCAAGGCTCAACGGAAGGGAACTGGAGTGTTGATAGTTCAATCGGAATCGTGAAATGCATACATTCATAGGTGCACTGCGGCCACGTGAATATGGATAGCACGGGAAACGAGGCGTGCATTTGGGATCGCGATCGAATTGTTTTTTGAATACAGAAGCCCAGCGGCGGTTTCATTCAGATTGCTGGGAATTGGTGAATAGACAATGAGAACCGTGGTAGAACGGCTAAATAATATTGGTTATTGAAAGTCCATTGAAAATACAAAAAAAGAGACTCCAAAAGTCAATAGACAGACTGTAGCAAGATTGGTAATAGAATTTGAATAAATTTAGTCATGTAATTCTAGAGCGACGCGTGTAAAATTACACGGAGTGTTGGTAAAGATGTAAAGGATTTTAATATGGACATAGCTAAAAAGATATTTCTTATGACATTAATTAATCCAGCATGCAGTGGATCATTTAGGTATCAAGTTTGAACGCCAGACCCAAACTATATACATGTACCATGTACCATGTATGTAACCAAATATGGTTGAAGAAATAATGAAAGCGTACTGTTATCGATCACTGCTTCTTTTGCTGCTATTTTTTTTCTACTTACTACATAGCCATTGAAACATGTACCTTTATCTCTATTTTACTAACTTGGACCAGCACGCGTATTTTGAGCATAAGACAGAGCAACTACAACGCTAGTTGAAGAGATGTTCTAAAAAAGATATAAGAAAGGTAGAAAGAATAGAAACAAAAGGAACTAAGTAAATAAAGGAAAAAGAGATAAATTTAAAAAATCTTCTATAATGGGCCCCTTCCCGCCCATTTCTGTAAGGCGCACACTACTTCTCTATAAAGGACCTACTGCCCCTCTCCGAAATGCGGATCGTTGTTGGGGAAAACCTCTGAGCCGTGAGATCCATAACCTCAGTGTGGGAAAAAGATAAGGATACAAGGACTAGACAACAATTGTTATAAACTACAGAAGATGCGCGTAAAGGCCTGGACCAAGTCGTCTGCAGATCAGAAACACACAAGCTAACCCCAGCCTCCGTGGACAACGGGGCCCCGTCTTATGAGCCGCGGACTGCTTTGCCGCAAAGAAAAGCCTTGGAAGGGGATTTCGAACTGTGATCAACTTTACCTGCAAACGCAGAATACTCAAAGATACAGATGTAACGATACAAAGATAAGAATACAGGTTTGTGGCAAGCTACAAATAGGTATATATGCCCAAAGGCCTGGATTAAGCACTTTTGGAGGCTTTGGTCGCAGACGCAGAACACCGAAAAAAGGAGCCAGGCTAAAAATTCGCGATTAACCGCAGCCGACTCGCTCTGAACGGATCGCGCGGCGGCACCGACCGGAAACAGTTGGAAGATCCTCAAGAGATGAAAAATTACGTTTGCATGGTCCATCCCTTCCCATAACAAGCCGAAACTCGAAACAGGTCAGATGTAAGGAATTCCGTCACTCGTCGACTAGTGCGCAGTGTTCCCAACAGAGGGTGATTAGAAGTTACCAGGTGACTTTAAGTGCAGCTATACGCTAAGTGGAGTAGCACAAGCGACTGCAGACTAACGTGACCACTTCCCTAGAAAGCGCAGTAAGGGACATCGACGCCAACCCATGACTCCCCATCGCTCAAACCGTCTAGGCGTATTTGCTAAGGAGTTAACAGTGATACCGCAGTGATATCACGAAAAAGAGATGACCCAGCGAAAAACATTAAGGGAAAATAGGTGAGACAAAGAGAGAGAAAGAGAGTGAGGGGGTGTATTGGGGGGGGGGGGGGCAGCGGACCCGCAAGTAAGGTAAAGCCGTACATGACCAGGTGAACGGGTCTGCGAAAAATAAAAGCTCCAAGCTTATACATTCCCTGTATATCAGGCAGTCCCCCCACCTACGGGTACTGACTGCCGAGCGCTGCCTTCGGGAATTGTCGTTAATGTTCGGCTTTCGCTCGTATTTACAGTAGACATTAATATAACGGTCATTGGAATATTATTTATCATAGATATATTCTTTAGTAACTAGTATACTATGTACTAGCTTTATATAGTCCCGCGTGAATATTTAGTAATAATTAGAATTTTATAAATTTATACTAGCGCTATAATGTCGCTACATCTATACTAGTCAGTTCACATTGGTGGAGAAAATAATATTGAAAGTGACAGGAAAACATAAATGACGGACAGTGAACGTACACGTAGTCGGCAAACTAATAATTCGTTTAGAACTCAGAAGTGTAAATACACTTATCAGGAGATGGAAATACTGGTACGGCAGTGAGAAGATACGCATTGCCATCCTTCGAAATGAAAAACAGACGCAAGACTTATACATCAAGCACCTTTACACTGTATAAACGTACTTGACGTTAATTGGCGACTCTCAGAATCTCTCGAAGTTTTAATTATATGGCAGCTCTATTTCACGGAACAAGGTGTGCTCTCCATTTCACTGGTGAGCAGCGAAGCTCATTATCAACTTTTAAGAAGCTTATCGTTCATGCAAGCAGAGTCAACGAACAAGAATGAATATCAGGACAAAGATTCAATTGAAATATTAACGACTGCTAAATGACCGTCCAGAATTTAAGAAAAATCGTTCCCATCTCCACAACCACGTGATACTATTACCTGTAAAACCAGGTCCAGATCGTCTCTCATAAAATAAAAGAAGTCAACGCAGTGAAATCTCTCCTTCACATATATGCCCGTATGTAACTGCTATAAAAATCCCATGAAATCTCCAATGTCTCCACTTCCATTCTGGTTGACGTATGCAGTCGATGTCAGCCAGGAAGATAAACGTGGCATATTGTATACATATAGGGACAACCGGTACCTAGGTATTCCTGGCGAGGGCGTAGGTCTCATTTGCACAGAACACTCCTTATACAGTCACCCCATAGCGCGCAATACTATCTGCACGCATTATCTGCCATACGTTGCGTAGTCTACTATAAACATTAAGTATATACACAGAGACATGAATGCATGCCTCGAGTATATACATATAGTATACTGATATAAGAAAAAGGATGACCAGGTCATACTTTACTCGGATTCGATGTACCACACGTTGAGAACTAATTGACACCAGGAGTCGATCCTCCAGGAGGCCGTAAGTTCCTATCAGGTGTCCCATGCGCAGGCTGTACCATCGGCGACCTGGGTTACTTAGATATCCTTATGGCTATAGGCTTGCGTCTTCCAAGAGAATCGCCAGATCCGGCAGTCTTGTACTATAGTCCTATTAACTGGGCGTGGTCCCACTCGTTGGCTATTTTCCTGATAATATAATAGCAGTCTGGTTTGCACCCGTAAGGTAGGTAGGTACACCATAGGTAATACAAGGCGATATACGAGTGCTGTACACGGGGAAGAGGTAGCAGCCCGTTCGAGGAGAACATGGTCCATACTATACGTTATTATGGTATTACTAGCAGTACTAGTATCTATAGTATATACGCGGCACACGTTAGGTAGTGGTCAGCATTCGAAGCACTGGACCCGCCACTATGCAACGGAGAACCCCCTCAGGCATTTGCATTGAATGCCTTTACCTACTGAGTTCCTATACGCTGTGCCCGTACCGTGTACCATTGTGTTTATTTATGCACTTTAATTATATCAAATATGGTGTGCGCGGTGGCTGCTCCGTGTATAATGGGCCTTGTGTATATACGGGACCCTCTTTAAGTCCGCGATGGGACCCGATGGGAGCATTGCGAATGCATACCTTTACGCGAGCCTCCTTTGGGACGATACCCCTTCGTTACTAGTTTTAGTATATGTTTGTTTACTTCTTGAGTTTTAGACGAGTTGGTAAGGCTGGAATGAAACGTGCAGGAATTTATGTTCCTATGAGTCATAGGTCGATGGAGTTTTTGTAGTTCAAGAAATATTCATCCTCTGGTACAGGGAATGATATACCGAACTTTATTGAATCTTAGAGTTTTTGTGTAGTTAAGTATCCTTAATGATGTTCACGTATCTATGCACGAGAGTCAATGGTGGTGAATGATAAATTGTGTTCTATATGTTTTACCAACTTTATATTAAAGCGAGGAAAAGAAACACGTACGGATAATGTGAATATGTCGTGGCGTTAAAACAAATTTGACAAACCTATATACGACGTCTGGCGCTTTAGTGAAACACTTGGAAATAATGATAAAACAGAAACCTAAGTGCCGAAGTTTTTACGATCAAAGAAATCGATCAAGGTATCAAGGGAGAACAAAGAAGGAAAAACTTTCCAAATGAAATAACGTGGATCCCCGTGATATCTCATCTTTATTTATTCACAAGGAAGAACAGATATCATTTCTTCTTTATACCATGCCCTAATACCAACGATGACATTAAGTTGCACGTATATCTTGCCAAATTGTAGAAATATAATGACACCAGTAAAAATACGTACTGCAGGTATAGTGGGCCAAGAAAAAATGTCCAACAATTAAGAGCGTCATTAAATTTTGCATTGCGCTCGCAAAGTCATCAATCGTTATCTGTCGACTGTTAGTGCCAACAATTAAAAAAAAAAAACAGAGAAAAGAAATACCTAAGCTCTGCCTATATCTAACGAGATAGAGGCATGCCATCCGCCCTTGTCAGAAAATATTAAAACCATCCCTTAGGCGACTGGCAAATAAAACAGCCCCCTCCCCACAAGCCGCGAAGACTTCTTGGCAAAATACAAATATACAGCACCCTCGCGCCTCTCGCGCAATCCTTTGTAAAGGGAGTTCTGAATAATCTAAGCACGAAGAGTGCGAGTGCGCGTACGCGTTCGCGTACCGACTACTGGACACAATGCACCCTCCTCAGATCTTAGATTGCGTTCGGCGTACTCGCAATGCAGAATTTATTGTTTCGCGGCTGCCCGATTGTTCGAGCCCCGTCAGTGCACGATTGTGCCGCCCGGTACCTCAATTGTCCACACGACCCCGGGGGTTGCATCAGGAATTGTTTCGGCGACGCTTGTTGCTGCGTCAAGATGTCCCCTTCGAGCCCCATTTTACCCTTACTACTCTATGCTACGTATCAACCCTTGTCACGTGGAGCTTGTACCCTCTCGCTGGAACTTGTACGTATGTGCACGCACGCACCCCTTACGCACCCTTTATACGTACATACGGTGTGTACCTGTACATGAATGTACGTGTACGTGTCACTCTCATTAGTTTCTACTGGGCACGAGGCGACCGAGAGAAAGGAGAAAGGAAAAAGGAGAAAGGACCCTTCAATTCTTTCGCTCTAGATCCAACGTTTGTTAATTGGAGGTCGTTTGCTCCGTACTATGCTTTAGGATGGATGGGGAACCGTCCCAGTTCGAAAGAGACCTTGGCTCCGTGTTCTTGAAATAAAAAGAAGGAATGAAGAATCCCTCGACGTTGCGTGCGCGCGCGCGCGCGCGCGTGTGTGTGTGTGTGTTTAATGAAAATAATACTGAGATCCTCGATCAGAAATACATCTAATCTCTGAATGAAAACTTAGTGATAATATTAACCTGAAATAAGACTTTTTTTTAAAGAACGCCTGGTCTATACGAAAAAGTAGATTTTTTATCAGCGAAAGTCATTTTCATTTCCGAAAGAAAATACGATCTCAAAGTATAATCGTAGTTGCAAGAGGTGTACCCACCCAGTCGTAATGAAAACTTACGTGGAATTACGATTTCTAATTAAACTCTTTCTTTGGCGAGGCACGTACCAGAAGGCCGCTCCTTGTCAGATAAAATCGCAACCCTTTTTCCACGGTGAAGAAAAAAGAAATTGTAAAAATTAATCTACTTCCGCACACACAATGCTAACGATGATTAAACAACGGGGAGTCCGGCTGGGCACGAACCATGACTCGTGAGTCATCGGGATCCGAGTATACGAGTCTACGAGAGAAAGACAAGCACGGGAGACCGACCTGCCGCCATCAGCCATAGTCTGGGCACTCGACTGTCTTTTGTTTTCGTTAGGGTGGCAATGTTCGACGAGTGTCGTTACTGTTGTTTTATCTCATTTCTACCGAGTAACGATGCGGCTGTTACGTCATCTCTCGTTGCTGGATTACAATAATCACTTCGACGTAGCTATAGCGTTACTTCGATGAAAAAACGTTAAGAAGAAAGAATTATTAAGACCCAAAACTATTTACTCTTGGAAATTCAACATGGCGGCATCTACAGAATCCCCGTAGTACTCGTGGTACAGTCTGTATTTACGAAATGTAAGAGACGAAAAGGAAAGTAAAGATAGTACATCATTTATGCGACTGCCATAACTTTTACGACATCCAGTCTGTCGGCTACTGCCAGAAAAGATAGTTTGATTTAAAAAGCAAAAGCCCACTTGCAAATGGCCATCATGAAAAAGGAAGGGTTCCTTTGGGTTGAGTAAATTTTTAATAATTCTACTATCTCACGTTTCTTCTCTTCTCGGCCTATGCAAAGGCTAATACCATTAAACGGATAACGATGGAATAAAGGGTGAGCAGGAAGCTTCGAAGAAGTGGAGGATTGTTTTCAAAGGGTAAAAAACTTCTTAAAAGGTAAGTTTCCACAGCCTTTGTTTCCCCTTCATTCATTTTAGTTCGGAAGACGATGCGAGTGCGGCACTTGCATACATTTTAAGGATCCCATGGAGATGCTCTCGCAAAATTCATTCTTATATATATTTTTATATTCTTTCTTGAATTTCAAAGAAAGTTAATAAACAAAAGACATTTAATGCCAACATCGCGTCTCGACACAGTTCACGTATTTTTTTATGCAAATAGAATAATGAAAAAGATTTTATTCTCCTTCGTGTTAGTCTCACGAAAACCAGACAGTTTAGATGCTCGTTTATATCGACTCAATTAAGCAAATTATTATATATAAGCAAATTAGTATATATTTCAATATTGTCCAAATGTTATATATACTTTTCGCAGTGTTATTATTATTGCACTTATGCTCTATGGCAATTTATACGATTCGTTACTCACAAGCCAATATACAAATAACTCACGGCATTCCAAATGCGCCAAAGCGTTATTGCGTATTACGTTGCGAAGTCATATACACTACATTAAGCAAAACAAAAGTCACGCTGTGCGAACACTTAGCGATATTAAAGCGTTAACTGCCTGGAAACGGTCCGTCATCCGAAGACCTCAATTTATGAGAATTCGCTGACCTTTAGGAACCGAGGAGTTATGAAAGTTTTTATTTTTATAAATCATATTCATACCTTTGATTAAAAATTGTCTCAATATTAAATGCTCTTCAACTCATCACGTTTTAATTATGCACGTAAAATTCGTTTATTCATTTTTAATACTACAGTTCTACAGTTTTTTCTGCTAATTCATACGTAAGGCCTCAAGGTTTACGTTTCTTTTTGACTGCTTATTATTATTATTTTTTTTACAAAAACTTGACAAACTTCCTTTACTCGTGGCGCACGCTCCGATCGCGTATCACAGATACGAGGAAAACTCCCTGCGATTATTAAAGCTGTAAAATTTCAAGTTGATCGTCTAACCGTTCATATCGCTCTACGACAATGCTAATCCTGGGCTTAGTGTATGTTTAGCGTCATTTTAATTAGCTAGATGTTTAGCCGATGTCAACGGCACGTTACACCACACACTATAGGTATACCTGAAAATAAGCTCACGCTATCGCGTCGACACAACCCCATACGTCTTACGGACGGCAGCTCGATAAATTATTTAAACCCCTACTACTATTCACCCAGCCTTGTTTTTCAGATTAAAAGATAAATAGTGATTTCACTCCTTCACTGAGCTTTTTTAGGATTTTTAATATTTTTTTTTTATTCATTACTCGTACCAGGTAGTCACGAGCAGTAATGTCGACACGTTATTTATCATTTAACAATTTTACCTAAGGTAACGGCACACTACCCCATCCTCTCTCTCTCTCTCTCCCTCGTCCCTGGACAGACACAGTTTTAACTGTATATTTCTGGAATTTCATAAGATAGATAAATCCATGCAAAATGAAATGCGCGGGAAATTCAAATAAATCGAAGATGAAATTATTGTTGATATTGACGAATTTATTGATCTGTCCTTCGGAAAGACCGTCGCTCCGGTTAGTTGATTTTGCTAATCCAATCAGGTTAAGGGACGTTCCATTGGAGTGACACATCCCCGCGTACACAAGCCATAACTTTGTTACGGTATTTGCAAGCACGAAACCCTTGATGTTACTTTACTCAACGTCAGGCGGACCCCAACCTCAAAGTAAGTGGGGTCTCTAGATGCCCTGGGCTCCTTCGGCATCGACTTGGGACATTAGCTGATTAAGACGGCCCTGCCGTGCATTGGAATTTGTTGGGGTAGGGCTACCGGCAAAGTTTATCATTAGCTCAGAAATGTTTGTCAACCTAATAATCTTGTTTTTTTTTTTAAATAATGAAATTATACTGGACGAAGATTTAGGATACAATAAGATAACATCTTACCCAGTATGATTTTACAGATAACAATTTTTTTAAATATCCACTAAGCAGTAAGTGTGCCGTTAATGGACGGCAAATTTAAATTAGAAGTTCTAATAAAAATAAATCAATTATTACGTTAGTCCAGTGACTCCTGCGTCCTAGTTATGACAGGTTCTTCAGTAGGGCGATAGTGTAATCTGTTTCTGTTTAAAGTTCAATGACGTAAATGGCAGATCTAAAGTTAAGGCCTACCTAAAATTACCTGGTCTAAAGTACTAGAGACCTGGTATTACCGTACCTAAGTAAAGACCGCCTTTCGCGCTTTCAATGCTTACGGATAATGGAATGCAGCTATAGCTACAGAACGCGCGTTGCATTTCCATGAAAACAGGCACCTAATGAAAATAAAAGCTGGTTGGAAAAACTGTGCGTAAAGTTCTTATTAAAACTTTACATACATTTAAATCAAATTAGTCCGACGCTCGTGTGCCGTAAAAAGTTAAAAAGACATAAGATTGAATAGCAATAAAATGTCTTCTCCATTGAATATTGTAATTTTGGAAAAGATATTTATTTTTCATATGTATTTTCTGTAATCGGTATAAGGTCAAAAGCGGTATAGACATTTGTAATGCGCCCGGTATAATAATCTATCCACCATTCGTACTTACGTAAATAGGACATATAGAATTCTATACTTAAGTATCGCTGATATATAATATACGTTTTACCACCTGAAGTCCATTGAGAACCTATAATACATGACTGTGAGAAAATGCGTAAATGCACGCAGTACAGTGGGTATATAACCAACACTGGCAACAATTATGGCAATGGGTTACCTAACGGGTGTCGTGTTAAAATAGTATCGCGTGCGCGCATTATAAGACATAAATAAAAGCTACTTATACCACGACCATTCCTATGTAAATTCGACTCCCTAGAATGGACAGGTTAGATAAATTTACCTTACTAATTTTAGAACCCGTCGGAATACGATTATAATTTCACAGCGTTTACACGGCATTATTCGCCAATTTAACAACGTCTCGCGCGTTCCTAAATACAATGAGAATTGGCAAAAATCGAGGACTATAGTATAGAGATTCGAGAGTATAGTTCAATTATCCTTTAGGGCGAAACCGTCGAAGCAATTAATACAGTATACAGTAGTACCGTTTGGGTTTATGGCTTTATTTATTTTTTTCCTTTTATGCAATTTTATAAATTGCCGGATTTAATCTTAACTGGCTATAACTTAACCAACGTTGTTCCATTACCACGCGGGGCCATTTAATCCACACTTTTTTTCTCTCGCGATTCGTAGGAAAATTCTAGAAACGATAGTTCTATACGATACCTCTGTTCCTCCCACACTCTATACTTCTATACACTCCTCGCTGTAACTGTCGTTGAAAATGGGCTTAATTTACTCACGCGGAATTATGATTAAGCAGTTTACACACAGCGCCGTGTGTATACACTGGTACACCAGGTACACTTGCCTTGAATTTTCTCGATTATTCTACCTGTTTGCTTTTGCTTTTTTCCCCCATCCATCCCCGCATTTTCCATAAGCTATTGGAACGAATATTGCCACCAGGCGCGCCAGCACGCCTTTCCCCTCGATTTACATTAATAATGCCAATATTTTTGCTCACCCCTAAATAAAAAGGCGAAATATTAAAAGCGATTCAAATAACCCAGCTTCGTGTTCTTGTATCCATATAATTAAATAAATTTTATCTTTTACTTCTATATGTTAAAACATTACTTGTTCCAACTCGATCCCTCTTAGAAAAATCTTCAGAAATACTCATTTTCATGACTTTTTAAACAACATCGTACACTTTCGTGACGGGCGTTGTTGTCTAATCTGCAAATCGGAAAGTTCATCGCGGTAGCTGCCTTTGTATTTTCCAGTGGCTTGTATACCTACCGTTAACTTCCATACAACTAACTATTTTATTTACCATTCTCGCGGTTAAATTAAAGGGCCGGATAACGCTTGATTTAAGATTAATAACGCTTTATCTTTATACGTACGCTAACTGGACGAAAGCACTTTTTGTTTTATACAAGATTATGCGCGCGTTACACATCCATTCCGCCATAATTATCCAAATGACTCAGCATCGTTTCTTATCGGACTTCTCCGCGCAAAGGGGATCTAAAGAGGCGCCTGATAAGTGAACTTCAAAGAGTCGCGTAAATCACGCCGAAGACCTGATTATCCTGAATAGATCGATCCTTCTGTGATGACTGTCGCTCATTCAGAATATCCCAGCGTGACATTGATCTCCTCTGATCATCGGAAATCGATGACCTGTAAAAGGTTTGATTGCATGGCAAACATTTCCGGTTTGTCTTGTCCGCGTAATGAACTTCCGACACAGGGTGGCGGCTAAAATATTGATTAAAATTTTGAATCGAATATCGACAACAATGGCGGTGAAACACGTTACAATCAGTGACGCACGTATCGTTAGCCAATAAGGAAAAATTGATCTAGATTCAATTAGGGGATAAACAGCGAAATCCACGCAGTCCCCCTTTCACCTAAATTCACCCCAATTTTCACACGAGATCTAATTTGACATTCTTTCCGATGTTAGCTGTTCCATGGTAACGGGGAACAAATGTTGTGAATTACGAATTCCCCTACGTGCACAAACACTACCTATACGAGTGCGTACAGCATCCACTACGTAGATGGGATGTATCACATATACACGTATCACATATCCGCCCCTGGCATTAATATAAACATTGAATCTGTAACTACGCGCTGCTAACCACCCCTTGTCGTTCGTTGGCTATATTAGCTGGCTGGTGCGAGGGTGGAAACTGGAAAAATTAACGTATCTCGATATCTTCTGTACCTAACGACTGTTTCAAACCAACAAACTCTCCTCCCCCCCGAAAGCACGGCTGATTAAAGTATACAAAAATTATCGAACGGGTGAGGGGGGTTGTTTTATATTTTTTTTCTCCACCCTTATAACTTAAATAATTTCCTCGCGTATAATCGTGTACTTATAATTTTATTAGACAATAATGTAATTTTATCATTCTACGATTTTTTCATACGAATAATTGTTAATTATAAGTAGAGTGATTAGCGATTAGATTATCATAGCGAAGGACGGCTATGTAAATCGCTTCAAACAGTTTCCATGTGTCTACTTAACGAGCGACATAAAAGTGCCAAAGAACCGAGCCCTATTCATTTGAAAAAAAAATAATCATCCCTTCCGAACGACAAGAATAATTATCGGCGAAAGCTTCCCAGACGTTTTCTCTAATGTCAGTTCTTTTTCAATTATCGAAATCATCCCCTTCACGACTGGCGATCCCTTCATCGTCATTTTTCCTAAAGGCAGATGTACCGTCGAACGTCAAGTCTTAAAACGACAGTGCTACATCTGTCTCATTCCCAAGGTTATTGATAAAACTCAAGCTATCCTGTATCCGCCCTCCGTAACAACCCCCTGTACGTCGTTATCGTCGGATAGTCATTCCGTATCCAGAGAATGGATCATTTCCATCGTGAGAAGCTTGCACGTGAAACAATTCCCTAGAATCCCTTGTTATGCCAACACTATAAACTTTTAGAAGGTTATAGGCTTTTCATCGTTACCTAAGGGGCTGTTCGTAACTCACATAAACGTCATCGATACTCCTGGTTGAATGACTTATATCAAAATCAAAGATTATACATACATTGTCATGTCATCCCAAAACGAGTCAAAGTAATTTTTCTAGCTTCCTAATGCCGTTAAGGAAACGAGTGCGAGGATGATAGACTCATTATCGTTTCCGGTTCATAAACTTTGCAAATGCTCGGAATGAAATGTACCAACCAATTTTACTCACGCTCTTCCCTCGTCTGGCTAACACAAAAGACACTTGCGACTCGTTGCAACAATAGCCGGATGGTTTCGAACAATTGACTCTCCAGCGTGACCCAGTATGCTTGCGACAAGGGTGACACGGCTACCCAACCAGAGGGAGTAAACTCCCTGGATGCTTGGATCCAGGGACAAAACGGTCACGTGTCGACCGTCCGTCTGGATGGACGCGTGCCGTGAATGTGAAATCTTAATACGCGTGCATCCTATCCTTTTGCCATGACTTATAAGTTATGCAGGATGCATCGTACAGATCATGTAATCTATTGTGGTGGAAAGGAAGATTCTAAAAGTTTACGTTGAATCGAGTGTAAAAGATTTCAAAATAGCTTAGGTTAGGTTCAATTTCTTTTTCTTGTTATAGACTAGACGTCATATGAGGAAGACAGTGTAAAGTGTACAGTGCAAAATATATTTTTTTTTAAATACGGAATTCGTTTTCCATCTTATTAAATTGATCATTTCTTGGGGCAAGACGCCACCTTTTAATCTCACTGTATTCACTTTTTGCTATGTACGGATAGCCTTATCTCGCGTGGGCGCGAAACTCGAGAATATCAACATTTGGGTGTCAAAGCGTAACCTCGACTCTATGGAAAAGGAGATAGCTTCTAAGCACGCCATGCCATTTCCGGTGATAGGCAAACTAAATAGGCGCGTTACCTTTTCATCATAGAGATTAGGCTGTGTCGCGTGATTTGAAAATTCCACGAGTTCAGCTGCCTCTTTCTTCCATTCTACTCATTTTTTTTTCTTTCTTTCTCCAATGTATCATTCGTCTCTCGCCTTCTATCTCCAGTCATACCTAATTTTAATTAATTTACGACTCCCATTAGGTTTTGTGTCGGAATGTTTATGACGCCGTAACGTGCTGCCGGTTTTATGGAGATTTCAGCGGTTCCTGTTTGTCAGGAGCTCAGTCCCGACTCGCGCGCCAGTATAACAGTCTAAAACGTCGGCGATTTTTTTCTATTGCAATTTCAAAAAATTACACAACTCTATATATATATATATATATATACACATATATGTATATATAGTAGTATTATACCTATAGGTACTATAGCTATACCCAGGCAATTGTCTGCCAGTTGGGTTTTTGTTCTCTACCTCGACAGTCATTTCACGCTAATTTCTCATTGTATTATATATGTTTCTCGGTAAGAGTGAACCTGCTTTATCCTCAGTTGTGTATATTACGCAAGGGTAATTCAGAGAGGAAGTGCGATGTATTTAAAAATGTCTTAATTAAACAATACTAATAGCAGAACAACAATTCGGCGCGCTGTATGAATAACGTCTTGTAAAAATGTATAATCACACCTCTTAACTTCCTTGTGTTGTATTATATAATTACGCGAAACCCGTTCAACTATTAATCCTGCTGTCGAGTATCGCTTATGTCTTATATTACAGTACGATTTATGGTAGAATAAATAGCGTTACAGTTTACAACGTTGTTATCAAGAAGCGTGCCACCCAGAATAGTGATTTTACGATCGAGTGCTGAACAATCCTTTTTCCACGATGTCAATGTACAGTTTTGATAGCAGGTTTACTGCAGCCAACCCTAAAAACCACATTCTTACTACGTCCATCTCGATAAGATATTGGAAAATAAAATGAAAAAATATTTCGGGAATACTCGCAAATAGTGAAGATAAAACGAGAAAAGGAGGATACGATAGGAGAAAAAAAAAGATAAATCAAATTGAAGTCGTTGAAATTAATAAAAAGAGATGAAAGCATTGGACAATTACGAAGACTCGTAAGAAAATGTCTCAATTGGCAAATTTCTTAAAAACGTCTTATCCTTCGTCGAAGTTAAAGTTCAAAGTTCAGACGCAATCTTTAATGGACTCTTGTAATTAGAAACAGCTCGGAATCGAAGTGGGAGCTTCTAAGAAATCTTAATCTCGCGAGATTTAGCTCGTATAACTGTCACGATGTTTACAATTAATTAACGAAGATAATTTCTTTATGAGGCACGATCGTTTAGAATAACGAGAGCTTTCACTCAGCCAATACAATTTAAATATTTACACGATGGTCGGCTGCTTCATGACATTTTAAGGGAGTACTGCGAAATCGAGTCATCATCCAAGCATTCAAGCATCATTACGAGTTCAGTAAAATTTAAAAGTCTATTCCGCATAACTTCTGTCATCTGCCTCCACAAAGAAATCTAACTGTACTGCAAGCCGTATTAATTATATAAAATCTGAAGGTGATTGGACATTTAAAAAGTAAATAAATAAAAATACTAATAGACCATACCCACAGTAATTTTTCGCTGACTACATGGAAAGACGTAATTAACGAAAGTGAGAGACCTTTGGATTCAATTTCCAAATGAAAGGAGGTATTGTCCCTGAAGATATACAACTCCAAGGATCTGCTAGAACCGCCAGGATTCAGCAACCAGTCTTCCGCGATAGCAGACATTGATTTAAAGTACCGTCCCGAAATTCTGTATAGCCTAGACTGGCTTTCACAGCTTTCTGTGTGTCTATCCCATCCAGCATCCTCTAGTCCAACCCTTCGATGCATTGCACCAAGGCTAGATTAAAGGGGAGATACAATGCACCGACGCGACAAGGACGTACTGCAATTCTTAAGGGAGGCTTCCTCGTCTACCTCACGTACCGGAACATTTCCTAAATGGTCCAACTCCGTGTGATAAATGGTAATAGTATACGCCAAGGTGACAGGAATGGCGATAAACGCGAACGGCCGCCACCCTGAACCAGGCAAGGGCGAATTCGAGTTCGAATATATATGTACATATGTATATATCCTTGGAATATTCAGTACACACACGCGCGCACGCGCACACACACACATATATGTTTCCATAGGTACATACGCCTCTCTCCCTCAACCTCCTTACGGAAAGGTTGGAATGAGAAACGAAGCCGAGAACGGCAACCCTTAGCCCTCTCAATGGAATCGCTCTGAGAAATGGTGTTTCAATCGATTTACGTCAAAATCGTTCGAGCCGATACTCGATACGCACCTACGTTTCCTATCGAATTGTCCCTGACACTTTCCACGTGCTGAGGTTATCGTCGTCGCATTGTTACAAGCGACCTAACACCACTCCACGCGGAATGACCATAAGATAGTCTAAAACACCTGTACTTGGTAAATGATGTACCATGCGCGTTCCTATTCATATAAAATTCCGCTATTCTTACGTGACATTCCATACATCTCTCAAGGATATTCCGAGCAAGCATATAACGGTTTCCCCTAAACGGTGTAAAGTCGATAATTGAATTCGAAGAATATCCTAATGTATGGCCACAGTCCTGCCATATGAGAATGCACGCCTTCGCATTCATTATACTCGATCTTCTTGTTATGGTGCGCTCGAATTCCTCTTTTACTTATACACTATTATCTTGACTCTTTTCAGTGCTGCGCGACGAGTTCCGGGCGGAGCCGCAGAATACGAGAGTCGCTGCCGGCGAGACGGCTTTGTTGGAGTGCGGACCGCCGCGAGGACATCCGGAACCGACATTGCAATGGAAGAAGAACGGTCATCCTATTGACTTGGAAGCTACCAAACGGTAAGTTGACATGTGGACCGTTAAGACCTCCTGCGAATGGCTCTTGGCTATACTTTCTTCTACATCCTGGATTTCGTATCCATATATGAGGAACAAAGTCTTGAGAATTTTTAACGAGGTATATCTCGTGTATCTAAGGACTTCTTCTCAGTTTTCCCTTTGTGATGTGGTATAAGGTACAGTTGAGGTTAGGTATACGAAGGGGAAGGATGCGTCCAACTATTACAGGATTTCTAGGAGGCGTTCGGAGATTCCATATCGCTTCAACAGTAAAGACGATAAAACACTGTTTGCCGGACATAATTCAGACGTTTCTTGGAGCGTGGCTCGGGATGGTTAGTACTCGGAGGACCAGACGACACAAAAAGGAATAAAAGGGAAACAAACTCCACGCTAGAGCACCATGCTATTTCACATCGAGCCGATCGTGTTTCTGTAATACTAAACGCGGGACGAACGGCTTTTCCAAATTCTCGTTTCTTTCTCGAGATGGAAGCGATACACTGTGTTCTCTCGCTTCTGTGTCTCTGAAAAATACGAAGCGGGAACGGGAATGGCTGTGAGGAAGCTTCTCTACAGTCTAAATACGACGTTTGAGTAATTCCGTGTAATTAATTAGGCTCCTTCGTGTCGTAAAGGAATCCCAACACGTATCGTTAGACATCGCGCCGATGCTTCCTTACGTCCAATAGGAAGGAAGATTTGAAAAGTCACAGCCAATGGGGAGTAATCCGAAAACACAAGAGCCCGTAATCTACTGTGTATTTGCATGAGAATAGCGCTAAAGGATGTCCCGACATTATTCTTGTTGCGTTATCTTTGTCCGTTCGCCGAAGAAAAGACAAACTCGTTATTCAGATTCCCTCCTGGCGAGAAATACGAAATGCGTCTTCGTTGCCGTTTACTTTGTTCTGGTCCAGATACAGCGGGGTGCATCGCGTACATTTTTCTAACGTTAAACCACCAACGTCACAACCCATAGCTAAGACCTAGTGCCACGGTAACTACGTGATCTCGTGTAACTTATACGACTTCATTTCTCTCGGGGACACGAGAAAGAAGAAGAAGAAAAAGAAAAACAAAAAAGAGTGAAAGAAGAAGAGGAAAATGTTCCACGCATTATTGGGGTCTTGGCACGAAGATCAGAGGACGTGACTCTGCCTCCGCACTTTCCCTTTTTTTCTTTTTATTTAACTCCATAACCACACACTCTCTTTACGGTGTAAAGCAAAATTGTGGGTAAAATCAAAAATCACGAGAAATACAAATGCATGAAATCATCAACAGTAAAAGCGTGTTCATTTAATTTACTAATTGATTTTCCAGACGGTCCTGAAGCTTAAAGCGTCCATTCTGTCGGCCAGACGTAGTAACGCGATATCAACTTGTCGATTTACCAGAATAAGTTTCAACCGCACCAGAACGTACCTGACCAGTCCTCGTGAAAATAAAGTAATCCGTTACCGCGATAAATTTCTCCATCTCCCAAGCACGTCGAACGTAACACATAACCTATAGACGTTAAAAAGTGAACACCCAGAGGCAAGGTGTCAATGACTCGGTGTAAACAACATAATTACAAATCGAGTATCGACAGTAGAAATTTATTGCCTGTGGAGCACTTATCTCCACGTATTTCCTAGGTTAAAAGAAGGATAGATAGTGAGCATCTATACCTGTATCCAACGTCCCCAGGGGTAGCTAGAGAGATACAGAGAGCCATAGAAACCGAAGTTTAGTACACTTGGGTCAGGATGGTATCCAAGTACGTCTAACTCGTTGGTAAGTCGTAGCCAGTAGATGGTACACCTAATGCCAGCCCTTTACCATGAACAATGGCGTATACCGTGTATACACGTGTAGATGGTTGAGACATCACCAGTTACATGTTCCTAAAGTACCTAACGTGACGCTCGGCACATAAACAATTTTGACCGATAAATTCACGCCTGGATATACGTCTAAGCGAACAGACTTGAACATAAAGTGAAGTTTCTTCAAAGACATCCACGATGGAAGGACATCCAAATCCTTTGTCCGACATTAAAGTTTCCTCTTTCTCTTAACCATGACTCTCAGGGAAAGTAGAGTTCAAAAGATTAAGAATACCCAGACGAATACGGAACCCCCTGACGTTTTTCTTATTTTTTTTTTTCTTTCCGCTAATGATCCCTCAATCGGTAGGCTGGCAATGCGTTTCCTCGCTCTCATTCTCGCTTCAGTTTCCTTGAATCTCAATGGATCAACGCAATTAAAGTTTAATCTGACTCTGCGTCTTTTTCCCTCCTCTTCACTCTTTTAGTCTCCCGCGCCTTTCTCTCTACTTGGGATACCGTCGATCGATTCCTATATACTTTTATCGGGCTGCTCGATTCTCTTTTCCTCGGCAGTTTCTTCCTTTGTTTTGATCGATCACCCCCTTCGCTTAGAGGCTGAATGGGTAATAAATTAGAACCACTAATAGAAATTAAATCCGCCTCGCATTGGCGTAGCCACAACGGCTCGTGGGAAAGACGCGGCGTTCCACCGACGCTAGAATTAATTGATACTATAAATTAGGGGACACAATCGGGTGGCTATTGATTCTACGCTGTTGTCGACCCAACTGCCCCTGCGACATATACTGAGGTTCTAGCATTCCGTAGGATAGGACGGAACGCTGCTACCTAACAGTAATCTATGAACGTATAAATGGCCAATACCCATTGTACAAAGTGCTTTCGTGAAGAATCGAATTAATTTTATCTTTGATTAACTTTTAAATTTTCAATATTCCTTAAAGACTTTCATTTCCGTAATTTTTCTGTGTTAAAACTAATTTATATAGATTTAACGAAATCTATCATCAGTTTGCATTTCATTATCATTATGACTATATCACTGAAAACATTATTTTTTCTTTCAGGATCACTCTCGTGGATGGGGGTAACTTAATGATCTCCGACGTAAGGCAAACCGATCAGGGTAGATACCAATGTGTGGCACAAAATATGGTTGGCACACGGGTATCCGCAGTGGCAACGTTAATGGTTCACGGTGAGTATAAGAGATTATTAATAATTCACAAATATCACAAATTCAATATAACCAAGAAACGTATAATCCATGAGTCAATGTCCTGTTAAGTTTAGAGTATCAGTCTATCGCATCGTCTGTTAGTATAAGTCAATCATTCGTATGTACTTTCGAATAAACATCTTTCGGATAATTCACTTCACGTAAATCTATCTACGATTCCTCGAATAGATGACGATAATAATTTTTGAGATAACGTTCCATACGAGAAGATGCACATGGCCAACGTCAATGAACGCTCGTAAACTTTGAAATAAAATGTTCCCACCGATCTAACCAGACCTCCTTTTGCAGTGAAGCCGTACTTTATGGCGACTCCAACAAACCAAACCATACTGACGGACCAGACTGCCGAGTTCGCTTGTCGCGTCGGAGGCGATCCGTCACCGGAAATTCTCTGGCGTCGAAACGACGGAAAGATGCCAATTGGCAAAGCTCACATCCTGGATGACAAGAGTTTGCGGATCGAGAGGGTAACGGCCCAGGACCAAGGCACTTACATCTGTGATGCTGAAAACAGTGTCGGTGCGATTTCAGCCAGCGCAACGCTGACGGTGCATTGTAAGTTAGATATACCTTGAATGAAAACCGCGTTATCCGTGATAGCAGATCGCCAAATTTTTTACTACCATTCGCCAATATTTTTCATTCTTACTTTTATCACACAGCTCGCCCTGTCTTCACACATTTCCCCAAGGACGAGGTGGTCAGCACTGGATCAGACGTATCTTTCGCATGTGCCGCACGCGGTGCACCCAAACCGTCAATATTCTGGACTCGCGAAGGGTCACAGGAGCTTATGTTTCCGGGTAATGTATACCAGGGTCGTTACACGGTCGCCGAGGACGGAAGTCTGCAAATCAAGGAAGCCATCAGGAAGGATGAGGGCCACTACGTGTGCAGCGCCATCAGTCAAGCTGGAGCAAGTACCGCGACCGTCTTCCTGCAGGTAAATAATCCTCTATCCGTTATCCTTAACAGGACGAAGAATAAATAGCTACTCCAGATGATCTCGCTTTCCTGAACAGGTTACATCAGTTGAAGAGGTGCCTCCGCCGATTATCGAATTAGGACCAGCCAATCAGACTATTCCTCTGAAGAGTATTGCTTCTCTACCCTGTAGAGCCGTGGGGACGCCTACGCCTAAAGTTCACTGGCACAAGGATGGGGTTCTTATACAGCTGGGTACTCGTATCACTATGGCTAGCAACGGAACCTTATTTATTAACGAACTTCAGAGTAGTGATTCTGGACTTTATACCTGTATCGCATCTTCGGAGTCTGGTAACACCTCGTGGTCAGCTACGTTAACCGTCAGTTCCACGACTTCCTTCCATCGTACCCCGGACATGTCGGCTTTACCTCAGAATCCGAGCAAACCTAGGATCGTCAATACGACTAGTAACTCTGTCACACTTACTTGGAGTCCTGGACACGAGGGACAGAGTAAAATTATTGGATATAATATAGAGTACTTTAGTAGCAATCTTAATACCGGATGGGTCATTGCTGCTACTGGTATCACGGATGATACTTACACAGTAAGTTTGCGATTGAATTATCTGAGATTAAATGGATTTGGACTTGCGCAATATTGCGAACATTAAATATCTATTTAGTGTATTTGTGAGTACTTCAGAGTTTAAATTTCTTTCATCTTTTTCCAGGTAACAGATCTAAAACCGGATACGAATTATGTTTTCTTGGTAAGAGCTGAAAATAGTCATGGACTGTCACTACCTGGTCCACTATCAGACAGTGCACATACTACTAGCGTTAATCAACATTCGGTGCCCCAAATCGAATTGATACGTGCAAGAGATCGTCTTAATAGCGAAATATTACACTTGAAAGAGGTTCAACCATTGAGCAGTACCAGTGTCAAGATCATATGGGATGTATGTAACATTCGTTTTTATCTGTTTCCGCTTAAGTGTTCGCAAGAATTAAAAAATTTTAAAAAGTGAACCTAGTAGAGATCAATCAAAACTTGTTCTTCTTCAGATACTTGGTGCCGCGGATTTAGTGGAGGGCCTTTATATCCGGTACCGAGAGCTTTCCGATAAACCAGAGTACCAGATGGTTACTGTATTAAATGCTGGAGCCACCAGTTACGTCCTCACAAATCTGAAGAAATATACGCGTTACGAATTCTTTCTCGTGCCGTTTTACAAGACCATTGAAGGAAGACCAAGTAACGTTAAACTAGCAGTAACATTGGAGGATGTACCATCCGGAGCACCGGAGAATGTACACGTAGGAATGATCAATATGACATCAGCATTCGTTAGATGGGCTCCACCGCCTAAGCAGGAGCAAAATGGACAGCTTATGGGATACAAGGTGCTAAGAGCAGACAAAATTAAATTCTAAACATTTGTAAAGTTCGATATTAATTAATTATTTTAATTGTTTTAATTTTTATTTATAGATTCAGATCAAGAGTAACAGCAGTAACAAGATCCTTGGGCAAATGTCATTAAATGCATCGACTACTTCAATTATCATAAACAGTCTAACTACTGGTGGACTGTACACGGCACGTGTAGCTGGTTTGACACGTGCTGGTTTGGGACCATTTTCTATGCCCACGCTTTTAAACATGGACCCGGGCCAATTGACGCAACTGCCACCACGAACAGATCCAAGTCATGGAGGAGTATCAGTCATGAGAGAAACTTGGTTTCTGATTCTTATGATTACTATGGTTTTCACAGTTGTTGCTGCACTGTTAGGTGCTCTATATGTCAGACGACGGCAAGCTATGAGCAAACAGCTAGGACACTTGAATGTGCCAGTAGGCACAGCCAATGACATATGTCAGTTAAACAAAGATACCTTGTGGTTAGAACGTGGATGGAGACCAACTAATACGCTTCAGAGTTCTAATGATAAGGATTGCGAAACGAAACTGCTAAACAATCAGCAAATGCTAGCACCGGGAATAGTTAGCATGGCTGGTTCAGAGTATGCAGAAGTGAACTTGACCACATTCTATAATGCTAGAAAACAATTACAAGCTCCTCCAGAACCTTACGCCACGACCACCCTATGTGTAGGAAACAGAAGTCCTGATTCCATGGAAACCAGTGGTCAGAAGTCAAATTCCAGTGATTCCTGTGTTAAACCTGACTACTCTAGCTTAGACTCCAATCAAGAACATAACAAGTCTACTATGTCTCCAAGTAGCGACAATGCAAGTAGCGTTTATACAGATGAAAATATGGAAATTCAGAGAAGACCACAATACAGAATCCCGCCAAATGAAAGTCAGGCGGGTATGCCAAACTGGTGCGACATGCTACCTCCACCTCCGGAACATCCACCGCCGCCAGGAACATCCTTAGCAGCCAGAATGCAACAGCCTACCGCAACGTTTAGCCCGCATTTGGGTAAAAGAAACGTGCAAAATGATTTGGATGGTTCCACATCGGCCAATTCTCAGAGCCCTCCTACTCCTCCAGTACGTGTTGGCAACAGCTTTTCCTCGTCTCCTACACCCTGGAGCACGCAGGGTCAGCTAGAAGGAAATCATGGAAATCTTCCGCAAGGAAGATACACCACCCTACCACCACAGACTAATCCTCCACCGGTACCATCATTTCCTCAAGGATTCAATCACTACGATTATAAGACTCAAGAGAATGAATACGAGAGTGGTTCTGTTATATATGGACACCAAAATGGACACTCGGAAGATTATAGGAATCACGACAGCTTTAATCGTGCCAATCATCCAAATTCCCACTTGGATCACACCAGTCTGAATGACGAGGTTTATCGTCACAATGAAGAAATGTTTCGAAACGACAATTTATATCAGCCTGAGAATGATGAATGGGATAGAAAATCCTGCGACTCCAATACCCATTCAGATATGTGCTGCTCCTGTTCCGAATCCAGCTGTCTTTATGCAGATACCATGGAGTATAACAATCAATTTGCTCCTGGTTGCGCCCACAACAGGGGTGGTTCGAGAAACCGGAATAATAGGAGTCCCCGAAGAAGGAATAACAGAGCATCCTCGCCGACGTACAGCAGCGATAGCAACTATTCTTGCATTCCCCAGAGGCAATGTGGCCCCGTTAACTCGCAGGAAAGACATAGGCACAATCGTAGCAAAGGTACAAAATTGCGCCTTCATTTTTACTCAACTCTAAATTCCCTATACTATTTTCTACTATTACGTCTGCAACTTTACACGCTATTTTTTGAGCACTGCGAGTAATGGCTTCCGTAATTATTACGTATGAACTTCACTGGTATATAATTACATATCATCGAAACTTTAACAAATGTTTTTCTCTGATTGCAGACAAAGTGCCTAGCTTTCCAAGAACTGGTGGCTATCCTCAACATAATTCATCCGCATCTAACACGATGAGTAGCTCAGGAAGTCAGAGATACAATAAGCTGAACAGCGTTTTCCTAGGTGGGAATAATTCAAACCCTCCATCAGAATCAAGTCGACTCAGCGACCATCGCGAGAGCTAAATTAATCCTCATGTACGCTGATGAAGAGCTAGAAATCCGAAAGTCTTCGATACAACGAATCTAAGACGTCTTTGAAAATATCTCGTCGTGGGGAAATACATAGAGGAAATAAAACAGCCAGTTTGTCTTGTGTAAACATGCGGTAAAGACATCTCGTGTCTATTACAGTGGCTTGCCATCTTGTCGGATCTATTCGCACATAGATACTATCCGAGTTAAGCTTTGATCTGAAGTAGTTGACGTATTCCTCAATGAATACAATACCGTTTAGAGATATGGCCATCTTTTGAAAAATTTCACATTTTACAAAAGAACTTAAAATCTTTAATTGAATATTTCCGTACCAACTGCGTGTTAATTTGGAAAGTCCGATACTCTAATTTTTTACAATTTTTAAAAATTAACTATGTGGCGAGGACTTTCACAGAAACGCAAAGAATTTCAAAATTGCATTTCTGTTTGAGAGTGACGGCCTTTCACTAGACTGATTCAGATCTAATTCGTACGTTTATCAATTTTCTCGCAGTCGTTAATATGAGTGTGCGTCCTAATGATATCCCAATGTTGAATATTATATATAACAAGATATAAAAAGTGATGCCAATATTCGAGCAATACTTGGACATATACGAAATCCTACGTGAGACATTCGGGCTTTTCGTTGTCTCAACCTTTTCTTCGTTAATGCCATTTTTTTAGCCATTATAAATAAGATTTCAATAATAACACGTTACTTCTGAGATTAGAATACCTTGACACGTTTCAAGGTAATTTTTTAATTTCACGTAAGCTCCTAATATTTGTCGCAATTTATTATAGTTTAACGTTAATAAACAGTAATTAACCTAAACGGAAAAATTTGATAACGAAACAAAAATTATAAGAACGATCCAGAAAGGTGGCATTTATTTTCAAAAGCCTGTACATTCTCCATTGCCACGAGAAATAACGGATATTATTTTCGATATAACGTTCCTAAGATCGTAAGGGAAACTAAAAGTAATTGCATTAAGGACGAAGTAATCGACGTATATCTCTTCCAAAACGAATACTTATGATAATATATTATAAAAACAATAAAGTAACAATGACAGCGTAAGGTTTATAATCATATCAGATGGTTTTTGTATACATTGTACAAAGTTAATTAACGAGTTTAGTCATTAGTTTTTAATTTACACATCATTAATTAATATATACGGATTTAGATAGTAAGGGAACATTTAGGCATCTTATGTAATCAGTACTGTGTATAAGTATGTCCTGACAGATAAGTGAGAATGTGAATAACGGCGTTAAACACTATACGATATTAACAATACCCTTTCGTAAGATGCATTTAAGTTTAGCTATTTTCTAAACGCACTTAATATTGCTAATGACAAGTGCACAAGAACACGTGGCTCTCGATTCCGTAGGTCTGGATACTTGTACCTTCCTATCCGTAAAAAAAAGTACAGTCACATTTTCAAATTATTAAAGCCATGTCACCTCGTACGATTCCTTAGAAAATCTCACGAGGATACGCGAGGACAATATCAGAAATTATTGTTTCGTTACGTTATTTAAGTCCGAACTTCGTTACGTTTCCATACACTACTTTTTTGCTTTACTTAAGTATACTATTAAGTTTTTTTAAGTCTCTCGAATTAATGGTAAATAAGTACGAGCTGTACTCTAAGCTTGTGATATTTTGCCTATTGGAAAACGTGCTTTCACCGATACGTGTAATTCTTCTTACAATTAACGATGGAATTAGGGTGACTATTATGATACTATGTACACCATTGAGATATATATTAGGGCGAGATCAAGTTTGCTCAATTTATATCTCACTGGTTATCTTCTGTGAATACAGTTTAATTTAGACTTAAAGTTAGTCAGTTGCATCCAGTGTGGTTTCGTATTATATGATAAACTTTTGTGGAGAACGAAAGAAATAAAGAAAAACCCGTTAGATAAGAGATAGATAACTTTGAAGCTATGTAATCGCTCAAATTCAGTGTAATCATTAATTAATGTATTAGGTAAAAACTAACTGCCCGGTAGACGTATTGTAAATCTCATCTAGATCGTGTCGAGTAATTAGTACATGGCAAGTCTACAGATATAATAGAATGATCTTTTTTTTTGTAACTTGTCTTTATTAGTTATTCCTGAAACACTGCCAATCACGAGTTAAAAATTGCAGCATTATATTACACGCAGTTACGTCAGCGAATGTGACACAAAAGTCTAGTATTATTAAAACTACGAGAATTTCATTTTATTTACAGTCGTTTCAATTGATCGAGTATCATTCAAAATCTACAGAAATATTCTCTATAAATGTTGACAGTGGAATTTAAGATATTCGATTATGCTAATGACCCAAGTAAATAGTAATGAGTAAATGTTCGTAAAAATCCATCCAAGCAGACAAGAAGTAAGAATTAGACAAAGTTTCTTTCAGCATGTTTAGAATTAGGGGAGCTGAAAAGGTTCGAGACTACTTGGAGAATAAAAAGAAATCGAGAATGTTTAATGCCTATAAACCGTAATGACTAGCTAGGACATCTACTTTAAGTATCTGCCGATGCGACGTTATACTGGTTTTACGTAAAAGGTACACAATAAACAATTATCCAGTCTAATGACAGTTCGTTATTACACAGTGAAACAAATTAATTGCGCAAAAATAGCAGCACGATAAACGACTGCCGCTCTTTCACGAATCGCACCAATCACACGATGACCTTTTACGAAAAATCAGGGAACAATTGAACATAAAATGGTTTACAGCCCTCAAGAGGAACAACGGGCTAGAATGCACATGTTCCGAAGGCTGTGGGGGGTAGCTACGATCCTTAAAAACTAGATCAAGAATGAATCTGTAATACAAAAAGGAACGTGGCTACCGCGAGATCGGTCGTAGAACCATCGGGTCAACGTGGCCGAGTAAACATAACGTATTATTTTTATAATTTGCCATCTCGATACAGTTGGTACGATGGTTCGATGATATTTGTAAAATAAAAAAGAGAAGGATGTAATTTAACAAGGAGAGTTAAATTTTGTGAAAACGAGCCTTGCGGAGTAGATACGTAAACCCGCACACGACGGGTTTGGCGATCATGGCCGACCGAACTAACGCGAAATACTGTAATCCGTAATATGTAGGTTTATTCAGCCGAACTTTGTCGCCACTTTCAAGGATCCTGAAGACCTCGCGTGATCCCTGCCAACTACGTTATCGTTAAAGGATTGTGAACTTTTTGCCAAAAAGAACCTTGTCCTTTATGAAGGGCATCAATACGAGAAGATTATACATGTATAGATTAGTAACGAGCCGTGACGTCGACGGCCGAATAACACGCAGAGTAGCGCGAAGTTTTCGTGGATTTTTGAAAACCTATGGTTAAAAATGAACCTTGGCTACTAGACAGCTAGGGCCACGTAAAGATAACCCATATCATTAAGAATCCACGACAGATATTTGCGTGAAAATTTTTTGTCAAACCGATCACGGTGGGAAAATGTTTTTTTTTTTTTTCTTTCCCTGAAGCGAAACTGCGTTCGGTATCAGTTTTGGAACTAGCTCGCAAGTATAATCAAAGGCTGATGATGAGTGTTTAATTCTGACACGATTTCTTTTTTTCCCTTACATTTTGTAAATATTATGGAAAATAAAATGAAACTTGGATGTTTTATATAGCTAATAATTTATTTATTATTCAATGCGTGTATATACACATATGAAAACTGCGACACGCCGCCCATCAGACTGGGAATGATTTTAAGAGAGAGAAGTTTCGTAGCTGTGACGACTAAAACCATGCGAAGTAATTACGAGTTATTATACATTATTACAAATGATTGATTTTTCTCGCACACATCATATACACTGAAAAACACAGTCAAGTACATAAAGAAACCCGCGCGAGAGACATACACGAAACTGTAGATAATTTATAACAATTGCTATTGTCAAGTATTCGTATGCACACGTATATACGTATATATTATTATGCGTAGTTATACGCATTTATCTGTACATATGTGCATACACACGTATATATGTATATACATATATATATATATAATTAATATATGTGTATAAATATGTTAATAGGCAGTTTCCAGGACTTTTTTTTGTGTATTGGCAGTTTTCAGGATATTTGGCATTCTTCAGAGTGGTCCTGGAAAAATCCTATATGCAACGTATACTTCCAGGGCCGTTTGGCGGCACTCACACCGAATTTTCCAAGAAGTTTTTGATGCTGGACACTCGGAGTTGTGATGGGTTAAGAAATAGTTCGTTAGGTTAGATTAGGTTAGAATTTCAATGCCACATGTCCCAAGGTTTAGGTATTTTTTTTGGAAAAAAATATATGAGCTTGCCGTTGTGAGTGCCGCATGTTCTCGAAAATGCCCTTTTACATGTTTATATATGCATATTATATATATTATATATATATATATATACACATATATCGTTGCATATTATACTGATAATGATTAATAAAAGTAATGTTAAAAATTTGAATATCCTCGAAGTTTCCTTTTTCTTTGTAAATTTTAGTGCAATTTGTATTTTCCTTTGGAAGAATATCTTTTTTTCCTTTTTGTTGACTTTTTAACTTAACCCAGAATTAATGACTTTTCAAGATAAATATAAAGAATTGAAGTAGTTCCACACCGTAAGGCTAAAGTATGGTCTTTCTTTAGGAGTACAAAACAATTTTGAAACTTCAACATGCAATACTTAATTATGTCTACCGTGTTTTACCCTCGCGATGTTTCTCATTAGTTACTCGAAGACCTTTGCACATGGTTGACCGTGTTTTGAGCAATAATGGCAATATTCGCTATAAACATTCTGCTACTAAAATGTTTGGGTCTTGTCAGATTGGAGAAGAGGGGTGCTTTGAGAACGTGGCATTTAATATACTTTTCAATACTTTATACATTTCTTCTTTTATGTCTAGTTGACTCATTCAATCTTTGGCGTCAATCTAAAAGCATGACGGATATCGTGGGAATATTTCCTGTTACTTATATGGTACTTATATCCTGGATAAAGACGACATTATTTATTTCCGCAAACGATAAAATTTGCAAGGATATTGAATTCGCAAGAAACACGTTCAAGAATGATAAAAAGATTGATGACTTTTTTAAAAATTTCGTTACGGTGTGCAGTATTGTTTATGTTATTCCAGCTATTTGGAGTCTTTGTAATCCGAAATTAAAATTGCACGGAAGAGTTTTGCCTTATCATACAACAATGCCAGCTAATTATAGCGATGATCGACAATATTATTTCGTTTATGGTTATTTGATATGTGGTGCATTTTGTGTTTTGTATACAGACCTTGAAATTGATATTTTAATCATATCTTTGGGTATATACTGCTGTTATCAATTTCGGGTTATTCGACAAGATTTAACTTGTATTTTGAACGATTATCGTTGTGAAAATCGTTGGGACGATAGGAAAAATACGTATGATTTGAAATCGTTCAAGATCAAGTTTTATGAATGCATACATTTACATCAAGAACTACTAAGGTAATTATTTCAAATAGTTAATCAATTGTTTAACTGTAATAGACAATGGTTTTTTAGATTTGTTACGAGGATTGATGAATACTTCAAGATGATTATGCTGACGGAAGTAGTTTGCTGTCTCTTACTTTGCGCCGCTACAGTGTTTCATGCACAAAAAGTAATGATTTTCAAATTTTTAAATATATTTGGTGCCACGGACATCGATTTTATTGATAAGGATTATTTCTATTCACATAGTTTTCCAACAACGCGTATCTCACTCATGCAATTGCGGTAATGGCGAAACTTTTCGTAGCGACTCTTGTTTGCGAGATGTTATCCCATGAGGTAAATTTATCTTTTATTATCATACTGGTCGGCTCCATAATTATTGAAACTTTGCAGAGCGAACAGGTCGGAAATAGTATTTATTTAGCAAACTGGGTGGAATATAATTCCGAAATAAGGAAGGACGTTGCCATAATAATATCTAGGGGACAAAAACCGGTGACATTCACTTATCAATTCGGTCAAATGGGATTGAAAATTTTCTTATTGGTAATAAGATTTTAATTCCTTAAAAAAGATACTTAGCTAATAGTAATAAATTGATATATTTGATCGATACACAGATACTGAAAGCATCTACTTCCTACTATATGCTCATGCGTCAAACATTAGGTGAAGAAGTGGTTTCAGTTTCGTAAGTAAGTACCATAGTTATATTGAAAATATTCTTTCTATTGCAGACATCATTCATAATACATATACATATTTGGTCAATTAACACTAAATGTACCACCGACGAGTCGTTTGACCCTTTTAAAGCCAAAAATACGTTTATAAAAAATGGTTGGTGTATTTATTGTTAAAAAAAAGAAATTTTATTATCCATTATTAAATTACTCATTAATGACATTAATTATATTTTCTTCACAATTCACTATTATTTCTCCTGATTCAATAAGCTTTATATCAAATAAAACATTTTTGACCATTAGCAAAATGTTAATGATTATATATAGAATGTCAAAATCAATCTTGAGGATATGGCAGTCCTGCTGTGTTTGTGGAATTATCCACAGCCACCTTTCCCACAGCAACTACGTTTTGGGGGTTTATATCCTCGACCGGAACTACCCATGAGTGGATTATAATCTATAAATTAAGGATAACAATTAAACACTCTTAAAACAAGTACTCTCTTTAAAATTCTATTTGAACATGCAACCCATATTTGTATTCCAAAATTCTTACCCCCTTTAAGTAATCGTGATTTTGATGGCCCTGCTGATGTTGACGCTTCGTCATTTGAACTTCCTAATTTTTTACCAGAATTTTGTCCTTCTGCAAACTTCAATAATTCTTGTCGTTTCTGTTCTTTACACTGTGTAAGATAGAGCAAGAAATAAACATAATAAATAATTACATCAAGCAACGTAAGTAAAATAAGAAAATTATTATAAAATTGCAACTTTCACCAACCATCTCCTCACGTTCCTGAGCTAATGCAGCTTCCCTAAGATATTTTTCTTGCATCCTTTGTCGGGCAGCTTCCATTCCAGCTAGTCGCTCTTGTAGTAAATCTGGATCTAATCAAAATATATTTTCTTGAAATAGACATATTAAAAAATACCTATATTAGGTCTACCAGAAAGTTCTGTCCAATAACGTCATCTCAAGTCAGTTTAAAAACAGAACTTTCTGGTATATCTAATATAATATACATTACATACTTTTATGATATTTGGCAGCATATTCAAGTTCATCTTTCTTCAATTTCCAGTTCTTATATTTTTCCTTAAGATATGGGTGAGCATAAACTAAACCAACAGTAATTGCAACTAAATACCATCCAACAGAAGCTATTGCTGCCCATGCTGCAACATAAAAAATTAGTAACCACGCCTAGAAATAATTGCGGATGAAATGTATATAGGTTCCTCTTAACATAGATACATATGTATTTCATAAAATGAAATCATCAAGAAAGTAAATTTGACCCATAAGTGATGACCTGTATAAATACAAAAATATAACCACTAAACGTACCAGCCTCAATATAGGATGTAATGCTCCAACTCATTTCAGCAAAGCTCATTTCTTTGTTTTTCAATCGCAAATGTCATTAAAGTTTGATAAAAAATTATTAAACCATACTAAGTGTATCTTCTACTTAGTCACTGTTTTAGGACTGTTCCTGCTGTATCTGGCTGTATCACCAGGGGGTTGACACTCCAATAGGCTGTAGTGAAACATAGAATACTTATAAAACCTACCGATCAGATGGCGCAGCGG
>JARQSW010000388.1:914747-928589 GCA_030142375.1 Calameuta pallipes
TTTTCTCATTTAAGTGTTACATATTTAAAGATTTTGCTGGTATATTAAATAAAAATGGAAGTTACGGAACGTCAAATCCGGCGCTGGTAATGAAAGGGTTAATTTAAATTCTCGGAGCTTGAATAAAATTTTTTAAATTTAACATACCTAGTTGATTTTTTTAAATTAAAAGCTGACTATGGAATACTACAGAATATAAAATATCATTATTGTAAAAAGCAAAAAGTATTAGGCAGATAATGTTTGAAAATGTATAATTGTGTAGTCGTTGATAATCACACATGTACAATTTACTATATTTTCTTAATCATTTTTCGGAGTTGCACATCATCAAATAGAATCTAGAATTAGAGAGATAATAAGAATTTACATTAATGCAATAGCAAGTGATAAAAATGTAAAAAATATATATACGTATATGATAAATGTATTAAAATTACTGATTTTACTGTTGGTTCAAATTCACTCTTCACTCTGTCCAAACCTTTCACAAACCCCTTTAGACAGCTTAAAGCTATATTAGATAGGCGAGATTTCAATTAAAACAATCGTTTTCAATTGTATGAGTGAGAACATACCCATATCTTTTTATTAAGAAATTATATAATTATATATTCCACAATGCATCTTATATTTTATTTAGAATGGTCCCTGAGTTATGCAAAATTGGCTTAATTTTATCATACTCCTCGCCTTTGATTGAACTATAAAACAGAATATTCAGTCAGATATTCGCTTCTCATATGCCATCCAAAGCTTTTCTTTATACTGAAGAGCAGTTAATAGTTTGTCAGATGATTCTGTTATTCCTCTACCGACCACTGCTATGTCTGCTCCAGTTTGAACTACGAATTCCGGAGTATTATATTGCTGTCCTAAATTATCTGATTTTTCGACTAATTTCACTCCAGGAGTTAACTGAATAAGAGCTGGATCATTGAAAGCATTCGATTGGCATACCAGACCTATGATAAAATTGGAGGATTTGGCAATGGAAATTGAACTCTTAATGTAGTTGCTAGTAGTTAAAGCTCCTTTTGATGACATTTCTGTAACTAGAAAGATTCCGCGAGGTTCTGAAATGCCATTCAAACCTTCAAGTAAACCACTGACTGTTCCAGGGCCAGCCACTGAATGAGCTGTTACAAGATCAGCCCATTCAGCTATTCTGTAGACTCCCTTCCTATATTGTAAAGACACTGTATGACCAATATCTCCAAACTTTCTGTCTTCCATGATTAAGAAGTTACACTTTTCAGCAGTATCACGTAGGCGCTTTATAAATTCTTCACTGAAGTCTTGCACGATATCAATATGAATTTTTAAAACAGCAATGTGGGGTCCTAAGAGCTCTGCTAATTCTATAATACAGTCAGTTTTGGTCAAATCAACTGCCAAACATAATGTAGTCTTTTTGGCATCCATAAGCTGAAAAAGTCTTGAAGCCACTGGATTGTTCATCATTTTAGCTCTGGAACTGAAGTTCATCTTCAATCGATCTTGAGATTTCTCTAAAATAATAAGTAATTGTAGCTTAGAATGTCAACTGATGAAGATATAAGTAACTATCTAATTATATATGCATCAACCTTGTAATTCTTTTATGGGTGGATGACAATTTTTAATATATTCCAAAACATTTTGAACAGCTTCAGAGGAAATCTTCCCAAGTTCAAAAAGAAGCTGCATAAGTTGCATTAGAGTAAATAAACTTTTCATGTTTATTCCATTACTCTTTAATAGGGATCGTCCACCTTGCTCTCTATCTATTACTACAAATGCTTCAGTAACTTTTAATCCTTCAGTCCTTAAATCATTTACTGTTTCTAAAATACTGCTACCACTAGTGACAACATCTTCAATAATCACACAGTTCTCTCCAGGTTTAAATTTTCCTTCTATCAACTTTTTTGTTCCATATGACTTTGCTTCTTTTCTCCTTATTACCATTGGAATATTTGATTCCATAGAAATAATCGTTGCAATTGGCAATGCTGTATAGGGAACACCACAGATTTGATTAAACTCTGAAGATTCGTTAGAGAGAGACCACAACATCTTGGATAACTTTCGCTGAAACAAAACAGTATAAAATCATTTTATTTCAAACAGTTAATTCTAGTTTGCATTGACACAAGCAAAGTTATATTTTTATATTATTCAGTCTACTTATGTTCACTAGCATAATAATTTGTAACTTCTTACCATTATTTTTGGGTGTGAGATAATCACTCGCAAATCGAAATAAACGGGTGTCGGTAAGCCGACTTTTGTAACAAAATTTCCAAATTTTAGAGCTTCAATATCAAAAAGCGCTTCAGCTAGTTTTTTCAGCTCACTATCCATGTTTAATTTGGATAAAAATTGATTTACGCAATGAATAAATATTCAATTAGAATTCTTAAATTTTTTTCCTCTTTCACAAATTTTAGTGAATGCTGTAACTACCACTAACAAAGTACGAAATACCAGCGTGTCCCAACGTCTCCTCAGAAGATCATGTTCAGAAGTACGTTTCCCCTTTTCACAGAACATTCAACAAGTAGTCACATGAAGGTGCACTACACTTGCTTGGTGCCACTCATCGACATATAGCATGGACTACGCACAAGCATAGGAAAACATGGTTGGCTGATAGCAGAGATGAGTAGGGAGATGCACAACGCTACGGTTTCAGGCAATACTAAAAACATGGCGCTAAATTGTAGTGGCGAGTGCAGAAGTAGGATTTTGTGATCATCGCCTCGGTCGATAATGCATATCTCGTCGTAGCTGAGTTGAAGTGATCACGAACGTATAGCTTCCCGGGCAGAGGATCGCCGGGAAGTTAGCGTAGGAAAATAAAAATTTATGTTTATATGCCTATATAAAGGGACCAAGCTGAGTCCACAACACTCGTTCTCAGTCACCTATAATGATAATCTCAACTCATTATATGTCATATTTTTAGGCTTTTTAAGGGCTGTCGAATGCGCCTGGTCCCAATTAATAAAAACGAGTTATATTTTTCAATAAACAAAATAATGAACATGGTTTCTGCATCGCATTCCCCTTTAGATTGCACTATGTAATTCTTATTTGATGAATATTTTGTTTTCATCTTTATGTTGATTGAATTTCGGATTTCCCTACTTTAGCATTTTCGCGTAAAAGAAAAAAAAAACACTTAGTAACTAAGTCTCACCCCACCTCGGGCTGCCAAAATGCCAACCAACGGGCACAATATAATAAAAAAAAATTTTCTTGAAAATTTTCTGAGGTGTCTGGCATCCTTTACGAAGGAACCCCCAAATACTGCAGCCATGACGCTCTTGTCAGAACTTTGTACTTTCGTCATCAGTCAACGCTCGAGTCCTTCCTTCCTTCTTTTCCTTGAGGCTGCCTCCTCAACGCTCGAGTCAACACCGAAACTTTTTCCAGCCAGATAGCAGCCTTAATGGTGAAGGGCAATGATGATCGAATTTATTATTCCATAAAGATAATTTCATTGATTAGTTAATTTTGAGTTTCTTTTTTACAATAAATTTTGTGTGGCAAAACATTGTTTTTTCGCAGAAATTCGTAATACCCTGGTGAGCGGATGTTCATCAGCATACACAGCATTATCCATTCTTGCGTGTAATGTCTACTTCTGACATCTGTACTAACTGCCGCGATAATTTCATTTAAAACCGCTTTTTGACTTGGTGACATATTCAATTCCAAACACTTTTTGTCCAGCGTTGCAAGTTTCATGCTCGCAGTTTCCTCTTCTAGTTTTTTTAAACAATTTGTCAAATGTTGTACATGTTTCTTGGCTCGATTTTTTTGACGTTGTTCACGGCTGTGCTTCTTTCGCATCGCAGCCAATTTATATTGATCGACAGAATTCGACATTTTGGAAATCCGATTTACTGTATGGCGACTCTGTAATCTTGACATGTTTTGCAATGCACGTTTTCTCGTCTTCGCACAGGAGTCGCATCGTCTTTTCTTTGAAAGTAAAGTACAGCACTTGCTACGCCACTGTTCGACGTTATCTATGATTACGCTATCACGTGGCAGATAATTAATATCTACGGCACCGAGGCCGTGGCAAATGTTCATTTGCTGAAACCTCTTCAGTACGTTCGGGAAACTTTCATTGATGAGCAAAATATTTTCAAGCCCGGTATCCTGCGTATTAATGAGGCGTCCGTAGACATGATAGTTCATTGTTCTATCCGCGTTCAAAGTCACACATTTTTGTATTATAGGAGAAACCGTCATGTCATTCTGTCGTTTCCTCATTGCAAGAGCAAATGTAACGCGTTGACCGTTATCTGCAGGCACATGAAGGAGGCTCCAAGGTTTCGGTACAGCAAGAGAACACTCTTTGTAGTTCCCTGAGCCCGTGTCTGTAGAAAGATACAAATATGTTTGTTAATATTCATTTTTTTAATTCCAGCACCTTCCACGAAAAATAAATGCGGCGTATGTTACGCTAAGAGTAACAGTACACTTATGTATAAATTTTTTCTATTTCCTTTTCAGGTGTTCCTTTACCTACCAGACGCATTATAAGGATATGGTAAGTGTACAGTTGACTGTGCAAATGTGTATGTGAGGGAGATCACGTGTATAATAACGGTTATTTTTCAGGTTTTCTCAATTTTTTGATTCAGAAATATAGGTAACTATCAACAACAATTATATGTTCTCCAGGCATTCCAACTAACCATAATGATACAAATTTCTGTTTTAGCATATTTAGGTGACTTGATCCTCCATGTTTGTGCATGTATTAAGGTACTTAAAAAACATTTTTAATACTTATTTAAAAACAAAAACATGTACAAATTGTGTAAAAAGGGTTTTTTTCAGTACATTGATTTGTCTTTCGTGAATATATTCAAGAAAATGACACATCATTTCGTGCACACAAGCTAGAATTACCCCTTAGGGGAATTGTCACCTAAATACGACAAAACAAAAAATCGCATCACTGTGGCTAGTTGGAATGCTTGGAGAATTCCAACTAGCCACAGTGAATCACTCTTTAAGAGCATGACAAAATTTATGTTAAATATGATTCATTAAACTATTTCAAACTCACCTATGAGGAGAACAGTTGAATATACTTCCAAAGGTTGTACGCATGATGAGGTAGCTTCATTGTGTCGAACTGTAGTTTGGCTGCATGAAACTTCCATCACAGGCTGATTACTGCTTATTTTTCTTGATGGAGAATCACCAACATCGGCAGAGGCAGGTAATTTCACATTGGAGGGAACTGTGATATCTAACAGCAATAAGAAATATTAGAATTCATATATGTACACGTGTCTAACATGTAGTACAACACAAACCTCTTATATCATCAGAAGATTCCTTAATATTCTGAGTCGATGGGGTCATTATCTGTGGAAGTTGTAAATTATTGGAGCTCTCAAATTGCAGTCTAGTAGCCTGTTGCACTGGATCAAGAAACTTGACCGATGAAAGAATGGACTCAACAGGAAGATTGCCTTGATCTTTGTTCTCATTCTTTTCAGTTTCACTGACAATACTGATTGAAGAGTGAGTGGGTCCCTCGATGTCCGCAACATCATCAAACTCCGTTGGAATTGCGAGTTTATCGAGCTGTACGCGTTGATATGGCGACTGAAACCAGGACATTATGTTTTCCTGTCAGTAGTTTTATCTAAGTGTATAATTTGTTGGACATACTTACCTGTGCTATGATGCGATTGTTTGAGTCACGCTTAACCCATTCACGATGAATGTACTTGCTCTTAAAATGTTTTTCGCACACAAAATGTTTTGGTCTCAATGTCTCGATGCCCGGAATCGCCTTAGTCCATTTTTGCAAATCGCCAAAATTTTGAGGCGCGCGAAATATTGACCATTTTGTTTTACAACTTCGAAGGCCTGTTTTGCATCCTGGTACAACACAACGCCTCGTCATTCTTGATCAGCACTTTAATCAAGAGTCGCGGTAGCGACTCGACGCCACGTATTAAAAAAATGTTTATTTTTAGCATAAAATTATTATTAATAATTTTACATAATAATAATTAATATATCTCAATTCACAGAAGGCCATGTGGATTTCGTCTTAATAATGTAGATTATAGGTTACAATAAGAATATAGCCGACTGTACAAGAGAGTGGAAAGGAGATAGAAAAGGGATCGCTCGGTCACAGCGACGCTTGTGACTAAAAGTTAAAATGTACGGAAGCCCGGTAGTGACATTTGATTTCTTATTCGGTACGTCTGACGATCTGGGTCCACCACACTCGTTTTCTGGGTGGCTTTTTAGGAGTGGTCCGATTTAATTACGACCAGGCGCATTCCACAGCCCTTAAAAAGCCCAAAAATATGACATATAATAGTGACGTATAATGAGTGACTAACGGGTGTATTCCGAAATTTACTGACAATATTGTAAAAGTAATTACATCTCTCTTAGATACGTATGAATGAATAAGGACACAGCGTTGGTCACAGTACTGGCAGTACATACATTTCACCATTGTACATTTCAAAATTGACACCAAGGTATTAGGACCAAGTAATGTCAATTTACCACGTACATCATTCACTGTACATGTTCTAATCAGCTTTAACACAAAATTCATCAAATCTGTTCGTTCTAACATTCTTATATGCTTCATAAGCATGATTGTCTCGGTCAAGTGCATTCAATAAACAGAGAAACGACGATACTCTCGGCGCTCTCTACTCATTTTTAAATATACCTACAGTGGCTGTAAGACTTAAAGAATAGAGCAAAGATATAAGTAACTCCTAATTTTTATACTTAAATAAGTTATTCACCATCTTGACAAGTACAATAAAAATGAAATTGTAATATTTGTGTTAGTAAAAGAAAGTTACTTTTCATATTTTCAATTCTGTCGTTCTTGCCTGTTAATACTCGTGGTACTATCAGGTTACTTCAATTAATTAAATTCAAATATTGTCTACAGCATCCGTTTGCGGGTTCATTTTTGCGTGCGAATTTAATCTGCATAGGTGATTTCTAATTTCTTGCTTCTTCTTTCCGCAGGTTATCCAGAAAATCGTCTGTCGTCGAACTTGAAACACTAGCGTTACGAGTGGTGACAAACAACACTACTAATTATTTCCCAAGATTTAGGCCACTGAGAGATTCATTTCCTCTCTAATATTACTTCATGAGTTTGCTTACAGCTGAGAATGGTATAGCTTTATTACAAATGGTAGTACTATACATAACCATACATGAGTAGGACTCGTAGTGAGTAGTAGTTACAGTGTTTCGTCAAGGTGTGTCTGCATTTTTAAGACTGCGTGTGCTGTCAATAATTGCAAATAACGAATTCTTCGTCTTCGTGAAAGATATTTGGTAATCTATTTTGTAAATCGGATAGCTTGAATAAATTATTAACGTATTTTTGTTAACAAAAGTTACACTGCATTACAACCGTTTGTTTTGATTGAAGCAATTAGATGATGGGCGTGCCAGATGACGCTTTCTTTCAATTTTTGTTAATTTATTAATTATTGTTAGTTCTTAAATTTTTTTTACAAAGAATTCGAACATTCTTGATCATTATTTCTTATGATACGCATATGTAAAACTATTACTATATTTTATTAATTGGCATATATGTAACAGATTTGGAATACATGTTTATTTTATGTTCACGAATACACCATTATGTTCGTAATTTCGTTTGCTTAATGATAAATTTAAATAATTATAAATTGTTCGATGTAAATGTTGCATTTTAAAATTAATGCAATAACTTTTTCTTTAAATATAGTACAAGCTTAGATTTCACTCCATACTTATTTTTCTTATATCCATGATGAGTATTACTACTAATAAAGTTTTTTTCTATAGATAAGTCTAAAATGAATTATGGAAAGAAATCACCCAGCATGGGTACACCCTCAGTTTATTCTCACATGACAACACGAAGTAGTGCCAATCTTAGATCATCTAGATCAGTACGGAGTGTGAAAATACCATGGTATCAAAAGCCATTATTGTCAAATGCGATTGTTCTTGATATTCAAAGAGGTGCTCTGTTGACTGGAATATTCTCTTTGGTAAGCTATAATAAAAATATAGTAGAACTATAAATTTTATGAAATACTTTATAAATTTATTCTATTTAGTGTCTAGCGATATTCACCATCAGCACAGCAGTATTCGACATTTATTGTCTTTCGCAAGCTGCTCCTGGTTCAGTACATTATGGATATTATGTTATATCCTACGAATTTGTTTATGTGGGCAATCAGCATGGTAAAAAAATTGGTTACTCATATATCAACAATAATTGACTTTCCTCAATTTTACATTGATATTACACTGTTTTATTTTACAGTTCGCAATGCATTGATAATTTTTGCTTTATTCTCCATGCTCGGTGGAATTGTAGTACTCGTTACTTCATTGATGTTGATTAATGCTTTGAGAAAGGAATATGAAAAAAAAATGATGCCATGGTTGTATGCTTTTGCTATCTTCACGTTATTCCGACTATTTGCCTTTATATTCTTCAGCATTGTCAATGATATGATATTTGCTTACAATATTATGATGTGTCTACTGTGGGTAGTATTCATATGTTTCTCTGTATATGGATGGCTTATTGTATACTCTCTCTACATCGAATTGAGTGACTTGACCAGATTGGAAGATTTAGCACACTTAAGGGTGAGATATCTAGAAAATTTTATTATAGATTTAAGGTGAAAATTTTATGTTTATTCATTAAAATATTAATGTTCATAGATTGGTACAATGCAGTCTTTGAATGCTTCAACTACGCATTCTATTGCGGGTTCTCGACCTACTACTCCACACAGTACAGTGTCAACAATGCCAGTTGCCTGATATTAAATCTCAATTGATGCAATTTGGTATTGCGTCTTATTGCTATTTCACTAGGGTCACACGTAAATATTTTGATTAATATTTATGATAAAAATTAATTGCACATTCGATCTGATCGTGACCTAATTCTTTCCTCCAAATGCAGCACGATTAAATGGCTTTTTTTTTAACTGACTAAAGAAATTCGCGATAGAACATATCCCCATTGAAAAACTAAGATTTTAAGGGATAACGATGTATCAGAGTAGTATTTTCCGTGTAATTGTTATATGATTGTTATGTAATATTTGATGAAAACAGTTTAAGAGTTTAACAAGAACTTTTCTTTTACAATCGAAATCGATGTAGTTTGACAGCTTGTGTAGTCGTATCACGATATTAATGAATTCTGTTAGAGCAATCAGTTTTACATGACAATGTGTCCATATGTGCATGTAAAGAAATGTACGAAGTTATATCTTGTATGATCTTATCTGCAAAATTTTTATATCTACTATTTATTATATATAATCTGGAAGTGCCTGAGGATATCTCTACATCATGCAATATGCAAATCTGTTCAACTCCAAGTCCGAATGATATAATCCCAATAAAATTCTAGTTTATAGTTTTAAAGTATATGAGAGATATGTGCACATTGTTAAATGATATTTAGAGAGTGACTAAAGCTAGCATTGAATCTTGCAGTATACGAGCACATATATTCCGATGATTATTTTTGGATAATCAATATTTGTTTATCATCTATGCTACGCATTAGGGTGTCGTCATAGATTTATCGGAAAAATGGGAAATTTGACCAATGAGTCTATCTTCTTTGAATTTTCCGGCCCATACGATTATTTTGACAAAACTTTATAGGTTTAGTTCAACATTTTTTAGAACACTTTTAAAATAAAAGTAAGGCCTAAAGCCATTTAGTTACACACGTGGAGGCAATGCGCGTATATAACGTGATGACACATAGCAAGCTTTTGGATAGTTTTTCTCGTCTATTTTTCATTATGTTGGTAAAATATTGGTAATATATAATCTTACATTACTTAGACTAGACGAAACAAGCTAAACTCAACATAGGCTGCAAAGATATCTTCATTTCTTAAACATTATCAAAAAAGAATTAAGTAATTACTGATATATCAAATCAATATAGGAATCGCTATTGCGTCTTCTTCATTTTGGAATGTTGGTCTTAAAAAAATGTCGATCTCAACTGGAAATTTTCCTACATTCTTTTTTTATTATCGAAGAATATGACAGCACTATTGTTTTAATAAAGTAAAACATATGTGAGTATAAGGATATAACGATAGAATGTAATACTACATTTGTAGCTGTTTTTAAGTAACAGTCAAAAGTAACAAATTTTTGCAGTTTTGACATTATCATACTATAAACATGTTCTATATTTCTGTTTGAATTTATTGCAGAACAGCGTTAAAAACTAATGTTATACGTTGTATGATATTATCATGTCTCATAAACTTTTAGTTGCGAACCTAGGTGTTATAAAACTATGTAATTTTGAAATATTCCGTCCAATTCTAGTTTTAATCATAACATAAATATTATATTTCTATAATTGCGATATTTTAAAAATATATGGCACAGCGTTTTATGCGCGAATTTGTTTAAGGTACTAGTCTACTTTAGGAGACCCAAAAAACCAAATTAAAAAATTTTTTCTCAGTCTCTTTATTAGATATTAATGAAAAACTTTTTTTCAAATATTTAATATTTCTAAAGTACAAAAAACATTTTGTTTTTTAATTTTCATTTTTCAAATATTATCCAGAAAGCGCCAAAGTCGAGCCTTTAAAAAAATGTTGTTCCATGGCCGGCAGTTCATCTCAGGATCGGCAAGTCCGAAAAAAAAATCAAATGGTATCTTAAAAAGAAAGGTTTCTTACGTGACAATACACCTCCGTTACTGAAAATTCACAAAAAAGAGGCGGACGTTTGAAAAGAAAAGTGAAAAATCGGGCTATTTGTTAACTACTTTTTTCTTCCTAAAATTTTATATTTTCATTTCTTGGCTAAATTGTGGTGAATTGGCATACAAGACATGTCAATAAACAAAATGCACCAAGATTTATTAAAATGGGTTCAGCAGTTATGGAGATTAACTGTCAGCCATTTGAAAAAAAGTAATTTCGAGAAAAATGCGTTTAAAGCTGCGTGAGCAACTGCATACAGCTGAAAGCGTGCGCACACTTTCATTTATTCTATACTATTAGAACTCGAATTTCTTGAAAATATTTTAAGAGGTGATTTTTAAAGGTCTAAGGAATTAAAAAATGCAAAAAAAGAAAAATCGATTTTTTGAAAATTCTAAAGTAGACTAATACCTTAATACGTTTATTATGTATATACAAATATAAAATGCAGCAGGAATAAAATTTTTTACATTACCTCTGTTTTTCCTACTTACCAAAACCATAATATAATCTAAAAATAGGTTAGGTTAGGTTAAGTAGAATTTATTACAATTTTAGTAATTACAAAAATATATAAATGCCAGATCTTGTATATTCAACTTAATGTGAAAGTACCTCACGAAATATGTTAATCGTAATTCATATATAATTAGTATTCAATATTAGAATGTTAAATATAATAAACTACAGTCTAAGGATTAATGAGTACTAAAAATGTGATTACATCACAAAGAGAAATTAGTTTCTTTTAATAAAGTTCTGTGTATCAAATGGTTCTAAAAATTCTATTTTTCGTGCACATGCTGGCATTATTTTTCATAACGCAAGTTTCAAAACTATTATCTAAATTTTTTTTTGAAACTTTTAATATATCAGTAAAATAAGACGTGCGCTATTCTTTTAAAATAATAAAGCATGTAAGATTTCGGCTAAGACCAGTTTGTTTTAAGACACGGCTACTTGCATCATTCGGTCATATCTTATGCTTTGTTCGTTGTAGAAAAAAAAAATTAACTTTGACGTTGCAGTACTTTTATACTCAAAGTGCTCGACACATGCAAATATTACTATTCCAACTAAATCCAAAATTTTATATCCCCTACAAATTTTAGCTCGATTAATTTAGCCGTCTGTTTAGAATTTTGCCTACACAATTTTCTTTGCATGCAAAAACCCCTTCTTTAAACCGGCAAATACATAAACGCTTCTACATGTCCCCAGGAGTTGTGCCTAAACATTACAATTGTTTAATATTTTTTATTCATTTGTCCAATAAGACTACTCTATGTTGCAAGAAAATCTTCGTCAATGAAACACCTTCCAGATCAGCCAGATGACGAAAAATACAAACAAGAGCCGAACGGCAGTATGAATAATATATAGTCTAAAAAAAAATGTATATATATTTATATTAATCAATGCATCTTATGTTTTAACTATAAGATTATAAATTAGTTAAAAATTCAACAGATGACATTGTTCATTTTGCAAGAATATTTATTTGTTTAAAAAAAGTTATTTGATTTAGTAAAATTTATAATCAAATGTTTATATTCACATATTTGGAATGAATTTTGCCTTAGTGTACATATACGCGCATCATGTAATTCAATTTCAATTGTATGTAGTACATATAGCATAATACTCACATGATTTGACGTCTCCTTGCTTCTGATTCATTACCTTCTTTGTCATTCATAACGTACTTTTTCATGCCGAAAATATGCGTTTTTACAAGGTCATGCCATTTGAATAAAGTTAAACTGCTTGGAAACAATTTTTTATCCTCGTTGCTCAAACGGTTCCACAATTTTTGCATTTTGAAGTTCTCAAAGGTCCACTCTTGCGTGGTAAAAAAAGCCAGTACTCTCGTGAGATTTGCGAGTTTTTTATGCATTTTATACAAGCTGTAACAGAATGCACAATTCAGTAATACAAAACCACATATCGCTCTGAAATATTCCCCAAAGTTACTTTTATTTTTAGCGGAGAAATTAAAAGAACTAATGGGCTACTTACATAGGCTCTTTTCCTATGAGTTTAGCAATATTATCCACAACTAGGGCTGGGATGAGATGGAAAAAAAATTCAAATATAGTATAAAGCAATTGATATTTCGTGTAAATTACAGTAGTATAATAAATGGCTGCGTTTGTTGGCGATTTGTAACCAATTGAATGAGCCAAGGATTGAAATTCCATCCACGTTATAGGATTTTCAGGTCCAGTGACGTAATTATACACTGGAATATCATCTTCCGGTCTAAGAAATGAACACAAGACATTTAAATCTAACACTTTAATTTGAATCAGTTATATTCGTAGTTACCATAATGAGGATATATCACCTTCTTTTTGTTATTCCAGTTTCCCAAGCGCAGGCGATTATAGCGTTGCAGACCATATCCACAGGAACCAAATCACATTTTTTGTTTTCATCCAGGTGCATTACGTGAATTGCACCTACGGCAACTCCTGCTACAATTCCATTAACTCCCAATAAATTGTCCGTCCAGCCTGGCAGTGGTTCCTTCCATGTTGCAAGTACTATAATGTTTAAAGAATTTTATTAATGAACTTTACGTTGGATCAAGACGTTTAATAGATCATCAGATAAACTTCAGATCAGTTGCACGTTTTTCGGTTAAGAGAGCTCATACGTGTTGAATCTTAATTTTAAGAGCAACTTTGCTAATCATGAGGTATAGCACGGACACTGTGATAAATTGATCCCGTCTCTACTCATACCTGGGAGTTTCACAACCAATGCAATTCTTCCATTTATTTCATATCCACTATTAATTTATCGGCATTTCACGAGTAACTTGAATCCAAGACAGCGATTACGACTTTTTTCGAAATTAATTTGTCCTTTACACTCTCTACAAATTGCAATATTTAATAATGCAACAAAATAGTAAACAAAATCTATTATACATTGTAACGTATTTTTTTTCTTAGACCCGATACCGATAACAAAATCCGAGAACGATAATCTGCGAGATCCAACCTACGTTACCTTCGTCCGTCCACCCTTCGTTCATGCATCCGCA
>JARQSW010000388.1:928689-949319 GCA_030142375.1 Calameuta pallipes
CGACCCGAAGGGAGCCGGAAACGAGAGCGTTATCTGTATCGGTAACCGGAGTCGCCTTGTGACCGTGAGTCGAAAAAATCACGTCACAACATATATATAATAATGTAAAGGACTGTATTCTATATCTTCTTTTTGGCTCGTTGATAATTTTCTCGCACTAGCACTTTTATTAGTATATTCATCTTTTTTTTTAGCAACAAACTGATTTTGTTCTGCAACAACTTGTCCGCAACAACTTGTTTTTGAACAGAAATTTACGTTCTCGAGGAGCAGAAATACGTACTAGTAGTAGTATAGTAGTCGTTATTTTAATGTCTATTTATAGTATAGACTAGCAAAGAGACTATAATTTACCCATACAACAAAGGAAATTCTGCTGTAAACGAAAATAGGGGCGGTCCGGGTTTATGAATACTTGAGCGCTCGTACCGCATGCGTACACCTACACACTAAAAATGGTCAATACAGGTCGTTATACTTCGATTTTCAATTTGTAACTTAGGGAAGATATTCTTAACGTATCATGTTATTGATTTGGCAAAAGAATTTTATTTTTTACCCGATACACGGTGTACTCCCGTTAATCAATAGCGTTCAAATGTACTGGGATTTTTCGACATGAAATCTAAACAGTGCAATCGCGCTGCTTGGAACTCAAACGGTTAATAACTGTTTTACAACAATTTTTAGAAGGTAAAAATCGCAGGATGAACGAACGCCGAATTAGTGATCTTTTTGAAACTAACATTTCTTCTTGGAGAAAATTTCACAAAAAAAACAAAGCGATTGCCTATATATAATGTTACTGAGTTCTACCAGTCATGCCTAATTCTTGCAAAACCTGTAGTGGGTCACATGGCATCCATTACGTGGTAAATTGGTTGGTGGAAAGACAGAGTTACGACGTAGTACCAAATTCCAAAAATGGTCAAAATCAATATTTTTACTTATACGAGTCCTCTTAGATTTCAAAGCTGTCTTAATCCATCAGTCGTAAATATATTTAAAAAGTTTAATTAGGATTTATACTTGAATGGAGAACAATACAATTAACCATTACAATGTATCACTATCCGTACAGCACAAAAGTTCTAGGAACGTTTATAGAACGTTGATGAGATTTGCAACATCCACTATAGTCAGGCCGCAACAGCATATTCCAAAATTGTTGAAACACAGTATTTAGCTTTGTTATGATTAATTTAAGTATACTCAATTCAAGTATAGTGGAATATCTTTAACGGGGCAAAATAATTATTTCCATAGTTCGACTGGACTCGGTAAAATGTCGAAAATAGGTTATGCTCCATCTGTCAAAATCGGAGTTTCATGTCGTGATTCTACTATGAACGTCTTATGGAACATTTCTGCTGTATGAGTAGCTAATTGTAATGATTATAAGACAAGTTAAGGATATTGATTTTTCCTTAAGTGACATCATAATTATGCACGTGTATAATTTGAAATAAAAATCGGACCGATTTTTCTATGACCGGAATAATTAACCTTTAGCTTTAATTGTTTTTTCAACAAAAAATACTTTTACGATTTGAATAATATAATCTGTTTTCCTATTGACTCCTGATTAAAATCCCGTAATAGATTATAATATCAATCGCGATATTGGACTCACGTGCCTAAGATATCACGATCCTATGGCCCCCATTGTTAGTTGGTATCTGTATATAAAAATTTATTTTGCAAGATTGCAAAAATATATTACCAATTGACGGACGAATTATTGAAATTGGCAGGTCCCAGGCGTAATTTTTTATTACACCTTCCGCTATTGCTTTTGTAAATGTATAGGTATTTGGCCATTTCCCGATCAATCTAGAATTTACATAATGCATCTGATTAATTCAAGAAACCTATGTCATCTATAACGAAACGTTACAGACAAGATAATATTGAATTGTTATTATTAAAAATAATAATATAATTAATATTTATCCACGCGTTTTAAGTATACAATATTGTGCTCCTAAACGTCAATGTAGTACGTACATTATTCTTCATACGATACTTTTTTTTTCTGATACGTGATTCAATAGGTGACAGTTTATTAGCATTCTTAACGCGTAAATCAAAACGAAATCTATTACTAATAAACCATTATTTATTATTCACGATTTTTAAGTATTTTGAATCGACCGATAATTATCTTTGATTGACCTTATTGACCGATACCAATCAAGGTCTAAAGTTTTTGTATAATAAACTACACTGTTTCAGATTATACTGATATATCATAACCTGCGTTTATAACAATCAACTGCAAGCTTATGCGTTTAATGTGGGTGTATATTAAAATCAGATACTTCATTATACAATTGAGCAGTTAATGACATCGTGAATAATTTCGTTAGCACAATGAACCTCAAATTCGTCAATATAATAATTATGAAATTTAAAATAAAATACAAACAATGCGACGTGTATTATTATATGTCTGCATTACTTTTGTGTAATTTCCTGGACGACATCTTTGGAAAAGTCTTGTCGTTCAAGAACATCTACGATCATGTTACTCTCTTCATAAGTCAATGGAGGCGTGTAAATTTTTTCGCCAATTTTTGTCTGTATGCAGTTGCTGAAGGCTGTGGATACGTAGACACAGGCCTGAAAAAGCGTGAAATTTTATTATAATTCTTATTAAAGTATAATGTTGAAGAGCGACAATTTTTAAGGTTATACAATTAAGGTATTGCAATAAAACTGTTAGTAAAATTGCATTGATATTTGAACCGTTGCGTACTTCACCTTTAATTTTTTGCAATCTTTACTGAGGTCAATGATGTCCTTAACACTATTGACATTTATGGCTACGGCTACATTTAACGGTTCATCGAATCTCACTGTAGCTGCAGCATGAAATATTATGGATACCTAGAAGATGTTAGTTGTATAAATAAGAACGATAAATTCGTAATAACTCATGTGCCTAAATTATTGTTCTTCATTGAGTTTGTTTAAAGGTAAATTCGTAGTGACTTCGTAAAAATTTTAGCTTATTATTGACAGAAGTTTATTTGCGATTGGAAATCCCTTAGGATAATATTAAAGGAAAAATACGAATTATTCTTGTATATACTGTTTGACATACTTAATCTTTCAGATTGCTATTCAATCATTATTGTGTACATGTGTAAACAGCCTTTTTTTTCTTTGTGCTTAATAAATATTTCCAAACTTCGATTAAGCCATCTTTCCCACGTGATAAAGAAGACAGGTGAGTTTTGTTTAATTTGATGAAACTTTCGGCACGGGTTACATGTCTAAATAACATCGACAAAATAACCTCAAATAAAATATCTTAACGACTAAATAACTTTTTACAAAATAGTTTCCTTCATAAAATAACCATAAACGCAATGAGCTATGTGTGGTCGGAGCCCCGACCGTTACCAAATGCTGAGGGAAATGAATTCCAAAATTCATTACATTTTGTCCGAAAATTACGAAAATTGAAAACAGCTGAAAATATTGACGAAATTCCGAATTTGGAATTTTGATCTATTGAGGATCTATATGGTCCATCATAGCACTTGCATCACTGTGACGGACGATTTTTTAATCCAAAACACTATCATAGCTCTGTGTGATCCATTGTCGCTTTGTATGGTCAATTATATAGTTTATTGATTTATTGGTTTATTGTTAATATTCGTTCATTGGAATGTCATAATATATTGTGTGCGATGAAGATATGTATTCAATATAAATTGCTTTAACTATAATTTTAGGATTTATTAATTTGTTGATTAATTGTTATATCAATTTGTATCCAATTACGAGATGTGTACTTTATTGATTTGTATCTAATTAAGATATTAAAAACAAAATTATTTTGTCATGATATCATTTTGTCGAAGTTATTTAGATGTGATACTTAATTTGATACAGTATTAATTTAGTCAGCTTCCTTACCCGAAAATAAAACCAGGTCACCTAGATTTAAAATTCATAAGAACCATGTCTTCAAGAATAAAATCTGAGAAGAAACTAACCTGTCAACTCCTCATGGCGGCCACCATTACGCTTACTTCATTTTCGTATATTTTTCGTCAAATTAGAATATTTGATACATTTAAACGCAGGTGACTCATTCGTCGTGTTATATAAGGAATTTGGCCGAATTAATGGCAAATGGAGGAGAAAAATTGTTGTAAAGCTTTCGTCGCCTCTGACGTCGACAGTCAATGCACGTGTGCACAAATGGAATAGCTGAATAGCCGCCTCGAGAGAACAATATATGACAAATATTCGATAGGAATTGAAACGTAAGAAAATTATGTGTGACATATAATGACTTCGACTTCTATAAGATTGTCCTGTAGACAATAAGATATTGATCTCGAAAAGAAGGCTGTTCGAATTTTCTAATCGAGCTCAGCCTAGTTTCTTTGTTGTGGAATGAAAATGACTTAACTATTTCTTGATTTCTTTGAAAATAACGAAAGAATAAAGATTATAAAGTTGATTTGCTTCTCACGTTACTATTTCATGAAAGTGTATGATTGTGGAATTATTGTGATGTGCATTCGATGAATTATAATTGTGAACTTGGTAATAACAAAATACCTCGTTTGTAAGCAAAATTCGATCTTCCGGTGAAACTCCTAAACCACTATTTGCACCATCGCCGTTGATTCCAATAAGTTTCTTCTTATAGTCTGGATTTTCTTCTCTTAAAACACCGAACACCTAAAGTTACATTTGACAATAAAGTTATTCATATATTGAAATGTTAAACAATTCTTTTCGCGTCTTATCGTAATGTGTAATTACATTATCGGATAATAATTTATCCATTCTCTCCTCCATTCTTTTGCCTCGTTTGAATCGAACAAGTACATAGATATTGCCGATTCCTGGACAACTTCGAAGTAGTTTCTCAATTAAAATCTTTCCCAGAAATCCCGTCCCACCTAGCAATAATAGGTCGAGGAAAATATATTTTCATGAATTCTGACAAATATAATATTTACAACATAAACAACAATGCATGTACAACACTTACCAGTAATGAAGACATTAGCACCTTTGTAGAATTGTTGAATTTCGGAAAGTGCTTCAGGAATGGAAGACATCGTATCACAAAGTAAACGTAGTTACCAGCCAAAAATGAATATTCACAGTATGTATTTAAAAGATGATTCCCAAAGAAATATTTGTATTGTGATGCTTGCTAAAAAAATTAATGGCACACCTTTGTTCCTTCGAATTAAGAATTATGAAATATTCTAATTTTGAGTACTATAAGTCATTCTCGTTATAACGCTCAGAGAGATAATTACCGACCGTGAGCACTGTTAACTCGAACGATAATGTTCGAAGAAATGCTATGCTATAATAAATCGAATCACTTATATCCACACTTGGAATTCCTATGCGTCCATTAATAAATATTCAATAATGGGACTTGATAGGTCACGATACTGACCGTTTATCGCTATAAATTGCAATACATTTGTGAAGTCAAATACAATATATTTCTTTTTTTTTGTACACGTCGAGTAGTTTAAATCATTGTTTGAAAATCTGGCCAATATTCGAACCTAAACTGAATAATGTTACTTGTTTTACGTAAAATATAACCATACATATTTACGATATGCGTGATATAGTATGTGTCGTATATCATTCGTGTAAGTTGCACTGTCACCCATTTCCATTTCCATGTCTTCCATATTCTATATTCTCCATTTCATTATGTTTACGAAAAATTGGTATTTTATATACAGGAGGAGCAGGAATATAATATTTTCATGTAAAGGAAAAATAGGAATATAAGCTTGACGATTTTAAATATAGAGTAATTTAATACCAAAAATTTAATACAAAAAATAGATAACCACTATGCTTTAGGTATTTACAATTATTTAACTATTCTAGATCCCGAGTTTCGCTTTGTCTACTTAAATGTTATCTTGGCCCGGATCAAAGATATTTGAGAATCGATACTATGCATTTATTGTGATTTATCTATTACACTATTAAATAAAAAATAATTTTTTAAATTGTCGTTTCGAAATAAAACGTAAACGATTCTCTAATCCACTCATTATCACTAAGCTATAGGTATACATTCTTGGTGTGAGACTCTGTCGACTCTTGACAATTTGTTACGAAATATTGTTGCAATACTTCATAGTTGCGTAAGTCCGGGTTCTGAATTTAGCGGATTTCAATAACTTCGTGATTGCATAATGGCATAAAGTACTTCATAAAGCCCCTTGTAACATTTGGCCTTTAAATGTTGAAAAATAAATGTACTAATCCCATGATTTTACGTTGATAAAATTATTTTAATTTTATTTTTTAAGTTGATATACATATATTTCATAACTTTCCAATGAATGTGACGTTTAGACAATATTAACTTTTATTTTAAGTAACTTGATCTCATTCAAATTTTAACTTTAGGTTATTTACTCGTTTTAAATTTCAATCATGATTACTAGTTTTATTCATTCTATTTCCACGACAGGCATTTATTTGCACACCACCTAATTAAGTATGTGGTAATATAAAATATGATTTGGTTTCGCTAAACTTCGTGACGAAATAAAATGAATATCAATGTAATGTATTTCAAAGAGTTATGTCAATGCAGGGTATATCGAAAAAAATGGTCTATCAGAGTATACAGTGTTATCATTGATATTCAGCTGCCAATACTAATTGGCATGATGGTACTGACCCTAATTTCAGAAAGCTGAAAATAACAGTTACATATTAGCAATGTCACAATTGTATACATCATCAAAGATCTCAGGTACGAAACTATCATACTGTGATATGTGTAAAAGAGTCCATTAAGTTCTATTATTGTATATCATACTATAGTTCACGTACTTTTGTAAAAGTATAAGGGCGATAATTGAAACAAAAAGTATATTCGTTGTACGAAGAATTTAATGACTTTGAAAAACGATTCACACATTTTGGTTTTTGACGAAGATAAAATTAAATTAGATTCAGATCATCTTTTGGGGCGGTAAGTGACTCGATTACCTATTCCCTTAAGTTTATTTAACATATAATATATTTAATTCTAAAAACCATCATTGCATACTACATTTACAAATCAAACTTCTCAAAAATGCTGATAATGCTCGTTAATTAGATAAATTAGATAATGAGCGTTTATTGAATCCAAGAATTGATCGTTATGGAATATGAACGTACTGAATTCAACGTATGATAGTCTTTATCCTTAGGTAATAAGTCTACAATCGGAAATAAGTGTGCATGATATGTCGTATTGAAACCATTGTCTTGATATCATAATGATATGCAAATTAGTTCACGATTGTCACATTTTCCCCAATGTCATATTGTTTCTATAATTATCCATTCAAAAGGAAGGAAGTGTTACATATATTGACATCAGAAACATTATGAATAATAGTTAATTATGCGAAACGATAGCTAACTCATGTTAAAAAAATGTGTCTAACCTATTTATGGTTTTGAACCAATTCTGTACGAGTAACTTGAGTATGTAGCTTTAAGAAAAGTCATGGTAACGTCTCTATTTTTTCATTGGAAACAAAATAGTATGTTTATTACATTTATATGAAATTTTGTTTGCTGCATTTCTCACATACAGTTTTCAGTTTGTATGTTATTGCTTTCGTTAATGTAATTTAACTTTCAAAGCGCTGATTAAAAATAATTGTAACAAATACGATTACTGTAAGTAGTCCCTAAACCCTTAATAGTCATTCAGTGGCCCAAATTGAGACATTATTTATATATTTATTTCATCAAACATATGCAACATGAGACGATATTAATTGTATTATTCTTCTTATAATGGTATTCTTACTTACGGCTGCTTTTCACCTATTCTATGTATCCACATATAAGTGAAATGATCACATCACAAGTGAGAAAAGCTTTACGACCGATATTATTCTTTTAATTACAGAACTTTACGAATTTAAATGCTGCTGAGCCAAATCTCTTGTAAGATGTAAAAATTTAAGTAATTCTTTAAAAACAAAACGCCACGAATTGTCACTTTTCTGATGAAGCAGACTGAAAGACCATTGCGTTAAATTTTTTATATATATTTTACCAATTCTGCAGTGGTAATTTCATATTACAGACTGAATCGGAGTACACTCTACATACTAATAGCCCCGACGCTCGTACGTATGAATTCGTTAATTTCATTTACCTCTACCTCGCCGCGAAGTGGGGAGGATAGCCCAGACCGTCTTGGGAGAGTCAATACCATTATATTTATGAATTTGTTTGAAATGAAGGAAAAAACGATTTCTAAGTATTTTTTTTCCTATTTTGACGTCATTATTCTATGTACATGTGTATATATAGAATAGGCAAATGATAATTTTAACTAACAATTATCATTGATTAAATGCATAGTATTTATTTATTGTCCGATTGAAACCTCACGGATCAACAAATCATTCTCGACAAATTATAAGATGAAAGCATAGAAAAGTAGTACAAAGCTACTGAACCAGGCATAATATAAAGTATAAATGATATGCGCGCATGGTAGAGCATTGATTGTCCATGTGAGCATAAAATTGTGTCTCGCACTACTTTGATTCACTTAAAAAAATGATGGAAAAAGATGTGAATGTCTTATTTGCCAACAACAATGAAATTTCAGACAAGTAACGGCTAATATTTACAAATAAAAAAACATTGCGCACCAAGTCGATCCAATCAAGGATCTGAAGGTACATTCTTGATTTTCTCTCGTGTGCTGTGTTTTAAAAAAATATTATCGAAAGTAAGCGCCATATTATCCACATGCTCGAAAAGAATATTAGTGTCTTTAGGGTCTTGTGCATCCAGTAGAATCTGAAAATTGATGAAAACAAATTTTAGAGATAACTTTGTACCAGTATGGGGAAGCTTGAATTTAATATATCGTGTAAATTATAAATTTTCATTACTTCCTCCACCTCGCTCGGCTAGATTCCAGTGTGCTGAGATCCTCATTGAAAAGATAAACCCTGATGCCTTTCATATATGTACTGAAATAATGTTGCCAGTCGAAACCTTTCATGCTGAATCTGAAGAGCTGCTGATCCTTCGAATCCAATCGAAGCCACATTGCTTGAACGTTATCATTCGTGAATTTCCATTCGTGAGTGCAGAAATACTCAATGACAGTGGCGAACTTATGAATTTTTTGGTACCCCTTCCACATTCTGTAAATAGAAGCGACTTCAATTCTTTATCTATGATAACTTAATGCAGACGATACCAATCATCTTATGAATTCATTGATTAACAGTATTTCTAAAAAAATAATCAAATTATGTACCTTGGTTTTTGACCAAAGCATATGCTGACAGTATCAACAAGAAGTGCGGGAAGTAAATGGAGAAACAATACATATAACCAATGTATTATTTTATGTTTGTTCATTCTGAAGGATAAATACCAAATAGCATTGCTCAGTGGATACTGTTGACCATATTTTAAATTTGTCTCACAGTAATCACCCCACGTCAGAGGTGCCTCTACTGAAGACACGTAATTATAGATTAACATGTCGTCCTCTCTTCTGCGAACAAAATAAAAACATTATGGCAAAGACGATTTATAAAATTTATTCAAATTAAAGTTTATAAATCCACTATACTTCTTAGTTTGTGTTGCAACGTCCCATGCACTGACTATTAGAGCATTCACAGCAAGATCTACAGGTACAATATTAGCATTTATATTAGCGTCACAATAGAGAGTTCTCAGAAGGCCAGTTGCAGCCCCAGCAACTACCCCAGTCGGTCCATACAGATTGTTAATCCACCCATTGATAGGTTCATTGGCAGTGGAGACAACTGCAACAAGAAGAAAAATATATATAAATATATAATATACGCAACAGCTGGTGATATATTGGGAATAACACTATCAATAATGAAATATTTAAACACCAAAATTATTTCTCCTATCCATGCTCCTCTGTTATGTTTGTAGACTTGCGACGCTTTACTTCACTGTCACTTTTTCCTTTTGATTCTGAACTGTCTGATTTTTCTACGACTTCGGCGTGTTCCTTGTGTTCAGAATCCCGAACGTCTATACTCGTAATCGTTTCCAGAGAGTCTCTGGTCATCGCAACGAAATCATCTTCAAAGTCATATTCCTCAGGGTACATTGTTGAATCGGATACACCAGGTTCGGAAACGACTTGTCTTCGCGGATGAACAACGGTGTATAACAGAGCGCAAACAAAAAGAATGCTATTACCAAGAAGCGTTAGCAAAAAAATGCTAATGGTCAAGAGAAGCTGCCATATTATGGTGACGGCCCCGGTGACAAAGTACATAGCGATTGCCAAACACATTCCTGGAAACTGGATATGCTACGTGCCACTTTTTAACACTATTTTTATTTTTCCCTTTTCCTTTGTGTCGACTAATGGTTCCTTTCCTTGCTCTCTTCTCGATGTGTCGACAAATATTGCAGTTAACTCTTCTCGTTGAACGTTGCGCAGGTAAATAACAAAAGCATACTCCTAAGACTGATGTAATATTACTAACATACCGATTGCAGGTCTGAATATTCCCATTGGCAATCCTTTGTTTTTCTCTTTGACGAGGTCTTCGGCGATGGCCTTGGTGAATGCGTATGTGTTTGGCCAACTTCCGATAATTCTGTCAAATTCATTTGTTGTGTTATATTCTTTTTTTAATATGCTTATATACGAAATAGTTTAAACTAGGTGAACAAACATATTGCCGACCTGGGTGTAATCTCATCTATGACATTATCCGGTAGGCATTCCATAACTTTCGATAGGTCATTGTGTTTTATTGGGTAATTATAAAATCGTTCATCAATCTCCCATAAATGACTGTTCGCGTATGCAGTGGATACGTGAATTAAAGCCTGAAACGATAAGGATATTATTTTAATAATAAAATATACGTGTTATCCAGGATATAAATTCGCACAGTAAGTCCTTGAATTGCAAATCAATGACAACGGTATGTCAAGTTTAATGACTTATCCTAATTTTGTAAAACCGTGGAAGCATATGAATTATTGACTTTTTCACCTGTAAATTGCGCGCTGTTTGCTCAGAAGTCATAGTACTTAGCTTGACGATTAATATTTAAAGAAACGACAAAGTCTATTGTCTTTTTCTCTACAAATCAGAAATCTTTTGACTATGTAAATTTCATTATTCAAGGATAGAAACGTTCATGCTAAACAGATATAAACAAAAGAATGTCATGAATAAATATTGACAATCATATGTCTCTTTAATGATAGTGTACTTAATCATTTTTGCAAAAAAAAATTGCGTAATATTTTGCCCGATTGACGTTATTCGACCTCGATAATATTAATTGGAATTTTTTGTATTAATTAATAATTGTAAGAGACGTTTTCACTAGTGATATATTATGTAATGCGAGAACAAAGAAATACAAAATTAGTAATGCAGACATACACAGTTGATTCGTGTCAAGGAACAAATACCAGTTTGGAACTATGTCGAATGCAATTTATACTTTACTAAACGAACCACGTATACTGTCCAAATGTTCGATTGAGATGTCACCGAAACATATTAGGTACCTTCAACCTACTTCAGTATGTAAATTGCACAGTATTCGACAAGGATGTCTCAACCTTTTCGCTATATATTTATGAGTATAAGAAACTCTACAACATACACCGAGTATTTCTCAAAAGTAGTGGACCTTGAATAATTATATTAGTTATGTAGCGTTTCCCTTTAAATAAAAACGGACATGAAAAAAATGTCAATATCTTTTAAAAATTCATAAATTCTTTTACCTTCAGTTTTGGCATGTGTTTGCACAAATCGATGATGTCACCAGTACTGCGTACATTTATCGCCGTTGCAAGTTTCAATTTTTCATCAAATCGAACAGTTGCTGCCACATGAAAGACAGTTGACACCTAAAGCAATATATTATTATTGTTGTTTGTGTTGTATAAAGGTACTTAGGATAATTAAAGTGAGCATGCAACAATTTCCTGATGGGACTTCGGCGCGAGAGGGGCAGAGGGTGAATATTTCAGTCGATTACGAATTGAAATTTCCGGCATTGAAGTCGGTCATTGCGAACGAAATCCATCCCAAGTGAAAGAGCAGGTATATTATATCAGTTACGAGCTGATCTGTTCGCTTGGCTCTACGTAGTTATTCAACCGTTACGTCAGACTTACGTTACGAATCAGAAGAGTTCTGTCCGCTGAAGAAAGTCCCAGATCTTGAGCGCTGCAGTCACCGGCTACGGCCACAACTTTGTGACGAAACTTTGGCACCTCTTCCTTCACGCGATTGAAGATCTTCACATTGGTATACAAGAATGATTTCATGTTACGACAATATTATATGAGAATTTATTATATTAGTATCAAATGTAACTTAATATTTCCCTCATACCTACTTTATTATTTTCGTGCGATTTCGTTGATTCAGTTTACATGGGATAGACTGTGTTTGTTATAATTTTGAAAATTTTTTATATTGTTTTGATGACAAATGAGTGAATCTAATAATTTTATATAAATAGTATAACGAAAAAAAAAACGTAGAACTTCAAGAAATTTAAATATACATATGCAATTCTTTGATTTCTGACGAGTTGTTCACTTGGATGATCGAGTACAAAATTTATTCTTCAAAATTCTTATTAAACTATCAATTTGTACGCTATTAATGGTGATTATTACGTCATGAATGTTCGCCTGCTTGAAGGTACGTATACATGGGTAGAGTAGTTATGTGTTTAACCATATCTACTACTGTTTTATTCAAGCTAATTTATAGTGTTTCTGGTACCGTTTGGCGCACATATAATATCCATGTGTACGATTCTTACAAGTTTTCTATGTCATAACATAATTATGTAGTATATAACTATTTCTTCCTATTTAATTTCCTTTGTATAAGTTCTACGAAGCATTGTCACAATATTGAAGCACACAGAAAAATGATAAATTCTGCTATGTCAATTAAGACTGTAAAATGTAAAATTTTTTCAATGCGTGTATTTTCTTCTCGGCGGTGAGAATTGATGCAATTAAGTTTTTAGTTTTAATGAAATTTCCAGTGAAATTAGAAAATAGTAGGTAGACATAAGAAAGTACATGTTATGTTATACAGGCGGAAGTAATATGATATGGCATGCGTTGTTTTGCGTGATTGCCGCTAATAATGTATTTCCACGTTGCATAGGATATTAACTAGTCAATTAATGTTAGGATATTTCGAACATAATTTGCGTGGCACTTTGTTACCATTTTATGAGCAGACATTAAAGGAAGTCGAAGAAATGATTCCAGAATCGAGGAAATACTTACCGGGTCTGTGAATATTTCCTCTAGCCGGTTTTGAATGTCTTTACCCTTCTTTGGTCGTACGAGTAAATAAATTGTTGAGAGATCCGGGCAGCTTCGTAGTAATTTTTCGATAAGAATGTGTCCAAGAAAACCGGTTCCACCTGAAAGAATAGATTAAAGAATTATAATCAATAAAATACGCACAATCTTATCTAATTTAATGAAGGAGGAAAAGCAGGAAAAAGTCCTCCCGTAAAATGTTTAATATTCAGAAATTTTATTGAATGAAAAATATTAATCCAAATCAGAGAGCGCAGTTTAAAAGAGAACCTTTAAAACTATGTAAAAAAATCGCTTTTTGAAAATGAGATATGTGTATAATCCCTCCAACTGTGCACAAGATTTGATTGAAAGGATCACATCTATTTATAAGAATGTTGAAGGTCTATTCACATTAACAAGAATATAAATATCTGTGCAAGAATTTTTATACACACACGTATTCGTCTGATGTGACAAGATATTATGAAATGTATCAAAGAGTCGATAGACGATAAGAAAGAAAAAGATAAAAGAAAACAAAGCAAAAACAGTTGTTTCATATTTGACAATCCTTTGGCTACATTTTTTCACTGCAACTTGAATGAAGTTTTTTCTCAGTGATCTCAAAAAAGTGTACTTTAATGACGTAAAAATAATTATCAATCCTTAATTCTATCGTTCACCACGTTTCTACCCACCTGTAATAAAGATAGACTGTCCAGCGTAAAATTGCTGGAGAGTCGTTCCTTGTCTGATAGTAACCTCATTTTCTCCGATATGATTAGCGAATTCATTGTTATTGGCCTCATTGGTTATAATGGAAGGATCCGCGTAAACTGTATCTGCCTGCAATAAACCAAAAAATACCACTCTTTTTCAGCTGAATCTAAAATAACAATTCCCTAGGACGATACAGTCCGACACAAAAGCATGACTTCAATTTCAACAATATTAAAGATGCTTTCGATCATCCAATGACTAATAGCTATTACGTCACTTACTGCACTTCAATGTTACGTGTGATGTATACACGATAAATATAACGAAGAACTCGTTCAGCAGGTATCTAATGATACCTTTTATATCACAACTTTTCTTTGTAAAATATATGACGTTACAACGCTTATTACCAAGTAAAAGTGGTTATAATGAAATAGAAAGTGGATCTTGATGAAACAGTATGATTTTCTTATAGGTAACATTATTTCGCGTGACTCGAATACTTGAATCCAAGCATGCCGAAAGTTGGTCTCTGTGTCAAGGACACTTTAACGCCAATAGTACATTGTATATTGCTTAGAGTTATTTCCGCAGTTTTTTCAAATCTTTTTCAAAATTCAAAATGATCACAGTGCTTATAATTTTGACCAGCAGCCACCATTCCCACGAAACATCCTCTGTTTTCACAGGACTGTTTCACTTTCTTATGATAATAACGTGAATGGCCGTAACCACGCGAAACCGCGATTTGTTACGTTGGCAAAATGAACAAGACACGACCGACTTTATGTAATGCCAATCAAGCAATGGCTTGAGCGACTACAGTTCCGTAATGCATATATTGCTATAGCCATGTACGTTTAATGAAAATCTTGCCTCGTTACACTGTCCAAAATCGTTTTTGTCAAAAAACTTTTTGAAAAAGAAACAAATTTTCCTTCACTTTAGAATAATGGAAACGATTGTAATAAACAAAGTGTATACAAACATTACTCGTCAATGTTACACCAGCCATACAATGGCGGGTAATCTTATTTTGCGTTTAATTAGAGTTATATGAACCTTTCTATAAAGTTCGTGACGCGCGTATTCCGGCCGAGAGCGACTTACGCGCGAACTTTCGAAATCTCTCGATTCCTTACTTGGTTTTGTCTGATCAGTACCTGGGAAGAAGTTTCCCGTACGAAAATGATATATTATTTATCCATTCGACCTTATGCATCGATTACAACCACATGCATACAATAAGTCCTTTCCATATATGCTTTGAATTATACGTGAATACTTTCTTTTAAAATTTTCTATCGAGTATCATTACTGCATAGATATATAATACATAACGAAATGTATTCACTAACTTCACATGCAGTCTCGCGATTCCGAAGATCCATTTCCAGTAACATTTTTCTCTGTTATTCGTTGAACTTTCGTGAAAACAATTCTGGAGAGCTTTTCTCCAATGTCTTTGAATCACTACACTACACGTAAGAAAATAGTGGTAAAATTGCTATCGATCTACGTATCCGCTATTTATACAATTGACGATCACGGTCAAATACTCTTTAATAGATTGGAATAAAGGATCGCAAATTGTTTAGATTCACACTTTCAATTTCACTTGCACAGCTTGCAACTTCACGGGACATTACTATTTTGTGTTTAAATGAGTCTCAAGTGGAATTTACACGTGACACGGAATATCGCTGGCTGTTATACGTGTACGTCGGAAGGTAAGTGTGCGGTCGTCCTTGCGGTGGACGTTGACTCGACTTCAGTTTAGAGAACACTGAGCCGAGCGTTCCTCTGGAGAACGCACTGTCCCCAATTACGTTCTTCCCGGTGACTAAACATATTTTAACCCCGTTTGGTCCTTACCCGATCGTCATTCTATTTTAGTCCTTGCTCAGCAAGGCACGAGTCTGTTGACGCCATCGTCCCTTAATTAAATACATTATAGTTGACATTTAGTCAGAATTTTAGTATCCTAGAAGTCATTGTAATTTATTTAGTATTTATCGTGACGATGTATCTGTACTGTGATATTTATTTTGACAATTAAGTGTTAAATGTGTGAACGCTTTGTAAAGCTTTATACTACGCATTTATTGTGATATTGGTGTTTACATTTCTGCCTAAAATTTCAAGAGATTTTGGTACTGGAGATTAACAGTGTTTTCGTGATAAATCCTATACCGGTTGTATAATAGGCTGGTCATTATTGTCTGAACGATATTTTAATTGAGATTTTAAAAGTCACTAATATTTCTTTTATCTACGTCTAACAAAATATATTATATTCAACGAGCATTTGTTTTCGGATATATGACTTGGACAAGACATCGAATCTCAAGTGCAACAAATACATCACGCATGCATATGATGAAGAAAAAATGCATATGAAAGCTCGTAGAAAACTGTGAAAGTCATTGTAATTTCTCAATTTACTCATGTTACTCAAATCGACCTGTCCTATTCTTATTTTTCCTTGGAACATGCAATTGCAACAGAATCTCTTTTGAAACTGTGAAAGTCAACCAAAAGCGTCTGTCGTTCACATTATTTTAACGCGGATCGTTACTCAATAACCTATACGATGATCACTGACCTCGGTTCGATGAGCTGGCAGATTCTTCATCATTATCAGATCGTAGGACGCAGTTGGCAACGAATTTGTTGAATGTTGATCAACCTATAATTTTAAGTCGTCAGCAGTTTAGCCACCTTCCGATGGAAGTAACATCAGCTCGCTTAGTTACGTTGTATGACGTTTCGAACGTAGCTATGTAAGGTGATGTGTTACAGTGCCGTTATATGGCCCACTGTACGCCTCAATAGTTAGGCCTTTGGTCCACTCTGAAAGCAATTAGGCTAACGTATTATTATGATCTCATCACACCATTTCGGTCTTTCGAAGTCCTGTAAATCTCTATAGAAATCCTCGTAATAGGTTCCGTTATGTTTTCCGAAGATTCTTCGGTTCGTAAGGACTGACAGAGATGGAGGTCAGAAGCAGTTTTAGCGATACATCTTTTCGTTGAACATTAACGTCATACAGTCAAAACTGGTTATAAGTCTCGCGTTGGGGCTGTAAAGGAAGTTTTTTTACAATTACAGCCTCACTGCCACTGCCAGCGTAGTTTTATTGTGTCAGACTACTTGCCACAAGTCTCAAGTGAACTCTATTATCTAGACCCCTAGAGTACACGTGTTTGAGCTTATGTATTTACTTTTAACTGAAGTATCAATCGACCTTTCTAACGAGGTATGCGTTATGGAACTCGGAACTTCCTCGCTCGTTGGTAAAGAACGGAGGGGAAGGCATTTACAGTCAGCAAGGTTATAACCAGATTGAGTGCGAAATTATTTCAGCATTAAACTTAGCTTGATATTTCACGTGTTTCTATATTCAAAAAAGTTACCACGTGTATAATAATAAAAGTAACGATTTGCATAGCATTAATAAAACTAAAATTAAATAATTGAAACCAGTATGTCAGTATGATCCTCAGTTGCCATAATGATGTAATAAATTTAAGAAAAAATTTATCTATGTACGTGTCTGAATGCTTGATTTAATTGATTTTATGCCAGCAGACTTTTTTATACTTCACAAACAGATAAGATTTATTCAAATCTGAATGACGTATGAATTAAAAAAAATGTTTAATAAATTATGGCATGATAAATTATGTGAAGAAAAATGAGACTCCAGTAGTTTTAAAAAGAGTCGAGTCAGTCAGTTTAACGCTGATTATGATTTCGTTAGGTTTTTAAAAATTTATTTTTAAACTAAGCGGTGAGAGCACGAGTTATAAATACTTTACAATATGTATATCTTAAAAGTCTCCATTATATATTATACAATTGGGGTGTATTATTTTAATATATCCACAAGTATTACGGTGAATAGTATTCCGTAAAAATTTAAATATACATAAATTAAATTTCGGCAGTGTGCATGAAATATTTACACAAATACGAATATGCAATAGACGTCATTAAGAATAGATTTACTGTTAAGCTTTCGACTGTATGGGGACTTGTTAGAATGTCAACTTTAAACCTCGAAAGAAATAAGAAATACAAGCTATTCGAGTTTCGCTCAACCAAATTTTTATTATGCTCTGTTCCTCATCATTTCATTTTTTATTCGTCAATGTTAAAAAAATAATTATGATGTACTCTAGAAACTCATTGCTAAATCTTTGTACTTCGTAAGGGGCACTGCTTTCTTTACTCTCATGCTGTTCACGTATCATAGAGATATCGTCATCAGAAACGCCACGTGCATTTGTAATATATGTAATATGCATAAAAGCAGGTATAATCGAAAGTAAAGTGGACAATTAGTGGATTCCAAGCGTACTAGACACACTGTACTAAACTAAGCGGAACAGGAAGTACTAAGGTAATTGGACGTCTGCGAGTATGTATGAGTTGAAGACAATTCAAAAATTTAACTTCAATAAGGAAAAGAGGTAATATAATAAGCAGTATCGCGTGTCGTATTATAATGCAGGTTTACGTGCAAGTATGAAGCTTGAAATGCGCCAAAACTGTTCCGGACCGATTTTATACAACAAAAGAACCCTTAATTTCAAATTAATTTCTATGATCGAACGTCTAAAGCATCAGATTGACATTAAAAAAAAATTCCTTTTTTTCCATTCAATAGTTTATCTATGCATTCAATAAATTGTCGAATAATTATTTATAAATTAGTTCGCGTGCATAGATATTAAGTATGCATGCCTAAAAAAGTTTCAAATATACTTGAAGTATTCTAATAATCAATTATGTCGCGGAAGGAGGAATTTTACGTATGTAAGTGCAAAGACATTCGTAAATTTAAAAAGATAAATTTGTAGAAACTTCATGCATCGCGCCGCATCGACGGTGCGTGTGCATATTTTATACTCAAACAAAAAGTTGCGTCATGGATGAAAGTATTTCGGTCTTTGTCACGTTCACACGACATCGTGCCGCTTTTGTGTCGAGAAAATTATTAAAATAATAACTTGATACAGTTTACGAGTTGTCTGCTGCTTAGTTGAGCCTAAGTTTTCAAAACTGGACACTTATATAATCGCTTGGTATGGGTTATACAATTGCCAGCAAAAGGACAGATTGCACGCTACACGCATTTAACGGAGAAAGACGGAGAATAGCCTAAAGGCTGACATAGATGTTTAGCTATTATTTCACAACGTGAAAGTTTAAAGAGATTTTACGCCGGTCAGAAGCGTCGTCGGCCATCATAGAAATTTATGACGGTTCAATCTCGGAATGATAAAAATTTTTTTTCGATGATGCGTAAAATATTATTTTATTTATTTAATGAATGCTAATGTTCAATTGAGTAACATCACAGACACACTGACTTGATCATCATGACGTAAGTCTATATCGAAGTAATAGATTACTTAAAAGTTTAAGAACTTTTTATCTTATCGCTGAAGTCTAATAAATATTGTAAATGAATTATTAAATTTGCACTAGACCTTGATTCACATTTATTGTTGCACGAATAGCAACCTATTAACCAGAAATTCTGCTCAGGTTGCCATTTTTCGCTTTATTATAGGTCACATAATAAAACTGCATGGAACATGTGATTAAATAAATAATATAATTCCATGATGCCAGTCTGTTTCCATTCTGTTATCTTATTGGTTGCAGTATATGATAGAATGCAAAATTATTACATACTGCTACACTCATTACAGGAAATTTCATGTAAATTTTAAATAAACAGATGACGTTGAATTCGTCCTTCTTCGATACGATTTGATATATGCATGTCCACTACGGCAGGACGTGAAACATTAACTCTCAACTACAGTATATCTCTCAAATGTAAAAAAGCAAAATAATACGTTCAGGTAGCAATCCAGCCCCGACTACATTTCAATGCCAGCATCTGAATAAAAGTCTGACAAACTAAACCGCATGATGCAAATTTACGGAGAATGTGAAAGTTAAGTAAAAATTCTTTTTCATCATGCTATGAAGGTAAACTTAAACCATATTTATCATATACTTTGGTAGAGTATAAATGAGATAAAATTACTACCCTCGTTTAGCACGATGAATGAAGCATCACATATAACCAACATTACCGATTCCTTTACAGTTTCATTTCAACGTTTAATTTAACAAATACGACTGTTAGGTTATGAGGTTTGTATGGAATAATTACGAGGTTTTCGATAGCGATTTTATATATTGTTATATATGATCTTTATACGACGGACGCCACTATTTACACTTTAATTTGAACTTTGAGAAATTTGGATTTTACACAAATTTGTTTCACCTGTTGTGTAAGAACTGAGATACACGTATGTTGAGATTATTTCCATCATGTTTAGATTAAGCTCGCTCACCACGTGGTGCGAAGCTTGTAGGTGTACACGCGATCCTTACATTTGCAATAATTGATGAGGGAATTAAAACAAGATCTGTCGGAACAAATCATTCCAAGGACGTCATGATCACCAGCGTTGTATCCATATTGTTTTGTAAATCATTACGATTTTGTTTCT
>JARQSW010000388.1:959462-1072585 GCA_030142375.1 Calameuta pallipes
CCTTGCTGCCCCACCTGCTTGTCGAGAACGGTTTGCGAGGGGCGGCAACTTTTTTCCCACCACCGAGCAATCCATTCATGTTCACGCTGACTGTAATACCGGCTGGAACGATGATCATGACCCGCGCGCTACAGCAGAATCTGTAACGTCGACAGAGGCGATGATCACGAAATCCTACTCCCGGACTCGCCGCTACGATTTAGTGCCATGCTTTTGGTATCGCGTAAAACCGGAGCGTTGTGCATCTCCCTACTCATCTCTGGTAGTACCACAATTCTTTCATAATTCTATTATGTATGTGTAATCGTAGTCTTTCCTGCTTTTACATAGAATTAACATACTTTTATTTATAATAATAATAATAATAATAATTACAAATGTTAATGTAAGTCATCATTTACGTGCTATATTTTTAACCTTTAATTTTTCACATGAAAGCGTGTAAAACTTTCTTATTCGAATTTAAATATGAGTCCATAATTATGAAAGTGGTCTAAGTCAAAATTTAAAAAAATGTGTTCATTAGTTATTTCACACCATATTATTTTAAACTAAATTAATTCAATGTAATCTTGAAACAAGAAATATTTGACTTAGACCACTTTCATAATTATAGGCACATATATTGTTTCTTCCGACGAAAATCTTACAATAACACCGTTCTTAAAATAATATGAGTATTCAATAATACCTATGAAATAGCAATATAACAAATAAAATTTTATATTTGTGAGTAAACAGTCAATAAAGGAATTCTAATTTTGCGCTCTTGACAATGTATGACAAAATTGATACTGTACTTACATCTTTTTATAAATTATGTACACATTTAGATAAACTATTTATTCATATCACAAAATCGAATAATTGTTCCATATATTACTAATACTATTATAAAAATGATTTGTAACATTTCATTCAAACAGTAACGCTTATGTCGTTCTTTATTCTATTACACACCCTTCATACATTCTATTTCTTGGTAACATTATTACGACATAAAGTATAGGTTTTTAAATGGCGTTTTCAATTGCAGAAATTAAGTGCTCTAAATTTAAGGTGTATCCGTGTACGTATTTTTTTGCAGTCTTTAAAAAATCATCAAATATTCACGTTATACCATGTTGTCGATGCAATCAAATTCTTTGAATCGAAAAACTATACATTTCAAAAGTTAACGTCATAATACCGATGGTCGATAAGGAATGAATTCGAGCAAATCATTTCTGTATATATAGGAATTTCTTTCCAGGACAGAAGAGAAAATTATTTCTTGTAGCCGACATTTCAACCGCTCGATATTTTTATAAGATATCTATATAACCGATCCGAGTCACGTTGAAATATATTTTATCGTACGGTAACACTTTCACTTACCGACATGGTAAACACACTTATTGAACTAATCAGTGGAAGCAAAGAAATCACGGAGTATATGAACCACAAGAACAACCCTATTGACGTGTATTTAATGATCCTATGAAAGATGAGCAACCTGCAACAGAAAAAGACACAGAATAATACCGATATAAATATGAAAAAATTGTATCTTATGAGTCCTCGCAATAACTTTATAATATGTAATAGTATGCGTGATTCCCACTTACGGTTTCCAATTACGCCATACACAATAAAAAATATATATGTGTATATATTTTAAAGAATTTACATTATTTTGATCTGATCAATTTATATATTGTCATCGTTATAAGAGGTATACATAAAATTCTCTAAAAGTGATTTTCGAAAAAACTTACTATAATTCAACAAGCAAAGCTATCGATTGAATAATATTATTATATGATTATGCTTCACTTTAACTTCATATATTTTAAATATAAAAAGACTATTATTAAGCTTCTTTTTATAGAACAACACGACGGATCAGATACTAAACTTCTAAATTTTGTTTATATCATCTTCAATGATTTTCAAATAATGAAATTTTTCAAAGTTACTAAAACAATTTTCAGGAAGCATATTTAGGATAGACCACATTCTCAAAGGGCTTACAATCGTATTTTTATATTTCCGTTAGAATATTTATTACGGTATACTGTGTAACATAAAAAAGAAATGCTTTACCTTGCCATGCGTTTTTTAGCGGCAGGTACAGTACTGAGGTCATCTTTGAAAATATATTTTCGAAGTCCTGCGACACATTTTTTCATATAATCTTCCCAATCGAAATGTTCCATGGAGAAGAAGAATATATTTTTGTCGTCGTCATTCAACGTCTCCCACAATGTTCTAGTATTGTTATTCTTGAAAGCCCATTTATTCGTACTAAAATATGTCGTTACCATGGAGTACTTGTGGATCTTTTTGTAAATCTTTAACATTCTGAAAAAAAAAACCAATACCATATTATACACAGCCTAAACAATTTCCTTTTTTTAACATTCTCAATGTACACGTATTCTTCGAAATATTTTCTAATAACATTTTTCAACACTTTGACTGTCACGTCACTCGTATATGGGTGACACCTCCATTTCACCATAGACCATGAGCACATAGATTTTCTATATCACACGATGATTAAATATCCCTAGACTGGTAGATCTATTTAAAAGTATAACGTGACAATCAAAACTTTGTATTCAAAATGACTGGCAAAAGGTTTTCTAATTTACCTGGTTTTGTGCCCCGTCAGGAAGAGACCTACGTCAATAATAAGTGCAGGTAGTACGTGAAGTAAGACACTCAATATGTAATAGACGTAATAATTTTTAGCAACGGTTACACTGTAACACCACATACTCCTTAAACTGGGCATTGTTTTCCCATATTTCATTGCTAAATTGATATAGTGTCCCCAAGTCACATTCTCGCTCCACGACGAATAATAATTGTAGATGGGTGGATTTGCTTCGTGATTCCTATACATAAAAGTATTTTTGGTTTAATTACAAATTGTACATATTGCGTCTAAGTAATTAATAAAGTAAATATTAAACTCATGGTGGATGTAATATAAAAATCTAATAAATAGAAATAAAGAACGTAAGCCACACAATGAACATAAAGCAATTTCATAATTCGTAATGCTATAGTTTAGAAAGAATACAGATAAAATATACATTTATGTAATACACGTTGTATAGACATTCAAATTTATGGGGCGATTCATTTAATATGCAAATACTATCGTATTCTGCGATTATATAACAACATAAATTACATTCTATTCATATCAATAATTCAATTATTAATCCAATTGCTGTACTACGTAATAAATTATTATTTCTCTATTGATTTACTGTTAACAATTTTCATTTGACAAAATATCGATGCATATCGTGTGTGGCCTGGTTAATTATGAATCAAAATGTAAAAACGTGTTAACGAACCGTAAAATAAGTGACATCTTCATATATGTCATGTAATATAATAAAATACAAAAAATGTATGACATTTTCAAAAATGCTCAATGAAAGTCATATGTGTTACATTTGGACAAAAGTACATTTCTATTATAGTATTCCTAGCTTTGCGCAAACTATAATTTTTCAGTGCAATAAAACTTACTTATTATTTGCGACGTCCCATGCTGTTGCGATTAACGCGTTAACAGAGTAATCAACTGGCACCAGTTCTGCCGTACAGTCCGGATCGATATTGAGTGTCCTTATCAATCCAGCACCAGCACCAACAACTGCACCAGTTGCTCCACCGACATTATCGACCCATCCCTCAACAGGTTCAGCATAAGACGAGATCACTAAATAAAATAATACGTTTGAATAAGATGAACGATCGATGAAAAGTATAATTCAAAGGTGTTCTACAACTATTTATTTATCTAGAAAACTTTTGCCATGTGGAATTGTATAGTCGATCCAGGAGTTTAATATTTTTTTGACAATTCAGAAACAATGAAGTCTCTATCAAGTAACACGTGACACTGGATACATTTTTTTTCAGAATAATTATACACCGAGATATAGATATTACATTTTTTAATTTTAAAATATACATCCGTAATTTTATGAGAAACTACACATGATTAGCTAAGCATTGCATTGTCTGCGAACTACCAAAAGAACACATTGAACTCGCGGTCCGATCATGTGTATGTATGTACGAGATGCCGAGCATCAGGCGTGCTACGTCTATTAGATGCACAAGCGTTTTTCGCTTATTTATTATTTATCATTATTCAACTATTATTACATTCCATAATCGCCGTGGAGGATTATTTAGTATGAATATTAATAATAATCTTAAAAATAATTGTGAAAATATTTGTTCCATAATTACTTGAAAATTATAACAAATAAAAAACTGTAGCATAGTTTATTTATTTCACAATCGAAAGCTGTAGGTCCATCTTTGACCTTGGATACATTTTAACGCATCATAACAAATATTTTCCGGGGATGCATGATTTTCTTAGTATGACATTCCGAAAATTAGTGTATACGTTCGAAGTGAACATATCATATTTTTTATACTCCATGAACCATGAAAAAGATCTGAGATCAATCCCTTGAGTAATATTCTAGTTAACAAAATCGTCAATTTGAAAGATGACCTGTTAGGGTCAACATTTCCTTGTGTACAATTGATAAATATAGCGCTACCTACTCCAGAATGATAAAATTTTGTAAAACTTACCGATTGCTGGTCTGAATATTCCTACAGGAAGATCTTTTCCATATTGTTGAATAATTTGCTCAGCAGTGCACTTAGTGTAAGTGTACGTGTTTGGAAAGTTGCCAAGCAACGCTGGCGTAATAGCATCCAGCTTCTCTTCGTTTAGACTTTGAACTAGCCTAATGATATTATCTCCTGCAAGAAATTTTCATAACCCTCTGTTTATTTTAATGATAATTATAACGCGGATATGTAATAAGTACACAGATACATAATGCTGGTCAAAATGAATACCTGTAATTGGTGGTGAGTAGAATTTTTCATCAATCTCTCTTAGATTACAATTGCTATAAGCTGTTGAAACATGGATGACCGCCTGGAATAATGAATGATGCTTAACTATAATCATATTTTTTACGAACACAAATTCTCTATGGTAATAATTTGAAATGCACAAGGGATACGTGACTTATATTTGTATCGCTCTCGTGCACTTAAAAATAGTCATATCAATGACCTTGTCAAGATACGAGATATTCTCACAATTTTTCGAAAAAGTAAGTGCGATAATTATTTTTTTTTTTATTGTTTCTATATAACTTTTAGTTACCTTCAGATTACGTATGCATCTGGATAATTCCAATATTTCTTTAGTCCCACTAATGTTTATGGCCACAGCTTGTTTCAATTTCTCGTCAAATCTGACTGTGGCGGCAACGTGAAAAATGATGGATATTTCACGCAATAATATTTCTCGGTCCACTGGTGACAAACCTAGTCCTGGCAAAGTGCAATCACCCTCTACTGCTATGATTCTGTGACGAAATTTTGGCATTTCATTTTTCAAACGGTCGAACATCTGGAAATTTACGTAATTTAATGTGTCACTGGTATCACTAGTATGCATTATTTAAAAAACATAAGATTCCGCTTGAAAGACAAATAGGAAGTGATATTAAAAGGTCAAATGGTTCTATACAGTACATCTATGAAATAACATTTATCAAAATCGAAAGTGCTACTTAAATGTTTTGCAAATAGAGGACAGTAGATTAAACTTTGCGCGTGCGCTCTACCATAACCGGAAGTGCTGGACACCTTCAAATATTGCCGTACTGTCTACATCCGTAATTTCATATTTTAGTTTGATACCATCTACATCCATAATTTGACGAAACCGATTAGTATTATTATTGTATAATAATTTTATATATTTTCATCGGTTCTAGTTGAGCTATTACCGTTGTTCTCGCATTAAAAGAAAAATAATTTTTATCAGATTCCTAGTTCTGCAGGGTTATTCACGGCAAACGCACCAGCTGAAGTTGGTCACAAATAGGTGATTTCATTAATCAGAACAGTGCGATATCATTAAAGAAATGAAAGTTAACATCATAACATTATTAGCATCATGAGCTACAGAATGTTTCATTTGTTTAAAAAGGTCCTCGATTAACGTAATCGTTAAATCTAGTCCAACTTCAACTGGTAAGTTTGTGGTGAATGACCTTGTATGTGTTTTACTGTGCCGTAATATTTTATGCATCTGGCTTTGCAATAAAACTCAGTTTCTGAATGCGTCATTCTAAAACTGAAAGTTTTATATTTAAGTAAACGTTACTCTGTTAAATGCATTCAAACTTGATATTTCATACATATACATATGTAATATACATTTATTCCAACCAGATCATTTCCTCATTTCACACATCTCAAAGTCGCATATGCAAATACACATAACGACTTACCACTGGTGTGCTATTGCGTATAGAAACGAGTTATTCCGAAGCGTCTATGATCCTTTTTAATTTGAAACAGATCATGTTGACCCAGGTTATGAAAAAGCAGTTATGTAACAATTCCATTCTGTATCAGATTCATTAATGATACTAAAAAAAAATCATTTTTAATATTGATCATCTTTGTTACATTAAAAACACTAAACAATTTTTTGCAATTATGATTGGGTCTGTTTATTTCGCTTTAAAACATTCAGATACAAAAGCAATGAAAATGTTCGAGCAAGATTACATAGGGATCTAAAGATTGTTTGATCCAAATTCTAAGTTCCTTGCAGTGACGATATGATTAATAAATGTTTATAAATTTATAATATGTAAAATTAATCTGGTTTCATATTAAATATAAATAATCATGACTTATGACTATAGACGTATGTCTAAATGCAAATGGAGTGTATTCATTATTATCCATTAAATTCTTAAGATTTAATCACACTGTGTATTACAAAATAAAATAATTGTTAATCACACTTTTTGTCATTAACTTTGCATAAAAACATAATACAATATTACTTTGGACGATAACCGTTATAAATAAAAATTTTCTTTGAAAAACGTGGGTTTGAAAATGTATTATCAAAATCGGCAAAACGTAAATTTTACATTGGATTAGAGATTCTTTTCCATTTTAGGAGGACTACCGCATGATTAATAAATATTTTATGCTGTTCAGAATGACTGAAGATTCAAAGTTGCCAAAAAATAAGCTTCATCTGTTCCAATTTCCTGTCTTTTGGTTTCAAGCTTTTTATTGTGTTAAATACTTACGGGATCGTCGAAAATAGCTTCTAAGCGACTGTGAATGTCCTTGCCCTTCTTTGGTCGTATTAGAACATATATACCGATGATATCCGGGCAGCTTCTTAACAATTTTTCAATTAATACTTTGCCCAAAAAACCGGTTCCTCCTATTAAAAAAAAAACGAACAATAATTAATTGTGTAATATTGTTTCAATGAAAATTAATACAAAAAATACACTAATGTATACCTGTGATAAATATGTTTTGATCTGTATAGAAATTTTGAATGGGAGTTCTCAAATCAAACATGCTTTCATCCGAAATTACTGTCATTCCTGAAACAAATCGTAAATTGCAATTTTATTATCATTTCTATCAAATTGGAGACGAAATACAAATTATTTAAATTCAATATGTTTTCTTATTCTGTTTTTGTTTTTCCTATAATAACTTGACATTCGTCACACGATATGTCCAGATACAACTTTGGTCAGGGTACCTGTTATTGGAATTACGACAAATTGAAATTTTTCATTGAAAACAATATTTGTTTTATACTCTTGCTTTTTCTTAAATACGATAAACCTGACCGAAGTATGAAACGGAAAGTTTCGAAAAAAAAAACAATGGTATTGTCCAACATACTACTTTTATGTTGCGTAAATTTTTGTTCATTTTTCCCATGTGCTTACAGATTATAAAGTTCCAAAAATTCCAACGAGAGTTCTTAGGAAAATACCCCGTTTGTATATGATAAACACAGAGATTCATGTAACTAAACCTCCTTGACCCGCCAAACATCATCCAATGCACGCAATGCACTGCATCCACATACTATACTTATGGATTGCATACAGGAACCTGCAAGATCGCTTTCTCTAAGAGAATTGGGGTTAACATTTTATGACAGTTTAATTATTTCTTCATATCTATAAATTTCGTTTACGATTTCCGCGGTTGACGATATACGTCACGGGCCATTTAGGTATCTAGGCAATTTTTTGTATAGCGCGTCCAGTTGTACTGTAATATGCAATTCATATATATAGCTATACATATATACATACATATAATTGCCAAATGACACAAAACCTTCGCCAGCAATAATAAAAATGAAATCCTAAAGTTCGTTAAGGTATGTGTACATAATGAGTGATAAATGTCTACATATTGTTACTTTTTTTAACGACTATTAGAAAGATTATTGACTGTTAACAATTTATGTGGCAATCAGTAAAAACGGTTAACAAAGGACAGCTAGACGTAAAGAGCGACAGATTGACTTAAAAAAGTATGACTTTCAGTAAAACTATGCTCATCTGACCTGACGGGACATTACACGTATGCTGTAAGTGAAACTTAGAAAGCAAAAATCTGAACAGCTTTAAGCGAAGGCGTGATATAACATGTACAGTGATCGGTAAGTCAATGACCGGTGTTTCAGAACAAGTACAGACTTTTTAAATAAAATGGAAAATGTTACTGTGAAAAATGTAGGATTTATTTTCTATCTACTCATCTATAAATGTAATAAGCATTTTCCCTCATAACTTCTTTAAGAGCGAACCGATTTTCACGATTTTTTAATATTTAGAGGAATGTGGTCTGGCACGCTGTCGTAACACGCAAATGTTTAAATAATCATATCGAAAAAAGTTATAACCGATATCATGCTGTCTGTCCACCTGTTCATGGTAGGCTCAGAAAATACTGAACGAATTATAATACTATTTTTCTATGATTTTTCTATGATTCAGCTACTTTTTGGCTTGGTTTTCATTGGCCATGACATTTAAAAGTGGAGTAATAATCGAAAATATATGTAAAAAAAACTGGCAATGTTTGTTATTATTTAAGCCAAGGCGACTAAAGGTGGTTCGATCACTCGAGCACTTCCAAACATAGAAAATCGAATACTATTATCATGATGCTTGGTGAATCACTTTAACTGCATCTCATTTGATAATGAACTGCCTGTAGGCTTAAAGCCACCCCAACATTTACCCCGGCGAAATCGGGACGAACAGTTAATTCTTTAGAAAAATTTATACATATAACGAATTCAGTTATATGTGTTATTGATATATGATCAACGATTTTACATATGATTATTTTAATATCGACAAAATCTACATCAATGCCACAATTTTATAACGTCTTTACTGTGACGCCATATTTTTTCAACAAGTTAAAATGAACGTCTAATTATTAGGGCGCGGTTCTTAGAAAAATACTGCTCTTCATGACGTACCAAAATTTTGTCGAATGTCACAGTAAATTCAAGATTACTTGAGAAGAATTAATAAATTACATGTACGATGTATCATATCTGGTATGTGACATCGTATTTATGCAATTACGTCGTACCTGTGAATTTCCTAAGAGTGGCTAGTGAATAATTAGCTTTGTCGTTATTTATAATGTAATTTACAAGCTGTTTTGTACAAACATACATATAAATCAGTTTTTTTTTAAATTAAAACATTCGTATCATCAATGCGTAAACAAATCATATGACTTTAACTTTGAATGGTAATATAGAAGCGGTGTTGCAAAAACCTTAAAATTCCACTTACGATAATACAACACGATAGACTTATTTATGTTATGATCTAATAGTATACGAAGAGCAAGGCAAGTTCTAATTTAATTGATCTCAGAAGTAATTACTGATAGCGTAACTAGTTAAACGACTGTTCGTTAAATACTATATATATATATATATATATTATAACTGATTCTCTTGCTAATTTATATCTAAAAAATTCCAAGTGACGTTTTGTACTGAAATATTTTTTTTATTCAGACGTATAAACCTGTATTTTTTTCTAATGTTATGCATTTTCTAGAATTTCTCTTATTAACTGTTGCGCACTTACAATTAGCTGAAAAATTATGATCCTGGTTAAACACTATGTTTTCCAGTATCATTTTCTAATAGTTTTTATTTTTATTTACCTTATTTAAAGGACGTTTAAAGAACTCTACGTTAGAGGTACCAGGGTTACCTAAAATTGTAATGAGTCATGTATTCCAAAAATGTCAATATTTGAGAATATAATACGAATCAATCCTGTGAAAACATAATTATACATAATCAAATCCAAACTTTGTCTCTGACTGATCATGTCTAAAACTTTACACAAATTAATTATGAAAATATAAATTCTATATAAATAATATTCCGATAAAGGAGTTTTTGATAGTGCATTTTTGAATCTTTACAACTTATCAGTTTTAGACAAGTTTTGGATGTGATTATATACAATTTTATGCAAACTTTTATGATTATATATATTCATTTTTTCCGTGTTTGGTAAGGTTCAAATTCCGTGCTGTAAAGATTAAGTTAAACTTCAAGAAAGAGAATTAAGTTCCTAATACAGATAAGATTTCTCAAAAATTGTACACACTTATAAATTCATAAGAAATTGCTTGGGATACTTGACTTCATAAATAAATTACAAATTAAAGATATAAAATTATCGATTACATTCAGCTATGGTAAAACACGTTAGTTCTAATGGCAAACATTTGATTACGTGTAATTGTCTTCTAATCGACCAGTTAGCTGAGGCAATAAAATCCAAGGTTTTTAATGACTTCATTTCAATGAGATATATTTAGTCTTGTTATATAATTAAAATATTTAACCTGAAACAATTATTTGATAGAAAACTTAATGACACACTAAATACTGACAAATAAATTTTTCATCACAAACAACGTATAACGTAAATAAAATCAAAGTTTGCAATAAATAAAATTTCGAAATAAACGAATGACAACCATTTCGTGTGCACGTGGATGCTTTTACACTTTCTCTAAAACAGATATACATAACTGACACGATTTTGCACTAGAACAAGAATCAATACTCACTGCTGCCAATTGATATAATTTCGTTATCGTAGCTGAAATACTTGCTCAGGAACAAAATTTGAACGAAATTAGAACAATAAAGAAAACAACACACAATAGTCACTTGTTCTTCGCTAGGAAGTACATTCACGTGATACCACAATCTTCCAGAGTGCAACGCTGACGCTGCCGTCTGAGACTCTTATATAGGCATGCATCAAGTTATCCCTCCACCTTCTCCACCATTTCCACCTTCTCCTATACTTTTATTCTAATACACACTCGTAGATCTCATATAGTCCTACGTTGCAAACTTCACGTGACAATTCTACATTAGTTCTGTATGTGCTGTCTCAAGCTACCTGTTATTCTATCTCAGTTTGATTTTTAGTGTCTAGTTAGCAGAATAAAAAGATATTATGCGATCGAAATGTTAACGTGGATTCTACCAGAGGTGATATTTATTTGCCTACAGAGTGGTATATTATGCTAGTGATTAACCGCCAAAAATATTATAAAGATATAGCTGCTCGATAATATATTTTGGGGAACTAATAATTTTAAAAGTGCAAAATTATGTATTATATTTGATTAGTGGATGAAGCAAACTGCAAGATGTATGGTAAGTGGTGCAATACTTTTTTCCCTATATACAGGATTTTGTACGAAATCAATGTCCCGAATGGTAAACACATAAATTTATTATCATGTTAATTACTCTTTACTAATATATACGAATGAATAGTGTCATTGAAAATTTTTTATATCATAGCAAAAATGATGATTTTTAACATTTTAACAGTCCAACGTAAACTATACATACATATATTTGTATTTACGCACAATTTACCTCTAACCATTTGCATATAGTTCTGTATATTCTTTTTATTCAATACATTTATTATTATAGATAACTCTTAAAAGTTATTTGTAAAATCCAGGTAATTAAGCGAAAAGAACTATCACGTGGCGAGTAACGTGGCGGTCAATGTGTTAAATATATATTTGACAAAAATGTTAATATTCCTGATTTCGAGTCAATGTTTTGATTGCATCACTCCTAAACTAATAAAAAAATAGTGGTTTAATGCAAAATTGTTGTAATTAAAATTTTTCAATTTTTTTCTTTGTAAAACTCAATCTTCCGTTATAATAGGGTTGATAACGCCTGTCATTGTTCTTTATAAGCTATGATGATCTAATATTCAGTATTTACGTGATCAAATTAGGGTTAATGATGACAGATTATTTTCCTGAAGTTACAATATCACCAAATTTTCATCTTGATATAAACTCGATATAAATTGTTTAACTGTACTTTAAATAATGTACATTGTACGTTGTAAGGTATTTTCTCAACTCGACGCCGACAACGAAACTCCGAGAACTAACCTAGATCACCTTCGGCCGTCCACTCTTCGTCCATGCATCCGCTTGCCAGGCGGGCGCCATCCAATTCTTTTTTCACCTTCGAAACACAAGCAGAAGATCGGTCGGATTTTCTAGATATAAGGAGAGCAACACGAAAACTGAAAGAAAAACTATCAACGAGCAGCCCGGGAGCGCGAGGCAGCTTGAAGCACCTCGATCTGTGTTCTAAGACAGACTGCTTTGAAAATAGTCAAATTTGGGAACTAATCATTCTGATTGGTCGAGATCCTTACTATACATCTACCATATCTAGAAATATGGATAAATCAACCGGTCGATGCATACGAGATTTATAAGACATATAACATACTTATCTAATACATAATATGTGAATTCTTATCTATTATAGATCCAGCCTATAGATTATGAGCCATTCAAAATATGTTTACTCAAAGTACTTTTAGTTTTACCTTGTGTGAGTTGTACCACAAATTTCAGGAGATCCTACGCATTTGTGCGAATTCCAACGGACAATCTATTTATCTGCATTACCATACAAAATTATTGAGAAATTGTTCTTTTAGGTTGCTAGTAATCGGTAATCACAAATATGTATATGTAAGTAATATATCAAAGATTGTCTGACATGTCGTATTAAGTGCGTTTGATTTCAGGAAATAAAATGTGATGATAACGGTATCTTACATATTTTCAAATAATCATTAAAAATACAGATTAAGAAAAATTTTTCTGGAGCCGGAGGCTAATAGAAAAACTGAAAGCTCGACTGAACGTTAATTTACTCGGAAACGAAACCACAGAGACAACCTGCCTGGTCTATGGTTAATTCCCGGAATTTAATTGAATTCACATTTTTCAGCCTGCTAACACGATTCTCTGAACTGTAGATATCTCTGTCAGATGAACTATAAAAACACTTCAAATTGACGTGCTGTCACGTGAAAGTGTACATTCTTTGTTTCTGCTCTAACAACCCTGAAGAAAAAGGACGTTAGTAGACCATTATAGTTTCTTCAGAATAATCACGTTTAACTGTTTTACATATATTGATATTTATTAAAGCATACATATGTATAAACGAGTGATTAATCGTGAAATAAGATAATGTATATGCAAATTACTATATTATATGAGATATATTAATTAAAGACAGTATATTTCTTTCATTTAATGTTCTGTTAGCTTAATTAATTGATAGAATAGATTTTTCGAAAATAATCATGACTTATTAGAAATCTTATAACTTACTTATTAGTCTTATTACCTTCATTACTTTATTACTTGCTTCCTTACTTTACTTATGTTGACTTAAATTTAAAAAAAAATACTGAATTAGCTGCCGCTAAAGTGAATGCAGTTCACTGATAAGCCAGTCTTAATCTACATTAGAAATAGCATAGACAATTAATCATTGAAAATATGAAAGGCCGTGTTTTTGAGGTATTCTACATTTTCAAAAGTCACGTCGTCAACTGAACGATAACAATATTCCATTAAGAGATTAATTATATCCTTGACCAATTTTTGTATTACATACGTAATATAATGCATGAAATCTAATAAGAATTTTAAACACAACAATTAAATACAATAATATTTCCATTCTGCGTTCGTTTCATTGCGATGTACATAAGTCAATGATTAAATTCACAAAGAGCTGTAGGATACTTTGAATCGGTTTAAAAAGTCAAACAAACCAATAGTCAGTATTGTCTCCTATCTACGAATATAAAACATCAATCTTTTATTTTCGCATAAGAATCTTTAAATACTGTAACGGATGAATACCGTGGAAATGCTTTGTTTACCGTGACGTCAAAGAATTTTAAATGCAGTACGAGACTAACTTCTTATGAATAATTTACTCAGTGCTACCTGAATGAAATTCTCCGTGACTTTTTCCATATAATCAGATACTCCATGCGTGACTGTTGTATGCGCATACGATTCTACCGTGTACGTATTCACGCTAAGTTTTGAAGGAAAATTTCCCAAAAAAAACCTACTGAATCGTTTGCATTGAAATTAGGAATAAACGTTAAGTGAGGAATATAGAGAATAAAAATATTATCGAGACATTCGGAAAGTTCAGTTTGAAAACATTGCATGCGTGAAATTCATTTTATTCCTTGCAATAACCAACCAATTCACGAGCAGAATATGAGATTCAGGGGACTTTTTTACTTTGAAACTCATAAGAAGTTTGCCCTTGCCAAATATATTTTAAATATAGGTAACATAAACATCCTACGTATGTCTTCGCTGAGTCATTCTGTGAGAATTCAACCGTTGCGTATAATTTATAAAAGCCCTGAGCATTCGGTATGAATTTAAAAAAATGTAATTTTATTTTTTTTAACATTAGTTGACGTCTAGAATCGGAATCAAGGATCAAGGCTGTTAAATAAATGTTAATAATACAATAATGCAAAGTCGAGAAGTATATCAGAAAAATTGATTTTTGTTGTATATGATGAAATACAGCACACTGAATTCGGGGACTCGATGTTCAGATTTTTTGCTCTTTGTGCCAGGTACTGTCCCCATGGTTTTCTTCGTGTACTGATCTCGGATATAGAATCTATAACCATTTTCAGTTATTTTATTTTCAAAAACTAACAGCTAAAACAACAAGTTTGTTCTGAATTTTCAACATATTTTTCTTTAAGGATTCATCCCCCGATTCATTAATCTATAAATCCACTAATGGGCAAAAAGCAATTACAAGAAACCATTAAAACGTTTTAAGTGTCTTTAAAAATATATGTCAATGTTAATGTAAAGTTATATCAACAATCTCTCTTTTATTTTTAAATTATTAAAATTACAATGCGAAATAATAAGAAATTTCGCTTTTTTTTTATTTAATTTTTATCGCATGTGATATCTTAATTTCTTAAGTGCCGTGAGTGATCTGGAGTCAACATAATATTTATTATATGAATTTTCATCTCTCATGATTGAATTAACACTATAATCATACTCCAATAACATACGTAACCAAAATAATTATCTACTTATGTTATTCATTATTTTTTTACAATCTCTTCAGTCATGCGAACTGTTTATAATCTAGATTTTTCAATTCGGATATCTTTTTGCTGGGACGATATAGGTAAAACTATTCTTAATATATTTCTGTAGAATCGGGACAAAAGTCTTTCTTCGGAACGCTTGAGTAAGAGTGCATGTGCGTAAAACGAGGGTTAAAGCGTGCATGCTTGAGGCCAATTTAAGGATTAAGGAAAATTTAAGGATTAGGATATATACAAAAGTCGGTCGAACGAGTACTTGACTGTCGCGACGGGTCAGGTTGCCCAACGTCAGTAAAGTCCCAAGGAAAAGGAGAGAATGCAAGTACGAATGGACGTAAAACAGATAAGAGTGATTGTGGGTACGACTTTGTATTAGAAGATAGGCTAGAGTTAGTTAGTTCAACTGTCGACCAGTGCGGACGTGTCCGTAACTGGTAGTTAATTTTTGATATCCCTTTCTAATAAAACCTCTTAACTCTCATTGAAATCGTTCTTCACCACTTCCATCACGATCCTTACTTCTCAACTCGTCCCAAGACCATTATTAACAATATTGTAGAGTAATATTATTGCTTCTACATTCCTGGGTAGTTATGAGAGGCTATAGTATTACATGATATACATACATCGAACCTCTACTTTTCTTCGTCCACGTTCCGCTTCTTAGACTAGATTGTTTTAGCATCTTTATGTAAGAAATAATACAATCTTTATACTACGTAATATCTTAGAAAAATAGTTTTAACTAAGAGTACCACCAATAAATATTTTATATTTTATCCAGTGTATAAATTCTAACAAAAACTTGAAAATAACATAAACGACCCATGTATTCAAAAATCATCTTGCGTCTATATATCGATATACATATACCGTCTATATATCGTCTATATACCCAGTAAACACTTTAAAGACGACCTTTGGTTATTTTGTGTTGTCTGACATATTGTCACTTTACAATTCGTGGGAAATTAAAAAAAAACCAAGCAGTAATATTAAAAATTATAAAAATCATTATGAATTTTGAATTCGATTTACGAAAATTAATTCATGTACTTGGCGTGAGACTCGGCGAAGTCTTTTGAAAACATTTTGGTAATCTTCGACCATTCATTATTTTATCATTAAATTTCATTGATTAAAATTCCAACGAACTAAATTTCCTTTCATCGGAAGATTATATTGTATTAAAATTTCATTCAGTAATTAGTCGCAATAAATCATACTTTACAGTCTCTAATTTAATTATAATCCTTTTAGAAATATTACGACTTTTCCCATGAAAATACACAATTATCTTAACACGCACTTCCTAAAATACCAATACTCAACCATAGCCTTATAAGATTAAAGCTACACAACAATGAACACGAACGAAAATTACTTTACAAAAATTTACTTTAATATAAATAATTCAGATACAACATATTTTATAATCTCACCTGTTCCTACTACAAGATTAATAATATACTCGGTTTACAGTATAGTTAATACGTAAACAAACGTTTCGTAGAGATGCTCTACCGATGCTTCAGCAGTTCTGTGCATACGTACAATCGTATGATACTTAATTGTAGCTATGAAATACCAATTTTTTTCCTACCAACATTTTACAACATATACAACGCATTAGTGTTGTATGCATGTGCATATGTAATTAATAAGACGTTAGTCGTTGCATCATGTTAAAGGAACGTGGTGCTAATGGCTATGTCCGCATTTCAAGATATGGAAATATAATGTTGGTTCCTTCTTTTCATTAGATTGGTTGGATATAAACATCCACCGTTGATTTAAATCGTTAATTACTGTTAACCAACAGTAATGCGATTCCGGGATCACTAAACAGTATACGAGAGTACCGCGGATATCGCAGCCCATGAAATTCGAATGAAAACATAGACCAGTAAAAGCTTGGTCGCTTGATGAATCCAATACATCCTTAAAAAATTATTAATGAACATTAATGTTTTTCTCGTTAAGTAACTTCAAAACTGTTTTGTTTTAATCAATGTTAACGCATACCTTTGCCACTTTACACGTGCCTGCGGAAGAGTGTCCAATGGATCCTTAATGAGATACACTCGAATTCCTAGCATGTAGGTTTGGAAATACGTATCCCAAACAATCTTCTTAATATCGAAATAAAAGTTTTTCTGATCTTCGGGTGTGAGTTTTTCTATCATAGCCTTCACTCTGTTGTTTGTGAACTTCCACTCTTTGGTCGTAAAGTAATTGAGCACTGCCATGAATTTGTGAATTTTCTTGTAGATCTTAAGTAAGCTGATAAGGTAATAAATTGTGCATTAGTATAGCGTTGTTCATAATAATATTTAGTACAACGAAAAATATAACTTTTGTTCACTTTTTCAAAATTCAATTCTCTCTTGATAAAGTTACAAAGTGATTAATGATTATTAAACGTAAACTCGCTATATAGAAGTATTCAAGTTAGGAGACAGAAAAATATATGTATGTACACGTTATTCAGAAGACGAAGAGGAACATTTAAGAAGGTGGATTCGAGGTGGGAAGGGAAAAGAATTGAGGAAGTCAAAGAGTTCAAGTATCTGGGGCGGGGAGGTATGGAAAGGATGCAGGAAAGGTATGGATACTGGGACTGGACTGGATGACATCGGGGTATATGGTTAGGGAAGAGACGAAAAGGAAATTGCGGAGGATTAAGACGGGGGAAGGGCATGGAATTTCGAGGAGAAGTTGAGAAAAGGAGAGGAAAGCGAGTTGGCAAGAATGTACTGGGACGAAACCAGGAAAAGGGAGCGGAACGAAGGAGGGGATTCGACGTGGGAGAGAAGCAGAATAGAAGTTTGTGAAAAGGAAGATAAATGTAAATATAAGGAAGGAGGAAGAGAGTTAAGTAGAGTCAAATAAGAATGTAAAAAAAAAACGAATAAAAGTTAGAGAGAAGAGGAAAGAGAGAGGAAATGGGAGAGAAACGTGGGGCGGCGGCGGCGGTTAATATTAAGAAACAAATAAGTTTAACCAGCAAGAAATAAGGAAAGTGTAAGAATGTCGGTTTAACCCTGAGAAGATGCCATAAAGCAATACTACTACTACTCGCTATATACTCGTATTTACCTGGGTTGCTTTCCAACGCAAAGTGTCGCTGTGTCAATCAGAAGTGCTGGCAATAGGTGAAGAAAATATACGTAAAAGAGATGAACGATTTTGTACTTGTTATTCCGGAAACTGTAATACCAGATGGCTTTGTTGGTGGGGATCGAGATTCCATGTTTCGCAGACATCTCTTTCAGCTGGTTGTACGTGATTTGATTCTCGTTACATACGTAATTGTAAATAGGGATATCAATTGCATCCTTGCCTTGCCTATAAATTTATATTATCCAATTACAATCCGTTTCAATCTTTAGATATATTTAACAAATACCAAATATTTTTTAACTGAATTTCATTATTTATAATATTATATTTATAATATGATTTAATACATGCAATTACCTTTGCGTATTGGCAACATCCCACGCGCTGGCAATTAAAGCATTCACAGCCATATCTCCGGGTACCACATTAGCGTGAATCGACCCATCACAATGGATAGATCGGAGTAATCCAGTTCCAGCACCAGCTGCTACACCAGTTGGACCATACATATTATCGATCCATCCTCTTATTGGTTCTCGATATGTTGAAATAACTGAAAAGAAACGCAAGTGATAGATTCAAACTTCTTACAAATCGGAGAACGCTTAAGCCTCATATTATATATAAAGTATAATTAATACTAACTTAAAATTAGCTCAGATGACCTTAGGACCTATAACGCAATTTTCCGAACGTTAAAATTAAAACATTCTTAACACTAAACATACCGACAATTTTTTATAAAGGTATTTTTGGCTTTAAAACGGTCAAATGACCGGTCGATAGTACATTTAGTGTTAACTAAGCTAGCAAAATAAGTTGAAACCGGAAATCGCCTGTAGCGTTTTACTTTGGAAAATCCCAGTCTAGGATATTTAAAGAGTAGTAAGAACTTCTTACTTTTATTTGCGGTTCATTTAGCACGCATTACAAGGACATGTTACTGATATGCCCAGTAATGATTTCTACGCATCAACTTCGAATGAGTCTCTTGATATGTTCAGAGACTGAAATTTAATAGCGTAAAAACCTATCGTTTTTCCCGCAATAAAAACTTTATGCAATTTCATTATCATAAAAGTGTACACACGTGCGTAGAGCAAATGATATTGATCTTCAAATCGTATTCATATATCTATTCGTAACGAAGGTTAGCAAACAAATACGTAAATACAAAAGATCTTGACTTCAAATATTTTTTATGTATGATGTCATTTTTTGCCATATATCCACTGACGCAAATCAACGGAATTATTATAAGAAATGTACGTCACTGTTATTATTCCATTATACCACAATTATTGTTTGTAGTAGAATTCTGGTGCAAAGAATTCATAGCTGTCATAGTTCGACAAGTCAAGGCGCATTCATAGTATAAATATGTTCTCGATTGGCCATTTACTTTACAACTCAATGATATACAAATTAATACAGTGTTGAACGTTCAAATAGGATTCCATGGAACAGAGGAAACGTCGAGCAATATGTAAAATAGTAGGAGCACGTACATACATTGATGTCATTCAATCAACGGTTAATAATTACATTGGCAAATAGAATTTTGCTCATTGGCTATCTTATTGCGATAACAACTTTTTTTTTAATGGTAACTAAATGTAAATCTGTATTAAGGAATTTAAATGCGACGTTATTCACTGTTGATCCTATGATCCTATGGTTCGAGGTTTAGTACTGATATTCGAAATGAACAGCTGATACTCGATTATCATAGAGTAACCAAGGTACATAAATCATATAAATTAATAAGATGAAAGAGTTTTGACTACTTCAATTTACATATTCACCTGCACGTGTAAACGTTTTTAGTAGTTTATAGTATTCGACTTACCGATGGCTGGACGAAAGATGCCAATGGGCAAGTCTTCAGCTTCTTCCTTGACAACATTTTCAGCTACTGCTTTTGTGTATGCATATGTGTTTGGCCATTTTCCCAGCAATCTAAAACGAATTATATTATTATTGTCACATAGATAGCAAGCGCTATACGTGTGTGATTAATCAATACAAAAATAAATATGATTAATCGATATAAAGATTGATTAATCATATTTGTAGAGTGTATAGCGACTAATTTATATGGGGATATTTTGTATTGATCTTCGATCAGTACTTAGAGTCTGTATTATCGTGACAAGAAATGACAGCGTGCATAACATTATTATAAATAATTAGATTTATACATTTAAATTTTTCATTTCGTAAGATCATATTCTCAAATTTTGTAATTGCTTTTATTCAAAATCCTTTATGTATAGTTGGATATCAAGATCATTATCATTTTCAGCAGTCATTTCCTTATGGGTTAGACCGTAAAGAGTACTTTGAATAACATTGACGTCGTGATCCGACTACACGTTTGAGGAAAATTATTTTAATTGTATAATTTAAGAATTATATTGAATTATATCTTCATACACTTTCATACACTAAAGGATTGCTTTGCTGAGATTATTTTTTTTTGTTTCACTTGTTGCCAAGAGCATGTCTCATCTGCTTGACTTTCCGTGGTTAAATGACGTACTGTTCTCAAAAAGTGTCTAAACTGAACCTTGATATCCTACGTAGATATACACTTAAAACTAATATAAATGTTGCTAAGATAAGTTTTAGTCTATTCCATTCCGTTTTTAGCTGATTTTATCTTTTTCTTTGAAAATGTGTATTGTTTGTGCCCGGCAGACTAAACATTGTACTGTTTTTGCCTGAATAGTCGTTCTTTTAAGAAATTAATCAGAGATTATTTACGCAGAGAAATCGAAGATAAGCGTATCGCATACTTTCGCCACATACTGACAAGTTTAATTTAATAAAGATTTTTTAATTAATCAAAGAATGCCATTATGTAAATTATATTTTTTTGTAAGAGCCAGATATTATTCTACACAATCAAAACAATTTTTTATTTATATAAAGGATCAAAACGAAAAATTTGGCGTTGAGCTATTTTGGAGACAATTTCACTTACGTATTGGCTATTTTGAGGGAATTTGGCTGTTCTGAGATCTCTTCTCAAAGAATTTTTAGCGTAATAACTGCTTTGAGAGCCATAAAGAGAGGCGTTAAATTTCTTAACATTTTTTTTATGCTAGACACTCGGAGTTGTGATGGGCTTAGAAAATGTTTTGTTAGATTAAGACAGGGTAGAATTTAGATGCTGTGATGTCCCACAAGGTAATAGTTTTTTTTTTTAATCATCAGCTGGCTATTGTGAATTGTCTTCAAATTGTACGATCAACAAGTTTATATAGATATACGTATATGTACACATATGCATAATTTCTGTGATCATTATAAAAATAATTAAATTTATTTAGTTATATGTATTAAATTATTACTATTTATTATTTATAATATTATTATTATCGAAAGAAAAAGTCTGATTATTTGCCGTCTGGCAGATATAACGAGACTATAAAAAGGTCTACTTTTCCACTGTTTGTTGAAAATTACGGACAAAAACAGATATATAGGAAAAACGTAGTAATGTAAATTTGTTGACCCGGAATTGTAAATCTGACTAATTTACTTTGGAAATCTTATCAGAATTGTTATGGCGACGACTGCAATTTGCTGTTATTCAAATACTAACTATTGTGCTAGTAACACACGTGCACTTACACGTTTTTCTTCGCGTGATTTGTATTGACAATTAAATTTCCGTCAGTGAACGTAAAATATAAACAAAATTTATTCAGACTAAAATAAGAATAGACGTAGGCATATGTAAGTGACGTAAATCACGAAAGTAAATTTTATGTTCAATTCTCGACAGAAAATTTAAATTAAATTTGTCTTGTATACATTAAAAACTTTAAAATTTTTTAAAATCACATGCTAGACGTCTAAACCGACAACTTCTAATTACGTAATATTGTAAAACAAAATGTTTTTTACTTTTTAGAATGTATACGCAATTTCATACGTACTGTGGCGTAATATCGTCAACAAGTTTTTCGTTCAAGCAATCCATCATAGCAATAAGTTTATTGGCTTCGACAGGAGGTTCATAAAATTTTTCATCAATGGTGTCTTGCGGACAATTTGCATAAGCGGTGGAAACGTGAATAACAGACTGAAAAAAACACATAAGATTCATGCTAAAAATTGCCATTATGATTGACAAATAATTGTTTACAAGATGCTTTGATTAATGATTATGACTGACCTTTAGCTTAGGCATTTCCTTGCATAGAGTAAGTACATCTCTTAGACTTTGAACATTGATGGAGACTGCGAGTTTCAGTTTTTCATCGAATCTTACTGTGGCTGCAACATGGAATACAATGGATACTTCTCGAGCCAAGGTAGCTCTATCGGCCGCAGAAATACCAAGTCCTGGAGTACTGCAGTCGCCCGCAATTGCACCAATCTGATGACGAAATTTCGGTACTTCCTCTTTCAATCTTGCGAAAAGCTAAAAATTGAAATATTTCAAAACAACATCATTCATCGTTTACCCATGAATCAGTTATATATCAGGTTTCTAAACCAGAAACCATATGAAGTTTCTGAATTTTTCAATGCAACTTACAGAGTATTTGTAAATTAGTTGTTTCCAAAGGAATTACTAGTACAATGGTAACAAAGAGATCTACATATTTTATTCAAAATAAGCGTCTCAAGTAAATTATTAAAATTTTATTGACAATTAAAATATCAATGAAATATCTAGGCATAATTTTAGAGTCCGGGAATATCATCATATAGGGGAAAGTTGCCTAACTTGTAACGACACCTAAATGATACCTTTGCGATATTTGAGCAAGTGTCGTCAAGTGATTTATGATTAAAAATTTAAAAAGTGGAACGAGTTAGTCAACCTCATAATAATATCATGCACTTCACATAAATTCATTGTTGCAACGGTTTTACATATATGCACTTTGCAAAAGTGCATTCTCATGTGCATTTTAGAAACACGTGAGACGATCAAATTTTAATTTCATCAATTACCACGATTTCAACTTACCGGATCGTCAACGAGATTTTCAACGCGCTGATGAACGTCCTTGCCTTTCTTTGGACGCACCAGAAGGTAAATGAATTTAATTCCTGGACAGCATCTTAGGAGTTTGTCAATTAGAAGCTTTCCCAAGAATCCGGTTCCGCCGGTGATGAAGATAGTTTGTCCAGCATAGAATTCTTGAAGGGGTGAAAAATTCATTGTCGTTGGTGAAATTTGAGTAATTTTCGGAGTGCACTCAATTGGGGTCTCCGCCCTTGAACCGCCACTTTCCGCTATGGCTACTTCTTGTCCACCTGATTCCATCAGGACTTCTACCATTTTGCTTCACTAAAACATACAAAATAATATCAATTTTTTAAAATGAACACACAAAATTTATCTATGGAGAAATTAAAAGAAATAGTCCTCTTTATATCAATTAATTCAATTACACAAAAAACTTCAATACCTAATAGTGTAATATTTATAGCATTAAAAGATTGTGTTACCAATTTTAATCAGAGTCCTTGGATATTCCTTAAGTGAAAATAATGCAACAGGAAGGTCATTGTATGAAAAAAAAATTTAATGAGTGAAATAGTAATGGATACAGTATCCTTCACACATACAATTGTACAAACCATGATTTCCATATTCTTTAGCATATCCAATGTACTAAATAATTATGAATGCTAAATATATATATATCGTATGCATCATAGAATCTGATATAGTCTCATAAAAGATTAAAATCGTGTCGTAAATACGATAAAACCGCTTTTCAAATGTATTATCATCAACTTTCTATCCTCCATATGCAGAATCACAAATATCTAAAAATATCATTCTATAAATACTGCCAATATAATAAATCGAAAATTATATTTGCTACGTCACCAAATCATTGGCTAACTTGATACATTGGTAGCAAAGCCAGACAATAGTGACTTCAGTGACAAATATTTCATTGAAACATTCATACACATACATTTGTACATCATATATCCATTGAACATTCATACTCTTATACTAAATAGATAATCGCACAGTTGATTCAATCTTTTTCTACGCTTCTAAAACCAACATGGTCAGAGAAAAATGTGAATAAACTATCCATCATACATATATCATGAAATTAACATGTTGCTTTGAAATTCCTATAGGTAAAGTTGAGTATGATATATGGAAGTATGTGTATTAGGTAAGTCTTCTTGGCCCATTATATCTGACTAAGAGTCATCGCCCATTCAGTTCGCGTATCACATGTTGAAACGACTTCTTCGCCATATTATGTTAGTACCGCGTAGGACTCTAATTTATGCACGCTTGGAAAATAATGTATATATAACATAATACGTTAATCGACACGATAGAGTACGATTCGTATATGCATTCACTGCTAAAGAGTAAATCAACGTCAATAACTATGTCAAAATTAAGTTTTTCATAAGGTCACTTTTTACCCGCGAATGATCATGTGATTTTGTTCTCCGTTTGAAAAGCATTCACTTGCCGTATTTCAGTCACGCTACACGCCTACTTCCTAGTTAACTTAATATTTAATAGTGGAATCATTACAAATCTAGATATGGGCATTCCATTATTGAATGATACAAATATATTTCCGAGTTACGTAAAATCACTTTATGATTATGAATGTTGAGAAATGTTTTTAAAAAAATGTTTAGTCACTTAACCCCAGAAATGTTCAACAGTGGTGGGATCGTAATTGGTCAATGAAAATTATACATATTATATTTTTATTTATATATATATTCCATATATTATATTTTTGTCACTTTTTAAATTTGTTTACCTTAGTGTATGTTTTTATTTCAATTAAAAACGCAATCAGGTGTGAGTGCATAACCAGTTATTTCATTTAGAGATGGTCATGATTATTTTTTTTTAATTAGTGCCGTCAAAGCTTTATACAATAATTATATGTTATCATCGTCAAAAATAGTACTGACAAACATTAAGGCAGATCCTGCACTGCACACTAGTGAAATGAGGATTTAATTTTTATAATGAATTTTATAAAGCCAAATGTATTAATTGACAGTAGTGGAGAATGAATTGTATCGCAGCACGTCCTTAACCTAGGGAAACAATAATAGCAATGTATTTGCTAAAGCATTAAATGATCAATGCTAACTTTCATAGAGATACATTTTCAAAGAATAAGTCGTAATTTTGTACAGATTTTAATGCGCTAAAGTCATTCTGTTTCTTGAAAGTTGCTCTACGAAATCAGCAAATGTTTTTTTTTGTAGTGTTGACTGTTTAAAAATTACAATCTATCGTTTAATCAGCGAATAAAATTCCATATAAACAAACTGCTATAATTTTTAAACGGTCAATACTACAAACCTTTTACATGGTGAATTCATAGAGTTAGATCGGTAGAAGATTACGCAATAGTATACAATTTTTGCATTAACATGTACCAAATTGGCGTTTTCATAGTACGACAACATCTTGAGTAGCCATTAAAATATTATTTGCCAGTTCTTATACAGACATGATTGAATATTTCTACTCTCAAAATACTTAACAATTCAAAAGTATAATATGGAAATGACACTTTTGGAAAAAGAACCAAATAGAAACTGTAATTCCAGTACTTCACAAAAAAACCCTGATTCATTTACATGCGTCACTGATTTCTTAATCACCGTAAAACATGCCATTGAAAAAGACTAACGTATTTACATAGAAAGTTGGATATTACTATCGATGAACAAAAAAAAAACCAATTTGACTTTCAAATATACCATAAAAATATTCAACTCTTTACAGATTTTTTTCAACTGACAATCTAATAATTAGTATCTATAATTTTCAATTCACCTATTCAGTCGAACAACTAATTCGTCACGACTATACTATGTACAATAGATATTGACTATTGCGATGAAGAGCGTCACACATACCAGACATGTGAAAGTTGATCGTGAACTTCAACAATTTATTCGTCTTCGAAATATAAAACTGATAACTAGCATAGAATAACCTGTGCGTGTTTCAGCGTATAGTATAATTTTTAACACGGCAATCGTGGTTTATGGAAACTAGTATGAAAACCGGATATCAAAGAAGGTCAATATTGTGATATGACAATATTGTCAGAAAGTAAGGTTCGCAGTTCCGTACAAGCGCAGCATAAGCGTAAACTTTCAGAATTAATTCTTTTTACTTTCACCACTTGAGTACAAAGCTTGTATGCAGAAAATATTGAGCAATATTAGATAACGGAAAGTATGCATTTCCCTTTGAGCATCTTTCATGTATTATAAGTCAAATTGACATCAATCGTTGAATATAAATCTTAATGATCTAAGAATAATTTTGGCAAATATAATATTTACATACAAATAAGGATCTTTAATACGAATAAACATTTCTATTGAAAAGTATGACATGAAAAATGATCAAATTGAAACTTGTACAAAAGTACAAATTTCATATTTTAAATTGTTTCATACAAAAAAAAATATTTTATTTTTGTAGACAACCAGGAATACTTATACTTTTTGTACGTTCTGGTAGAGTGTCTATTGTTTATCGTAGTACTAAATATATTCCTGTTCACATAATTTCTAAAATGATTGCTCATACTTGTAATGCATTTCCTTATTCTCATTTTCTTGTTTTATATGCTGTCCTCTCCAATTGGAGTAAAAGTTGTGGCCAGCTCATTACAATCCAACACGGAAGGCTGATTAGATCGTTACGCAAACTCTGTGTAAGAAAAGTCCCAGTTGCACAATTACATAGCATTTACTCATGTTTTATAATAAGTAAGCACACATGCGTGTAAGATACCTTCGATCGATATATTATAACCACCTATGATAAGGAAGTAAATGAGTTATGCGGTAGAGCATGCATGAAGGGTACACGAAAAATCTTTCATAAAAGTATTCCTCTTGAATAGTTAAATAGTTCTCTCGCAATAAACATTTTCACGGAAAATTTACACGTGTATGTAAAACAAAGATAATTACTAGAGAATGGGAAGTTAAATCATATTGAATGGCAAAAATATTTGTTTTGGGTGGCGCGTAATTCAAAAAATTCAAACCATTAAATTCTTCGCCATTATTGTTCTTATACTCGACTTATAATAATACACATTTATGCCAATGACGTCTGTTTTGCGTGTTTGAGATTAATTTTGTATTATGTGAAAATCTTTAATGTCACTGAAACGTATTTTTTTTGTAAAATCTAAATTATCGGTTAAGCAAATGCATCGATATGTTACTCGTAGCACTTTTTACCGACTGAATATAATGATAATAATAATAATAATAATAATAATACTTTAAACGTGCATTTCGACCTGAACACCTTGAACCCATAGTATTCCTTTGACAAACGATGGACTTCCTTTAGGTATTTCCATAAATCGTTTCCACCTTTGTTGACACTGGGAGGAATTCCGTGTTGCAAGCGTATCTCAAAGGTACCAGGTTAAATTCATTGATGAATACGAGTTTCCTCGACTGATCGGTTTCAGTTACAACTGCTACGCGATAGACAAAATAATCAACGACGTTGTATATCATTGGGAAATGATAATAGTAATTTATTTATAGGCAGGCATATGAAAGCAAACTAACGTAAAAGTATTTTTTTATTAGAAATTCAGCGCGAAAAACTATAAATTGGAATAACTGAGAAATCAACTATTTATTTATATCCTTAACGTTTTCTTCGAAATTTGATAAAACATTTCAAAATTGACTGTGTCTTCAAGGACTTAAACAGTTTGCGTTCCACAGATTCGTCATAGGTTATTAATAATCGTTTCATTTTAACTCTGGTGAAAATAAATGCAAAGTGGGACGTGCTAAAATTGTATTAACGATAAATAAGATGAAAAATATTATGTCCAAATCCCTAAGTGAAAACGCCTGCTAAATACTATTCAAGATGATCACAGATATACCTCGATTCTAGTGGGTCGTATAACACTAGCCTTTCTCTTAGGACGTTCACATCTCTGGCTTCGGTCCACAATGTAACGGTAAGTGATGCTGTAAAAATACGCACCGGTCTTCTTCCTATAGCATGTTCCGTTTTTGCTGTAGTTATTGCGCCCCAAGGCGATAATTTCAACGAAATATCAAACGGTACTTGGTGAAGGACGCAGAAGAGTGCATTTTGTATACATACTGAACATACCTATCATATATATTCAATACGAATCCTATTAATAAATAAAATATTATATGAAATAAATTTATCAGATCAACTAGGACCATAAATTATTAAAATAAACAATTTTAATTCGTCATTAATTTATTCGTCGTTTTGACTATAGCGTCACAGCTTTTATAGCACCAACTTCTATGCTTTCCTCCTTTTCACAGGGAAGTCAATAGCCATTATATGAAATATCACGTCATCGAAATAATTTTATTATGCGTAAGTATATCCAAAACGATCTTCTGTGCCGAAGTCTTGTTGAATATCGGGAAAACATTACGGGCACGTAGGTTCATCACTCATGGGAACCACGTCTTGATACAGACACCTAATACGTCATACTTGAAGAATGTGCAAAAAATATCTGCCCTTGAGTGTGTCTAGACCAATGGGATTTTCAACTTATCGTTAATACGCAATGTCAATAAATCGATATGAATTTCATAAACATATATTGTAGATAAATTGTCAAAAATGTATATGTCATTAACACCAATAAATAATAATTTACAAATTTTACCGAATACCGCGCTTCTTTTTCTTTTCTGCTTAACCGCATGACGATATGTTTATGGTAAAATTTATTAGAGATGTATCTACATTTTTAGCCATTTTTGAATTTCTGCTTTATTAATTTGGCTTTTAACATTACGCGATTATTCTAACGGTTAGTTAAGCCAGAAGGAACAAGAAAGAAGCATATATCTATACAGCGTTTTAAGGAAAGATTCATGCTCAGATTATAAATTCTAATTAATAGATGACTATGACTTCTAGAAATGGCAGAAGTTTATTGACTGACATTTCTTATAGATACAATAATATTCAAGCAATTACGGGAATCGCAGATGCTAATCTTATTTACCACGAACGAGTTGTATTAGTCAATAATCAATCTAAATGCATTCTGTTGGCGTAATTATTCAAGACAAAAAGTGGGCAATTTAAATTTTACTGACTTCAGGTAACCATATAGCATGCAGAAGGTAAAATCTAAGGAAATTCGATAAGATATTACCGATGAACTCTCACGATTATTAAAGCATAATAAAAGATATATTTACCCATGGTAACAAAACGAGTATGTTTTATGAATAAGTCAAAGTGATTTTAAATTAAAAGTTTGAAATACTTTCCCAGTTTGCCTATTTGGGAGGCCTAGTATATCCGTTTAACTATTAGTCATTAAACTGACTAAACTCATTCTTTATACTGCTATTGTGACTTATATATGATATCGTATGTCAGTATATTACGTGTCCAAATTCTTATTTTGACATAAATATTGAGACGCTGCAAATTTGAATTTGCTCAAAAATATGTCAAATAATTTGTGTTCATAGTTCAATGTATATATTTTTCAGAGATTTTTATGCAAAGTGTACTTTATGACCTCATGCCTGTATATACCTTCTAGTAAAAGCTACAACTAGATGCAAATTACAGACTTTTTTAGTCCTAAAATATACTAGAAACATTTAAAGATCATTAAAGATTTATCGTGGGGTGACATTCGTTTGTGACTCTAGGCGGCTAAATTAATTTCTGTTCGCATGAACAAGATTAGGTTTTGTATCGCTGATTGAGCAATCTAATATTGGAAACGAGTGTGAACCATTCGTATATGGACAAAACACCATTTAACAATGAGTAAAACGCCAACAGAAGGAATTAGGGCAGAACATGAAAAAGAATTGTTCCTTTTATTTTTTTGAAAAAAAAAAGAAACATAAGCTTTTTTATTCGGGACTATAATATTGAAGCAATCCGGCAATATTTGATAAATAGAGGCAATTCAATGCAAACAAAGTCACGTATTTCATGAGATATTGATAGAAGAAGTCATTGTGCAATGTATCCTTAGTTATTGTTATACTACATAATAATTATGATATTATCAGCTCCACTTTTAATCCTATTAAAACTTTAATAGACAATATAAATCATAGAAAAATTTAATAGGGAAGTTTTAATTAAAACAATTTGAGTTTTCGCATTTTTACTTGAAACTTGAAATCAGTGATTGAAAAAACGGTCGGACACTAATTTTCATGCAAATCAAACGAACAAAAAAATGGATGTTTCAAAGGGCTATTATTTGTCTATTAGTTGTCGATTATTAATTTTCTCTTGTACCATTATTAAATCGATAGTGACATTATTTTATTTATGACATATTATTATAATTACTGAGCAAACACATGGTTTCGAATGTTCTTGCACAATTTGTCAAGAATGATGAAAACAATATGATACAAATCAAATATGTTTGATACAGTTACATTTATTCAAATTTAAATGTGACACATTTACACACAACAACCAGACGTCATGATAATTGTCAATAATTTTATAACATTTTTCTTATCTGATCATTTTTACGAAAAAAAAAAACAAAATTCTCAAAGAACCTAACTCGACCAGTACAACGAGAGATAGAAATTTTTCAAGAACTTTACTATTCAAAATACGCTCCAAGCAAAATTTACTCTCTGAATTTAATAGCCGTAAAGTAAAAGCACGATGAGCGCTTAAGAATGTGCATTGGAAATGTGTAAATTCCACAGCAATGATAACGGTACGCAGTCAGACAGACTTACTAACGTTCAACTATGCGTCGAAGTGAAACTACGACTATAGAATGATCACACAAAATATTTCATTGAACACTAATCGGTACAATATATCAATAATAGCAACAATTTGATAATTCGATCGGGTTAATATCCCATAAATGCATCGAAAAATGTCCATCAAGTAATTATGAATGCAGCGCGAGTATTCGAATCGTACGAAAGTATTGTGCAATAAGAGTACAATCGAAGGTACCGTTCTATAGCGAATATAAACTTCAACGTTTGAAACAGATACACGAACGATTCAAGCATGGAATTCATTTTTAACCAAGATTAGTCAAGTAATCCACATTAATTACTGACCCATTCGAAACACTTACGAACATCGCAAAGACACAGTTAAAATATAAAAAATAGATGATAGATCGATCAATTACCATTGAACATCAATTGCATATAAATTCCAAATCAATAAATTTCCTAAAATCAGTATCATCCGTACGTAATAGCTATCGTAAAATCTTAATCTCTCCCGCACACTTTTTAATTTTACAACGCGCGAAAATTCAAACGGTCTTTTAAACAAAGCGAAGCAGCCCCCACAGTAATGCCAAGGTATGTTATTAAATATATAAAACAGGAAAGAAAACTATAAGAATGCAAAATCACAACAATTAATACGCAAGTAATCGTATGCCGTGTCGACTACACTGCTGGACTGTCGTTCAGGTTACTTTAGTTTCACCAACCTTATTCGAAGCGTTGCAAAGCCAGCGCACAAGATGATACTTTCTCCGATGTTGTACCGAGTATTTTCGTAGACTTTTAAGGTGGCCCGGAAGGCAATTTTCAACGAAATCGGCACACTTGCTCCACTTTGATATAAAATAATACTGCCGTTCGTATAATGGTATCTCGGTTTTCTTATTGTTTTGAATCTTTATACTCGCGCCAATTGACGACGACCTTACGATACGTGGGACCTAACGGGGGAACCTCACGAAGAAGAGGACGGTCACAGTGTGTTCGAATCCGATGGGGGACTTGTACTGAAATGGGCCCGCGAAAGGAGGCTTCATTCTGGAGGGGGTGCTACGTCACTATCACTTCACCAATTGCCACTCTACGCATTTGACGGGTTTTTAATTACTATTTGACCATGTACTTTCAGTCTTTGATTCTAGCGGGTCATCTGATCCGTGCGGACGCTTTGACTACGTCACTGCGCTGTATAATCTCATAGTCAATTAAGACGCAGGTAATCATTTAAGTTATGACATTATGTATGATTGGTGAATCGTTTCACTTAGGGTATATTTTAAAATTTAGTATTCGTAGTATTTTTCCATTATACACGCGTCCCGTTTTTTTTTCTATGTCAGACAGTTTATTTTCATTTAATGATATGCATCTCGTTATAGCAAGAAGGATATGATTGTTTGCAAAGATCTCGAAATCTGAAAGTATAAGTTAGATGAGAGTCTGACATTTGCACTATAATTATTGGTATTTCCCAAAGGAAAGGTACAATTTTTATCCTTATACAGAAAAATTTGTCATATTCTTGACATAAAGGGTTATGAGTTTTTTATTTTCAAAAAATTATTTTTTTACGTATTTTTAAAGATACATTTTTTAAATGTTTTATTTTACATGTTAAGACAGACTACATGTCGAAATGAAAATTGCTGTTGAAGTTACAAACGTTTGTACAAAATATGTCGCGCTACTTCGTAAGTAACGGCGGTATAGCGTGCTCGGGTAGGAGTAATTAAACTTTCAACGCGTTTATCTTAAAACAGCATTTTCTGAAACGAGGTCCATTTTAACTCGTTAACGTTTTGTCCGATCGGGTCAGGCGCGATTTCTCTGTTAAGGTGAACCATTTTTTTAATAACATTGAAAAATGCAACGTTTATTTAATCCGAAAAAATGATTTTCCTTTCTAATTCATTGCATTTTCCAAATTTACAAAATTTTTTAATTCGCGCTCGTGACCTGAGAACTATAGCTATCAATAATACAAAAAATTAATACATTTTACCTTGAACGGATTGGACCAGCTGAATCATGTCCACCTTTTTCACTTCGCTAAAAGAAGCGATACAGCGCATATGTTACATTTAAGCATATTATTAATAATTCTCTTTAAAACAAACTTTTTTGTGAAGTGAAATTATGGACTTTTGAGCGAAAAAGAAAATTAATCCATATGGACTAATATTTTGATATTAAAAAATTTCTGATATTTGGATTGAAATATGTTGAGATATCTGGGATAAATGTATATGACTCGTAAATTCTTTTTATGGTCTTATGTTTATTGTACCGTCGTTAATGAACTTTGTGCCATTATTTATTGTTACCTGAAGAAAAGACCGGTGACCATCGAAATTAAAATAGACGAGTATCATGCAGTTCATAAGATGATAAAAAGTACATACAATAGACTCCCGTATAACGCGAGTTCTTACGACGCGAATACCTATAACGTGACAAACATATTTCGACTACTCTTTTCATATAACCCGATTTTTCGTACAACGCGCCAAATAATAAAACACAGAAATTACCTGATTTAAGAATTAATCCCTACGGCACGATTTCCTTTCGCGTTATACAGGAGTCTACTGTACATCATTATCAAATTATCATTCAAATACGTTCACTCGGCATTATGACGTCAATTGATACATGTTGTGTATAATGATGTACGATCGATCTACGTGTGACATATATGAGATCTAGGGGACTCCTCTGTATTCAATCTCATAAAGAGATGGCCAATCCATTTTCACTCACAGGGTTTTGTTTCGGTTACAAAGAATTGAAAGTTCATCCTGAAATTTACGATACAATGAATAGATATTTTAGTTTAGTCTAGTTATACAATAATAATATAAGTTATCATAGATAACTGCAAAAAAAACTAGAACAGTCTGGATATTTTGAAAGCGAGCTATACTAGTACACTTATACAGAACATTCTTATTTGTATTACAGTGCATAGTGCAAATATCAGTTATCGATACCCAGCATTTGCGAAAAATAATTCACTTGCGATAAAAACGCGACACAATGCTCAGAAACGACTTATTGTTTTCAACGACATATTCGTTAGTGGGTAAAAAAGTGTGAGTGACTTTTTATAAAAAGGCTAATGATAATTGGGAGTCAATTGTTGTTCAATATCACATAACACTGTTGATAAAAGTACTTACAGCACTTCAAGGTAAAGAAGTATAGAAATTCATATTACTAAACAATTCCAACTAAGGTCATTGAACCAGTAAATGACCGCTTAAAAAATTACAGTAGTGAACGAAATTCTATTTCGGGCGTAGTGTCATACGCATTCGCCATAAAAAAAAAGGGATACACGTAAAATTTTGTCAAAGGAATTCCAAACTAACAGTATCAAAATTCGGGAGTAGATGAAACAGTAAAATTTCCATTGAATGACCACTTGCGGATAACCACTGAGCCTATCGACTTGAAATTTACATGAAAAATTCAATTTCGCATAAATACGATATTAAAATATTTGCATAAGCCTATCATTAGCGGTTTCGAAATGGCATATAGTATACAGATGAAAAGATAAAAAAACTGGGTATCTTTTGTCTATATCCATAACTGAATCGGGCTGCCAGTTCCACTTTGAGGGACTTGAAGTGCCAATCCACGTGAGAGTATTTTTACGTGAGTTTCAGTCTACCGAGCAGCTTCTACAATAGTCGGAAAGTCATTGTAGCAAATAATTACTGTCTGGACCATTGCTCATTGAAGAGCGTGCGTAGCTCGTGAGCATCGCGTCGCGTCAGTAGTGCCGGAAATGGCTTCTCACAAACAACAAGTCGCCTCAGTGATGACAGTTGCATTGGAATTTAAAAAAAACATAAAAGGAGCCGCTAGGTTAAACCCTGAGTATCACGGAGACTGCAACTCGGCGTTACTAATGAATCTTTTACGTGAATTGGAAACAGAGGAAATAGAATGACCGTAGTTCGATTCGAAGAATTAATAGAACTAGTTGGTCCGACTATTATAAAAAAAAAAAGATACAACAATGATACAATCTATTCCAGTAAGGAAATCCCACTCCATTTTTCAATGCTCTGTTGCAATATTCTTGAAATGTTATATTCCAAAGCATTGCATTTTTTTCATATTCTTCGATTAATGCACGTGTGTATTCCTTGACCCAAGTGCGTCCTACCATGGTCATACTTCTAAGAGTACTGACGCAATTCGATCTGGGTTCGAATCTTTGCGAGTATCTATTAGTTAGCATGTTCTCTCTCTCTCTCTCCCCCTCTCTCGTTTATAACTTTTATCTTTCACTTCTGTATACTTCATATATTAGTTTATAAATTCTTGTAAATTCCTGTATTCTTTATTGTCACCGGTCCACGGGGCACCTACCCCTGATCGAATAAATTGATTTCCCTCTCGCACTCTTTCTTAGACTCTCAAGAGTCGACTATCGGCGAGTTTGACGTTACTGTCTGCGAGTTACTCTCAGAAGCGTGTCCATTGGCGAGTACTGTTCTCGAGAATTTTACTCTTACGTGAACTTTGTGCACGTTTACGTTCGTAAAGAGGTGGCCCCTCAAAGTGGAACTGACGTCATGGTACAACAAAAACTGCCTACGCGAATAGCTTAACCAATCGGGATAAAATTTACAAAAAAAAAAAAAAAAAATGAATTTAGATTGAGGAATACTATTTACAGCTGTCAAACACTTCCAGTTTCAAAGTTCGCAACTACGAAATTAATTTTTTGGCAACAGCGAATGCGTAAATATGACCACATGGTCCAACCAACCAAGGCAAACCTGTTTGCCCCGATTTTTATTATTCGGAAAGATACTTCAAAGAATTTAACACTAACTTTGTAATCGTAGTTTTCGTATTCAGACAAGCGTTAGAATACGATCCGGCAGTAACGAGGAACCTGTGTCTAAAATTTTTTAATCAACTGTCTTCAGATATATAATTATAAATTTGACAATTACATTTTTGTGTTTGTCTAGTAATTAATATTTATATTTTTTTGCGAATGCGATAATTTGAAATATATAAGATGTCGTAGATGAGCACGATTGGAAAAAACGAGTCGTTCCCAAGAAAATTAGATCTATATCTTATATGACAGTCTCTTCTAATTAAGCCTGCTATTCGCCCAATCTCTGTGCTCGGATACACGGGCAGATGACGTCACAAGGAGGAAATTCTAATTAATGTTATTCTCCCTTATTTTTAACTAGAGCACTTAAATAAAGGCTAAACCATCTTGATACGATCAAATCTGTTTCGCTCAATGTCAGTTTCAAATAAGTTTTTTCCTCAATAAATCTCACCTGCTAAACTGACATGTCTGCATTCTGAAACCTAACTACAAATAATTCTGACACGAAGAAGATAAAACAATAACCAGAATCCCCTTTAACAAAGTTTTTTAATGTACCCAATGGGTAGCCACCATTGCGCCTGATTCAATTTTTATACATTTCTCATAAAGTTACATCACATAATCAATTTAATCGGAGCTCAACCAGAATTCTTATCACGAATAAAAATAGGATAAACCAAAAAATTTGAAGTTTTTGTTTAAAACAAAGTAATATAATGATTATTTAAAATCGCTCGATTGTAACATCGTCGCTCCGTGTACGTGTGTATATATAGAACAAATAAAGCTGTTTTCACTTGGATGAATTATTATTAACATAGAGCAACTGGATGTACGACTAAAAATTTGACTAGAAATTTAGATACATACCTATCTCAGAAAAAAAACGTGCATTGCACCTGTAGAATTCACACGTGTAAGACCACAATTTCATTTTGAAGCATAATTATGGCATAGGTATATCATTTTCTTTTATCGTTTATTGAAACGCAAATAATCGCGGATTATTAAAAGCGTGTTCCTAGCCTGCAACTGAACTTGCTATCTTTTCTGAAGACTCCTATCGATGTTCAGTATAGTATATTAAATGGGACGCTGTTACGTAGCACTTGGTTTTTAGAATTGATATAAAAAAGTTTTCGTTCGCAACGCACTCGACACAATTACCATAAAATTTTCCGAAGACCTTGAACTATTTTAACGACTGAGCAGCTACTTTTCCATTTGCTATTAAGATCGTGTTATATCTCTACGAATCGAAAATGATCTTGTTATAAGTACCACGTATCTATCGTATGATACCTTAATGATATTCATGTCATCATCAGCGTGACGTGGGGTAATCCTGACCTATGGAAAGATAAAAGTTTTTGTCATTATTATCTATTTTTGTATCGTGTACGGACATTTTATCGAAAAAATGTTCATCAAGAACCTTTGATTGAAAAAAAATTTTATCGAATAACATTTGATCGAAAGGAACGTTCTATGGCAAATGGAAATATTCGGTGTATTCGACGAATCCAAATTCCTCAACCCACGTTTGTCTATGACAATTCATTGACTTTTGTTTTTCTAAACGGGTACATTTCTTGCTGTCTACATTTGTCGTCAGGTTTGTGCTTAAATATATATTTTTACCTCCATTGCGTCATGAGGCTCATATGTGTGTGGCGGAATTCTATATTGTTACTAATCCTGATGGTGTTGGTTTTAGTTAAAAAATATCGTCGGCGAGCGAGTCCTAACGCATCGAAAATGCTGCTGTGAAATGAGCTTAGAAGAAATGGTTTAGTTAGGTCAGGGTAGGATAGGGCGGAATACAAAGGTGAACTTTGAAATTAGCGAGCCAGCGCAGCGACCCAGTCCGAGCGCAATCAAGTCTTTTAATCAAATGTCTATTGCGACTAAATGTCCATTGGATAAACAACTTTTCGATGAATTATCTTTTCGACAAAGTGTTTTCGATAAACTGTCCGCAAATCGCCGGTCATATGTGTCGAACGTCTTTCATTATTTACAATAAAATAGGTTACAGTCATTCATTACCTAATAAGAGTACTTAAATCCAATGACGCATATTGGACTTTATGAACTTTAAGTAGACTTTGCGTCTCTGAATTTTCTTCATCAAGCATATTTACATATATGTATAATAATGTACAACACTTGTTAGTTGATGATAATGTGACTTTGTATGAAAATTTTGACATCATATATTTGTATATATAGCCATATATTTCGTAGATTCATAATCATTTCCTATATTTCCATCGGTATATTTCATTAATATACTTCATGTATACATTTGATGTGCACAAGTTCTAGATTTCTCGTGACAGGAATTACGATTCCAGTATTCACAGTTGTAATCATAGTGTTTTTTGACATTTGTAAACGTAACAGGCCACTTTAAATAACAAACAATTTCAGTTCAACACGAAACTGCAATTACCTTGGAAGCTGTGCGGGTAACCAATGGCATCGAGTACCACGAATTACTTAAGAGACCTAAATACATCTATGTTTATGCCTGTGCATCAGTATGCGTTGGCATTGACTTATCAGATTTTTCTGTAATTTCGACATTTTTTAACCTGACTCGTTAATGTCAGTAGAGCAGGTTTTAGAATAATAATATGAATATAAGCAATATTGACTTGCGTTTCCATTTCTTTTTGTAAAATAAAATTATATATTTACCTTGAAGATTATAAAATAATTTTCAGGGTCAATACCCGTTTTCTGGTCATTATAACACCTCGCTGACCAGTCACGACTATATTCCTGCTGCTGTGGGCAAACGATTTAGAGTCGCCGACCGGACCGAAAAGTTTTGGCTTTAAAGCGCCGGTCAACAAGATATTAATTCAACGTTTTCCTCAAGGATTTTCTGTGCGATGAAGTTAAGTACTTTATATTAAAATTCATTTGTTCAAAAAATAATTTCTCGTTCCAGTTTAATGGGACGTGCGACGAAAAGCTATCGTATTTATTGCTGAGGGTATGAAAAGTGGGAAAATATATTTCAAATTCATTTTTTATCTGTAATCGTATAAGCCTTAGTATGCTATGAGTTGAATGGTATTAGTATTTAACAAAAACGGAGAGCACACCAATCACCCGTTGATGAGTAAAAGGACTAATTAGCACAGTTAATCACCTTTAGTGAAATTGCCAAGAACGTCCTTTGAATTATTTACAATTACAGTTTGTCAGAGTCAGGCATGGAGGTACAATGACGTTTGCAAGTGCTGCATAACAATGAGGATGGTCAGCTTTTGAAAAAGGGTCTCATTGGCTTGTAGAAAGTAAAACAAGATTCAAAAAGCACTCTTGTCATTTTGGCTTTATTACATTTACGCCCTTTACTTAAATAACTACATATAAGATATTATTTCGCTTATCCCTTTAATTCATGCAGTATATCTTAAGTGCATAAAAGAAACGAGCATCCGAGTCGGTAGACTTTATATTAACAGATTTGTAATCCTCATTACGAAAATGACATCGCAATACAATTATAAAATACATAAAGGTTAAAGCGCTGGATAATATAAAAAAAGAGAATCACATGTTTTTTTTTTTTTTTTTTGTAAAAGGCAGCTAAATACTGTGACCTGTAGTTGACTTTCCTCATAGGCATCCAATATTAATACAGAAAAATAATCGTATTAGGAAATTCATCGTGATATGTGTGAAAATTTATTTAATTTCCATAGTCACGAAAGATACACAGCCGCAAATCCCAATAGAGGAACAGGTGATATGTAGGCACCGCCACTTAGACACACTTATCTATATAAAATAAGATAAATTGCAAATACGGTGATCGCTACATGTATGTATATCTATGGGATTCTTTTATATTATGCAGATTTTATTATATTTAATACTAAATAAGAACTGACTATAACAAATTTAGTTTTCGGTTATCCTTATGAGAATATACGTATTATGCCTGTTTAATATCGATTTTTTAAAATTATTTTAAGATGCTATTCTGTTATGCTCTGACCAAGAAGACTAAAAGGAAGTACAGAGAGTTTTAGAGAAATAAAGAAGTTGCAATGCATTTAAGAAGCAGTACTTTTACTAGAGAGACGAAGTTTAGATCTTATAGAATTAGATAAATTCATATAACCAGTTTTTAAAAAAAAAGAGGAAATTTCGACTTTCAGGAATATTAACCATACTTGTATGATGCACGTGGCACGCCACTAACACGTTATGGATTTAATAAATTTCAGTGTTACAGTGTGCATCACATAAAAAAAATGCATAACTTGAATAAAGAATACAACAAAATGGAACTGAGATTGGTTAAACTGTTTCCACAAAGTGTTCAATCTCTCACGAATATTAAAGATTTCATTACATAAAACATTTTGTGTTCCAACTCGTCCACATTATAGAACTGTATCTACTGTGCGTCTGTAATTCTTTCTTTCGAAAACGCACATGTTCAATTTCCTTGTCTATAATTTAACATTTGCAAAATGTCATTAAGTACATTCAACATTTTTAACAGTCGTCAATCATTCCTGGAAATAAGTAAAAAAAATAATTCATTGTTAACGAATTATAAGAATAAATAGTTTTGGTGATGAATGCATACGCATTAATACGCTTAACATTTTCGCAACTAATGTATACCAGTTCAGGTTTATGTTTATATTAAATTCATATTTAGTATTTCAGTACGGAGTGACTATTGAATCGTTTTAAATTTAGGCGATTGTCGTAACTGATTAATCAGGAAACAGCTCCATGATTCCCGCTTTGTTTAATTTTTTAAACAATAAATATTTGAATATGTATAGAAAACCTAATAAGTATCGTACCATGGCATTAGGTATTATTTTTAAAATCATCTAATCAAAATGACCGAAGGACACTTAAAGCAAGGCACAACCCGACTGAAAAATGGTTTTTAGTCTAGCATTTCGCTCATTAGATTAATTGTAATTATCTTACACAACTAATTGCTTCTTTTGATCTGAAACATACGATCGATGATCAGTAAAAACGGCATTAATACAATTATGTTATAATCTTTGACTTCACATATTTTACGATCTTTCGATAAGGAGACATATCTTAAGAATATAAATGTATTACATCTAGACAAGATGTAATTATAAAATATGCTATCGTATCCTAATTAAAAACTTAGAAAAAAAAGAAGATAATTCATGTGTTCGTAAGGTAATATAAAATACCACATAAAATTCTAGTTTCTTCGTAGATCAATTTTCTTCCTGTAACAATTGTTCGCACAAAAATATATATCCTAAGCAATTCTTGTTTGGAGCTTGTTTTCAATTACATTGAAGCCATTCATGTTTACATATTATCATATGTAAATCGTTAAAGAAATTTTGGAAGTACTACGTACATGAAATTTTTTATACACACATGATGTATGTTGTAACATCAATTATACCTGGTATTGCCTGTCATAGTTTTTGTCGTGTCCATAGTTGAATATGTTTCATTTAAAGAATGAGCATATGGTGAATTCCAATCGCGATGAAAAATATCTTCTAGCTGTTGTCTAATGCTGTTTTGATTTTTCTGACTATTATCTTCGAATACCATACCGATACCTGTAAAATCAAAATAATACATTCCATACTACTTTGAATACAGTATTGTCAGCTGCTAGTTTTTTATTTAATGCACTAAATAATATGTAGATGATACTGCTATTCTACTAATAATAAACTATCAATAAAAATCACGTTAAATACGCACCAGCTGTATCAATGAAGTAATCACCAGACCAATTGCTTGTACCAATATATGCAGCAATGTCAGTAACCATATATTTATTATGATTAACTCTAGTGAATGGTATCTTATCAAAATCCGATGTTGTTGGAACAATAAATCTTTTCTGAAAAAACAATAAAAACAAACATAGAACATAAAAACTAGTAAGAATATTTTCAATAATAGACTTTATAAATTTTATATAATAAACTTTCAGATTACTAACAACTTCAATCTGGACACCTTTGTAGCTATGCGTTAGATCCTGTAAGGATTTAAGGAAGAAGTCTTCAGATGTTCGTGAATGTTTCCACCATGATATTAAAAGCCTGACATTTATTTTGTGCTCGATGGCAGCTGATCTTAAAGCATTATCGATGATGGGCCAGTATCTGCAATGTGCAAAACATATTTAATATTTTGTTAGACATGTAATTGACTTATTAATAAATAATTACATAATGTATATAGATATTAATAAATTATTTAATATAGAAATTATCTAAAAACTAAGTACATACTTTACTTTAGGCGTGTAGATGGTTAATGGAAAGTAGTCCATGACGGAAATGTAAATAAACTTTTCTGCTTTCTCGACGCAATGTAATATTGCATCAAGATCGTTGCTTCTGCCAATTGGAGAAAAGGGAGGCGGCGAACTCTAAAACCCATTGGCAATAGCAGATTGATAGACATCCTACTATCTTACGCACTCCAGGCAGCATCATGACGACAAACATGTGCTTAATACTAATTGTAAGAGACACTAAAACTATACATACCGCAATAAAGCTCCTATATTTATTGCCATCCAGAGTAAAGTTCGTAGGATTATCCATATTTATTTTCGTTCTCAGAGATTCCGGCCATGAGGATGGCACTTTGCCATCTTTACCCAGCATCCAATAAACCTGTGGAAACGTAGGAACTTTTTAAAATCATGTAAAGTCATTGAACGACTTCTCAAAAAGCGATCTACATTAAAAGACGTATAAAATGTAATTTCTCCAAGAGGTAGTTTTCTTTAAAAAATCAAAGGATTGTAAATTTGGTTTTAAATTATACTCACGTCGAAAATTTTTCCCAAATCCTCTGCCAGACAGGAACAATTTAGGACGAACACGCCGAGCTCTTTCACTTGTGTCAAGGATCTCCAATCCATATTTGCTGAACCAACGTAAGCATGCGTTCTGTCTATGAGCCATAACTTCGTGTGCAATACTCCGCCCCCCAGTAATCCAGCAAAATTTAAGCTTCGCACCTTGGGTAATAAAAAAACGACATTTTTCATTTCACATTAAATTTTCATGGTTCATTCTCGAACAGTGACCACGCCAATAAAAGCTTAATACAATTATAAAATATCTTCGCAATAATTGATCAACATTTTAGCGATTTCATAATAAAGTTATGTAATAAATCATTGCCAATTTAAATTTGCGAAATCCCTAAGACATTAATTATGATATAACGAAGCGCAGGTGCGTTAAAATTTTACTTGACGCTTTGTCAGTCTTTGAGAGCCAACTGTTTTCAAATTTACAAACGATTAATTGTCTTCACAACTTAAACCCAAGACCAAGCTCTCCAAAAGAAGGAAAATCGATAGAAGCTTATTGAACCACAAGATTAATGACAATCAGATTTTACATCACAGTTAAAAGCATTTAAATCGAATTGCATTGTACAGGGCTTATTAATTACAATGAGTACATGGTTCTTTTATCGTTTCCTCCATGTTTGCATACATGTAATGTAATTATTCTACGTAGACTTTCAATTTATTACATGAAATTCACATTTCATTCCTTGAATAAATATACATAAAATATTTCAATATTATTACCTGTGCATTTGCTTTTTTGGCCAAATATTCCGTGTCCACATTGGGGCTAAGTTGGGACGGGGCATTTTGTGCAATTTTTAATCGTACACCCCTGTTTCTTCCTGCATCGAGAAGCGCTTCGAAAACGTCCTCACCCTGCAAATGCAAAATTGTCGATATTCGGCGCGATTCGCGGAAATTAAGAGGGGATAAATTATTGTCCCTGGCATTGTTACTCACTTCTTTAGCACTGTCGTCCGGATAGACATCCTTCCTACTCATTGTCCAATACAAGGACGCGATTTCTATAGTTTCTTGTGCAGATCCAATCAATTCCATCCAAGAATAATATGTGCTGTCGTGCATTACCGATCCATTGCTGTAATTCAAACCGATGGGTATCGACTCTACGAGTGATACTCTGCAGCTATCCATGCAGGTCAGCGAAGAGTCATTGTTTGAATTCGTTGAATTCAATAAATGCTTGTCTGCTGCATGATCTAGTAGAGGCAGTAGAACCACCAGCACGATCAGGATTAAGATTACGGTGATCGGAATGCAACTGGGTCTGCACCATCCTTGCGCACCCCACCTTCAATTGTTTATAAATTAAGAAATTCATTAACACAATTCAGTATAATATGCGTTAAGTGCATCAAGTAGCATTCGAAGTAAAAAGCTTCTACTAATGGTTGTGATTTACGAGTGCTTTTATATAATTTAAACTCGGGACTACGGCAAATACATAAACGGACAATAAATTGTGTACATAAATATTTCGATTATTCCACCATGAATATGAGTAAATGTAATGTATCGAGCTGTAAATAAGCATTTGAAAAATTTTCAAAATTATTAATCATGACGTTCCGACTGAAGTCCTATAGTTCTATATTCCGATGCTGTTGCAGAGTGTATTTCATGGTTCAAAAATTCATAAGGGCATTCACTGACTTTTACAATTTCACTTGTTTGAACAGCGACAATGCACTTCCCTGCGAGTTTTGTTACATAAGCTAATTTGTTGAGGGTACTCATCAATAATTCATATATGTCACGTATGCATTCGATAACTCTATTATAATAGACCAGTGATCGCGAATGGAAAGGATCCTTGATATTTCCTCTTTTCCTTTTTCTTTCGTTGCTCTCTTTGTCAAACGGGGCGCTTCGAATTGCCCTGGGCATACGATGCTCATTTCTCTAGAATAATGTTTCGTTCGGCGAAGTCTATCGATCACTATTTATCCAGCAATTATACATATTCAAGACACGCCAGTACTTGTAAATAAACTTAAAAATCGTGCAGCGAGGGACCTCGACTGTTTCCAGGCTGTTGAAACAAATTATTCCAAGACGACAGACAGTGCTGTTAATTCAACTTATAAAAGCTTTTCTTGCTCGATACGCAAAGATAAAGCAAAGTGAACAATCTATGTCTCCCATGAAAATGCCAACAAACGGAGACCTTGTTAAGAAAGAAAACATATTAATATATTACAGGTATTGAATGTACCAATCGTTCGGAATAAATATTTATTAGCAGTGCGCTAGATCAAAATCAGTTGTACTTACTTCGAATTCGTAAGGGGGTCATCTACATCGCCCCTCAGCATGAACCCAGATTGATCCCACAATTCGAGATCATCATCACCGGACGGCACATTCACATCCAACCTTGCATTCTCGGAAACAGTCTGAAAAATTGTATTATTTGAGTATTATTGCATGAATGGAGTGAGCAATAAGAAATTCCAAATGGTTTTCGTTATCGAACTACACAGCTGTAATTATCATTCAGAATATATGTTCATTAGAAAAATATACACGTAAAGTTGACAAAATAGGACACGATTTAATTTGCACGTTCACAAATATGGCGTGAACCCTCAGGTTTATTGGCAATGAACCACTCCATAAAGTTCCTTAATCAAGGGTCGGCAATTATAGGGATCTTCGATGCTGTTTTTCTGATCCGTTTCTTTGGGATAACGGCCACCATTGGTATAAGCTCAACCAATGAAAGAGCGGTTTCAGTACTTTAGTTCGATTATTGCAGGGGTGAATCCAATATAAAATTTATTTATCATTTTGATTCTTTACTGAGCCTATCCCCTGATATCATAAAAGTTACGTAACATTTTGGGGCTACCGTAACTTCCTATTGTCGTTTCGTGAAGTTACTTTATCTCATGGACGAACCACTGCGATGAAACATAGGTATGTGTGAAAAACGGTTAGGACAAATAAAAAGTAGATAATTTTTAAATGATAAAGAAACTTGGAAAAGTATTAAACGTGAAACATGCAAAAGCAGTCCGTGCCGAAGTTTTCTTTGTAAATAATTTCATCCCTCTACTTGATAATGCAAACTTGTAATTTGCATTTGTCTTATCGCCAGACTACAGAGTACTACATTGCGCAACCCCTTCCGTTCACATAAATTTCAATCAGATTCGATAATAATCTGAATTTGCATTTTGTCAAGTCCACAAGACATTTTTATTTAAAACGTTCGAAAGAGATATAGAAAGTTACCGCAAGCACGAAAAAAACTTAATAAAACTTTATAGGTAGTTTTTTGCAAGCGTTCATCACTTTTACCGCTTTCGTCACTTTCTACGAACTACAATTAAATTTTGTCACACAAACGAATATCATATGAAATTAATTGAAAGAGTAATTTCATTCACTGAAGTTCGTTACTATATACCTTCCTTGAGACGTTACTCTCAGTGCAATCTTAATGTAGCCATAAACTAATAACGTAGAACGACATTTCAACAAAAATACTACAAGAATCATAGATGTGTTTAAGCATAACGAAAATTATACATGCAATCTTATCTCAATAGTATATTCTAATCGTATTTTCTTATTACAACATGGAATAGACTTCTACTTTAATTAAAGTGCCAGTTGTGCTCGCGATACTCCCCCGTCCTCCCAATATTTTCGTGATGTACAAATTAATGTGCGACAAAGTGCGGTCGATGAATTCCCTAATGTCACTGCATTATAACCTATAGTTCACACAACTCTGACCTTGGCAGTTTTATTATCGGCCAGCCAGATAGACTACACTTACCCGCAATTGTTCGTCCTTTTTTGCCACTTTTTGAAGGCCGACTCTAGTCATATTTTGTGGATACGATCAATAAAATAGTAATATCAAAGCACACTGTCGCGGAGTATATGAAACGAGTGTCGTAAACAAGTATGTACGCGACAACGAAATTCCGAGGTTAGGTTACCTACAGTAGATCGTGGTAGAAACATAACGCAGCTTGTGGAACACTCGAATGACAGACGTGGCAACATCGTACTTGGCGCCATGTTTGAATCTCCGTTTTCGAGGTTGATGCATATTTGATGGTGTTTTCTAGTTCATTGCAGGGGAGTTCCGAGCATATTATTGATCGGTTATAATATATTATATTCAATTGTCACGAAACTGAACCTTTCGACTCAACCATTTACGAGGGAAACAATGCAGTTGATATGAAAAATGATTAAAAATCTAAAGTATGTCGAATAATTCGAAATAAATTGAACGACGGTCCTGTGTGAAAGAAATCACTTATACAAACCTCAATTTGAACGTGATAATTTAAAAAAAAACGGGATGATACTGCAATAAAATTGAAAAAAGCCCGTGATTTTCATAATGTGAAAATAAGACAGCTTTAGGTCCGTTTCGAAATTCATTACCAGTAGGTACTTTCAGTATTTCGTGACACTATTTATATTTGCACACATCTGAAGCTACGTTCCGAAATTCACTCTGCTAGTACTACGAGTATCGTCGTGTCTCTGTTTACCTGCGTACAATTAAGTGAGACGTAACTATGCTCGCAGCACTAGCAGTGAATTTCGGAACGTACCCTAAAAGAGCTACAATAATATAACGCAAAATTACGGGACGCAGACTTTAAAGATCAGCTATTACTAAACTCAACTACAAAAATACGTTTGACTAGCGCAGTCAGAGTTAATTATCGTTTGGTCTATAGAGAAATGTATGTACACATAATACAGCATCAATTTCCAAGTTACGTCTCTACAGTCTAACAGTGGGAGGCGTGTTTGCCGTCGTCAATAAAAAAAAAGAGACTTGTCCACCAATGTCATGCGCAGCATTGCCACATCGAAAACGCCAACAAGCTAGAAATTGTTCTTACATGTCTCGCGCGCGTGTGTGTGTTCCCTCAACACTTTGCCATTAGAGTAATGCGTTTTTAATACGAATTAGCCGGGAAACATACTCGGACAATTACCTTGATTAAACTCGTCCTTAGTTCATCCCCGATCCTTTCCACCCTGAATGTAATGCAATTCATAATTTATTTCGAGTGAACGGTCTGTCTTCATTTTCAAACCCACGCCTCACTTTGTTTTTCCCTCTAGAGTCGGAATGTTGATTTTGGAGCGATGTGGGCGTTAGACCCGGCAGGAGATGAGGGATACGGCGGTATGGATCGCGGAGAAGTAACTGCGGGGTAGACGAACGGACTCCAAAGGGGCGACTGATAATTAAACGCACGGAAGGGCCTTGCTAATTTATAAGTGCTAAACAATTATTTGCATGCTCTGCGAAGTATTTGTTATTCACGATTAGAGTAGTGTTCCGTGAGACTGTTGGTGAGATACAGAAGTGTTCCTTAAAGTGAGGAATATTAGCGCCGTGGGATAAAACTGATTTTTTCCATCCTATAATAATAATGCTTCCTGACCTACTTTAGCGTTTTATACACACACCGACGCGTCGTTATAACGAGGATGTGGTCTTGTCAACTATTATACGACTGTCACACTGCGATTCATTGGGAATTATAAGAGGAAAACTGCCAGACTGCAGAACGTAATATAACAGGTGGAATGAAACAAAGCAAAATGTAATGAGATGATGTTGCTTCGTGCGAAAAATAATTTAGTACCAGGTTGGCAACCCTCGTGCCGTAGGGTGTTACCGGACACAGACAAAACACAATCAGAGTTCTTTTTCTCGTACGTTTTTGGCCCTTGGTCATATATTTTTTACACTGAATTTCCTGTCTCCCTCGCTCTCCGTCCTTTCTCATTCGGCCACCCATCACTTCCTCAAACTCTCACAAGTCGCCATTTCATTTTTACGTCATCTCCCCTCTTTTTTCGTGTAACATCATTTCCTGTTTCATGAGCGATACATGTAGATACTTTATCGGTTAAAGGAGCTGATAAAATTACTGGTCACACCCCTGACCTCAAAATCGATTTTAACTATTTCGATCGATAAGGACAAGTAACTCGATCAATATTCTAGGCTTCATATCGCGTAGCAAGATCTAATTTATGGTGCTACGTTATGACGCTGTAACTGCTGATGCCAATGTTTCTGTTCTTAACGCAGCGATGCGCATTTATATGCTATAGTTCATTAAACGTGGTTTTATTACAATTACAATATAAAATTACGTGCACCATAAAGCAGCAGAATTCTGAACTTAATTTTTAGGATGGTTAAAAGTTTACCCATAGTGCGTGTTAAATAGACACGATAGTTCTGTCACTTTTACAGATTTGATATACAACGTTTCTATGCAATTACTTAACTGTTCATCCTAAAGCATACGTTACGATTTTTGTACTCGAACACATTTGTAGCAACTTTTTGAAGTTTATATATGTATAAACTTTATATATGTTTATATATGATATGATAATGTATCAGATACAATTTCAAAATTAATACATTGTTTTGAAAACGGCACCACTCGACGAAATATTTTACTTAGGAATATTTTTATTTGATCACAAAAGATATGCAATATTAATTAAGTTATAATCCAAATTAGATAATAAAATAATAATAACTTTCATAGCGGAAACTCAAAATTGGTACTACAGTGGTATTCTGGTATCATATTTGAGCGAGTATTCATGAAGTTCTTAGGAAAGCACTTGGAGTTCTTTGCTCTTTTTACTCCACAAAAAATTTAATTTATAAAGCTATCGTTTGTTAAAAGTTTAAAGCAAGTTTACGACAGCCCCATAGACAAGTTGCGGCAGGGTAAACCTTATCACTACGAATGTGATGCTCCATCGCGCTGGTACCCCTGCTGCGCCTCTTGCGTTTTTTGAAATAAATGGTTGTCGTTAACTTAATACGCAAAGAGACTAATGGAAAAGCGCCAATGAAAAGTCGATGGTACATATAATAATTCAGAAAGCGAAAAGAGGTTAAATGATTAGAATGACGATATATTCATTCATCCCTCGTAAAGATTCTCCTCGGGCGAACAAAAATGATTTGAATTTCTCCAAAGACACGGAGATTAAAATTATTATACGTTATTATTGGCATTACATCGATACCATTTTCTGCATCACGAAAAACATTGAAGTATACTTTCAATCAATTACATTACAGAAAAGAAATATTGCCGTTACGATATTAGTTTAAAGCTATGTTTCTCGGTATACGCAAATTCTCTAGAAATAAAAATGCCTTTATTGATTTTTTTGTAATTGATGGCACTAATGGTTTCTCATAAACCAACCGGACACGATGAAAAACGTTAAATCAACAAGCACACACCACTTAAGTGTTTGCGTAGGTCGCGTCACGTCGGTCTTCCGTCGCAGCAAAAAGCACAATAGCGTACGAGTTGCGCCAAGGGAAAATTTCTAATTCACCAAATATATTATCCAGTATTCCGACGAATTGAAATAACCGACACTGCACACGAATTTATTGTCCTCGAGGTGTGTTGGGATATCACGGTATTCTACTGCGGAAGCCGCGAATGGTGAATACTTCTAAGAACGGGAAACTAGGCCGCGCAGCTGTCAGAATATTGTAATTACAAGTATAATTTCGAATTGCATGGTATTATGGTACACTCCGTTTCGCAAAACTTGGAGCGTACTTACCTGCAGCTAGTGCCAGTTGGCGCGTGCAGCTAGTTCGCGTGTCTAACCGCGAGGGCTGTCTCGGGGAAACTAACCTAGCATAAACTAGCGTAGGCCTCAGCGACCGCTTTGTTATATATACAACAATAATTGCACGTCGAGATTACGCAACGAATGTACTCCACTTTAAATATACGATCCAGTACGATCGAATTCAGTCATTCTTTTTGAATCATTAGCATTCGGCAAGCTCAAACGTCATTCACTGATCTCATACACATTCATGTGTACACGGTTAATTTTAAGGACTCCCACTACTGTAGCGTCAGTGGCTTCCCCTGTGATTTTAAGACTAAAGTAACCAATGGATATAACTGTAGTTTTACTTTTTAAGAAATCTTGTCGTCAAAGTAGAAATCTAACGCATCAGTCTGTCTTACGGTTTTAAGACTGGCGTTCGTATAATTCAATGTATGTATAAAGCTTGTGTCTGTTACATTTTTACAAAAGCATACGATCAGAGACTTATGAATAATTAAAAGTGTGATGAATACCAATGAACGTTTCTAGGGGGTTTCGTGTGATCTAAAGATACTACAAAAGAGGGAGGGTGCACAAACTTAGCAAAAGGATCCGTGAAAGTTCCAGACGTAAATATTGGGAAAAATTCGTCTACGTGGCATACACTCCACTAGGATAACAGGGGTGCGCAAGTGGTAAATAAGATAGAGAAGTGAGGGATTCTCGTTTCGACGATTTAACGGGTGTTTCTCATGATAAAGTTAAGGTTGGAAACAGCATGTACGAGGAATGGACAAGCAAGGAATTACGGGTTCGCAACTAATTCGACGGTTTCCGGTCTATGGCATTTTGTCACGAAACCTTACCCCAATACCCAGGACGATCGCCATGGGAATTGGCTTCGATCATTGCCATTCTTGGTAGGACATTAATTTAACATTCGTTCTAATGAAGCTAGTGTAATGATAGTGAATGTCAGTAATCTTACAAGCTCTCAGTGTGTCCCAAAGGTACGATTTTCGTACTTATTGTCCTCTGTCATGCACTCTTTTCAAAGGAGCTGTAACCTCACGGACGTAGGTTATTAATATTACAGAAGATTTACCAAATTTTTAACAAGTTCTTCACACGCGTCAAATTCTTTGTCTCCCTCGTGAAACGTTTAATGATGATTGAATAATCCCACCACGCATTACTGAATATTGAAATGACATTGAATGGACATATGTTGGTCAAACAGATGTCCATTGGATGCCATTTAAATATTTTGTAATGCACTGGACTTACGATCAGTATCTGTAATTGCCCAAGTATTATCATTTTCATTTGTCTAAGTATTTGCAATAATCGATTAAAATAATTTAAACCGAAATTTATACTCCTTTTGTAACGAATTATTCTACATAGTCTTATTAGCAGTAACAAGGGAAATTTATAAAATCATCTATCTGCCTCTTGAATTGGTGTAATTATAATAAATAACAAGTAATATCAAAGTTACTCGCAGAATGAGGTTCCTGCAATAATCCAAGATTCCGTGATGGGCGCGTCAGTGAAAATGTTCAAGAAAATGAAAATGCACGTGCGCATAATCACTCTTAATAAGCACTTGGGCAAGGGATGTTCGTGTTGGAGTACAGTTAGGACCGTGAATTTTTTATTACCACCCCCTTATCCTACGGCGACTCCCGTATCGCCATTGGCCCTCATTCCTTCCATCAACCGTGCTTCCCTTTCTACATATAATTCCAAACAAATTTAATTTCGGCCACCCTCTTTTTATCGTTTCATGGCAAAAACACTCGCGTCAACGTCCTCCGTATAAAGCGCAAACCAGTAGACGTAGAAAAGCACTGCCTGCTGTACCCTCCCTCCATTTGGGGTGTTTTCCGCCCCCCCCCCTAAGCTCCTTGCAAGATGTAATCTCTTTCCACGTATTGCGGCGTGAATAACATCCCTGCATTTTTCGTTTATGTCTCTCGCGCACGCAATGAGCCGCGAAAATGATATGAAAGCAGAAAGCGTACAGCTACGAGAATAATCAATCAGCAGGGGGCGATCGTATCCTCCGATGAAAACGTCTTCGCCAAACCTGTTTCGCCTGGTGAAACACATGGCGGATGTTTGTCGAAAAAAGCGACACACCATTTCAGTCACACTGTACGCGAAAGAATTCGTAACGGACTTTAAAAAATCGAAGACATGCAGCAAGATCAAGACAAAATGGCTGTATCTATTTGACAAAGTGGTATTACGAATTAACTATATTACGCAAATTTTCTAGACTGTTCTCGTTCGTGCTAAATACTATCGAGTATGACTATCCGATTGCAATCTTGGACACGTAATTTCATCGGGCTCTGCAATTTCAGTTCTGAATTTTTCATAATCCTTATCCATACTCGTGGATGGACTGTCCTCTCGCTTAATAATATCATACGTTATTTCAGAGAATCCGCTTGAATTTTCTTACGGGAACAAATACGCATTGTTCTTTCCGATGTCGTTCACTTTTTGGTTTAGATTTCAGTAGTGTTTCGCAGTTACGAATTTTATGCATTTATAAAAGAACGAACGCGTTGATGATTAAATACTAACTGTTTTGCAAATCTGCGCGCAATATCGGTATTATGCTTCGAGCGAATTCATGCTTATGTCATAGCGAATTGACGATCTATACACGTGGTTAATTCTTAATTAAGTGCACTACACGTAAACAGTGACTGTGCACTCAGGCGCAGTTAGACCGGTATACTCGCTATGTAGCATTCGAATGGTGTAACAATAATAACATTTGAACGAGCATGAGATTGAGTGCTTTTGTTTTGACTAGTACGATGTAATGAATATAATTACTGGCGTAATTATTTACTGGACTGTTATCGCAAGTTATGGCTTCTCTTTGAACAATTGATTATGTGGGCATTACCGTGTGATTTGTTTATTACGCGATGCTCCACTAAAATGCACCATTTTCTTTCTCTGAAAACCATACGCGTTCATAATTGCTTAATGTACATTAACAAGGATATGATTTGAAATGTAATATAAAATTAAATGGATTCAAAAGCAACTCAACCTTATTGTTGTATATTCTATTTAATTCAAAGCTCGCATAAACATTTATGCAATAAGTTTATGTAAGTTTTTTGAAGTCAATGAAATTCAGAGATTTGACATTTACATTATTACGTTATACAGTGAAGGCTATATCTTGATCAAGATGTACTGTCGATACAAAAATTATTTTTAATTACAGTTACTGATAACTGAAGTTGCGTGCATGAATACGCTTTTTAGAGATATTATCATGTAACACAAACAATACAATTTTTAATGGAACCAAATCCCCTTACAGGATGTGTACTCGTTATTCGGAACAAAAACACGAAAAATAATGTTTCGAATAAATATTGTTCACGAATGAAACTGGTCTGGCTTAAAAATCATATTGTTAAAATTTTACGTCTAAACAAAATATATATCTGCTAAAAGTTTTGCAAGTATATGCGTAGAAAAATAATGAGTAAATGCCCATAAAATATTCAGTATAGGTATAAAAGACCTGCGTATCTTAACAGGTTGAAATTTGTCTGATATCGCCAAATTCCATCATACGGAAAGGCATGAATGAATATTTTATGCCTAGAAATACGTATAAAAAATATAGTCAAAGCCAAGCAATGACAACAAAATAATAATGATAGGAGAGGCGTCGTATTGACGGAAAAAAATAATATGATTATAGCTGTGAGGAACATGATTAAAGAAAAAATATTTGTCAATACATAAAAAAAAAGGGAAGAATTCCAGAATTATACAAATAATAATATTTTTAAGACTTCCGCGGCCATTGCTCATATGGCTATAATTGACTTCCCAATCGGAGCCGAGTCTGGAAATTTCAACTTGCCGACGTTTCGCAAACATTGCAAGTTGCTTCATCGAAGCTTGGCCGGAACTCCATCATCAATAATTCCTACGTACTCTCGTACGAACATCAATTTACTCATAAATTGTCGAATGACAGATTGTTCTTTGCTTTGTCCGAAGCAGCATAAAATTTTAATCATTGCACTATGTTTCCAAACAATAGGGCACTTTCAGTGACACACTATATATCGTATACTTTCTCGTACTTGCTAGTATTCCGTTTACCATAGACAAAGTTTATATCTATACAGATACTCTATTGAGTGTTAAATTTATCGAAATGGCCTTCGAACACGCAATGTCAAAGACGGCCCTCTCGCATGCATCGTCTCACCGCATCGTCATAAAGGGACTCGATTCCACGGAGGCACATGAATTTTTTTGTTCACTCTACAGAATCGAAGCGAGACTCTATTACGAAAAGTAGTTCTTTAGAAACGACCTATCATGCGCACGCTGATAAGAATTCAGATTGCAATCGTACGATCAATATTAAAATAGAAGACTAAAATTTCTAAGTAATTTGCGCGAGGCGAAGCCATAGCCATTTTGTAGAATAAATCGAGAAGATGAGGTAAATCTGTTAATGCAGGTAGCCACGAGTACCGGCTAACGTAGGCTCAACTGTAGTGTAGTGGTGGTATCAGTACCAGTTACTCTCATCCTGGGCAATCCAATCAAAGAAGGTGCTTGCTGAGAGACTAGTTCCGGAATTGGGGACAGAAGAGGAGGCAAATGAGACGTGAAGAAAGTCTAAATCCTTGGAGAGAATTCTGAAGGAACACTACAGTGTCCCTAGAAGGTTCAAATGGTCGGCAATTCGAGACAGTGCTCGGTCGGTAATGTCCCCTGCGGACATCAGCGACGGCAGGATTCTTCGCCGACGGTTGGAAGAGCCATCAAATCCCTTTCAAAAACGGATCGGACATAGGACAACGGTTTTCTTGATTACCTGAAAACACTTTCGAATCAAGTCCAACTGTTCTGTGGTCAACGAATTCGAAAAAATGGCTGTGAGTAATCGAGAATTTATTGTGACTGCCGCAGACGTGAGAGACGCACTAAGAAATGCACACGATTAAAGTTACTTTACTAGAAATAGGTAAATCGTTGTATTGTAATTAATGCCCCGGTGGATAAATTTTATTGTAACCGAAGATGATATCATTCTCCTAGCCAAAACCGTGAAATATTGATCTATGTAAATGACTGTAAGTCATAAAACAATACTTTGTCATAGTACAGGATGTTCCAAGACGGTGAATTTGCATGAGCAAAAATAGTTTGTAATTCTAGAGTTGACTGCATTGGACTTATATGTATATTTGGGTTGCTCCATTTTTGTGGGTGTAACCTTTGAACTTTAAGGTTTTTTAGTACAGGATAAGCATGATCGTTATTCTAATTTTGTATTGATATAATTCTGAGATATTTCGTTTTATACATATGTATATGCTTTAGGCGGGTTGATGCTTACGTCTGAGTATATTTAATTTCGCGGACCCTCCTACACAATCAACAAAGCTGATCCCTCGCATCTTGTGTACACAATAGAAATTAAAGAACAAGGCTGTTTTAGATGATACTGTGCTGATACTGAGTATCGATTTATTTTGAAGGATTCTGAAAATATTTTTAATTCTTTTTACGTTGAAAATATCGATCAGCCTTGTAAAAATAATTAACGTTGCGTACAAATATTAATTTTCCAAATTTAAAATATTTCCATTTATCAAAAACGTTCATTTCTCTCAATCTTTATCTCCATATGATAATAGGACCTTTTGTATTCTTTGTCGATGAAAGCATATTTCATGTGTCTACCCCATATTTCAGATTTCAGTTGTAACTACAGAGACCGTAATCAGCCCGCGACATCATCCCTACTTTTAGGGGACTTATTTACGTTTCGGGTTCGTAAGGAGATAGCCCCTCAAAGTGAAACCGATGTCCTAGTCCAACTATAGACATAAACGAATGATCGACTGATGGAAGCAATACAACATTTAGAATGATTTTACCGAGAGTTTGTGTCTGGTCTTTGGCGTTCTGCTTTTGTGATGTGGCAAAAGAACGACGACGTCTTGGTCCTTTCCTTGACCTCCTGGGTGTCTCGAGAATGGTCTACTGGATGAAGATGCACTAGCTGCTGATGAGGATGAAGCCAAAGTTGTCGATCGCTCAGCATTTGAGTATTTCGAATAGGCAACATTTGTAACATGATTGCTGCCTCCGTATGATACGTTATGAGTATTGTTTACCTGCATTTTCAAAAATCACATATCATTAGTATGTATAGACAAAATATTGGTAAGTGATGTGCTGTCAATGTTTACATATATTCAAAAATACTGTAAAATATAAATCCTTATACATAGATTCTTATACATAGAATAGATATGGAATTTCTTGTTTCCTTTTTGTTTTTAATAAATTTATTTACCTGTACAAGAATGTGACAAGCTTGCGATGCGATTTGAAAGAGACCATCTTGTAAATTGCGTCCTGGGTGATCATCACTTTCAGTGCTACTCTTTCCCCATCCGAAAAAAGACATTTTTCAATATTGAAATGCAGGTGTTAGTTCTCTATCTCGATGACGCGTGTCGAATTCATAGGTTTTTTCCTTTAGATCCTGCAATCGATGTGTTGATTGATTAAAATTTTGAATCGGATTCAACTTTTCGAATTGCGTGACATCCATTAAAATTAAGTCAACGTCTATAGAAAATATCATTCGTCAGATTTCTAAAGGAATTAATCTTTGGTCGATTCATCATTTTTCTGTCAATCTTTTATTTGCATCATTACTATTCGCATTACGAACCTATACACTTTTTTAAGGGAGCACAATTTCTGCAGTATAAATATATCTAATATTCATACGAAGCCAAAAAAAAACAAAATATATTATAGTAGAACCCCGATTAACCAGAGTCAAGATATTCCCGGAGTCATTTAACCGTGCGCCTCCCAGCGCCACCCGTGCGTGACGAGCACCGGGTGACCGGGCAAAGCGTGATACATGTCTGAACTCAAAATACACTTAGTGCCTCAATATCTATGTAAGCAACAAGAAAGCTTTATATACTATTATATATTATAACATAAGTAAAAGTTCCTGCGCATTACATTAGAATTGTATTAGTCGGAACAATAAATTACGTTTAATTCGAATCAATTGGAGTTTCAGTTATCTGTGAAATCTTCGCTTCCGAGCCCCCCGGTTAATCAGCGTTCTATTGTAATTCACAAATCAAGCAAGCCGTACTATCTGAATTTCTAAAATTTCTAAAATTTTATTATCATTGATAGTAATAGATACGTACAAATATAAATAATAATTGTTTATGTGAATACTTTGTTTCACTTTACCATATAAATTTTCGTAATATGGCTTTAACAAACAGTAGTTATAACAGTCTTAATATTATATGTATAAATATTGTTTTAGAAAACATAAAACAAATTACGTATTTGATTAATTTCTTGGAAAAATTTCTATTGGAATAATTTATATATGAATGGTGTTTGAGTTTTAATGCAAGCAAAGATTTTGATGTAAAAACTATCGGTGAATATAGATTGTTAACTACGCTGCTCGACTTGATGAATCATTTTATCTTTATCGCAGATTCCAATGATGAAATTATTCGAAGAAATGGTGGTGAGTAATATCATGAAGAATTTTTCCTGCGTCTCGCACGGAACTGCTGAATATACATATAGCCAATGGCTAAATATAGGTAAGTACATACAATTTGATTACGAACAAGATTTATGATTTTGTTTTGGGACATTAAACTGCGGGTGCACCATACGTAGCAGCTGACGATGGGCAGGTGCGACGTTTTCATTTATAAGCATTTATCAGCACTGCTTTTCCACATCCGGAAACAAAAGTCAATGTTAATTTAATTAATTATTTGGAAAGTAATATAATAAATAATAATCGTAACTCTTGAAAAAATTCTCTATTATACAATTTCCTTTTACATATCTGCCTTTAAAAGAATCACCCTTTTATTACAAGGATACGTTCAAACAATATATTACTTTCTTACATAAATTTCTTATGTAACCAATCTAAAGCAATCTAACGAATTTACATTTAAAATTTATAACGAATTTACTCTTTAAAATTTATCTTGCATAATCTTTTTTTTTCCATTTTTGTAATCAATTTTGCAAGAGTACCTGCTATTTTCTGTCTTGATTGTGCACGTATTTACAACATATCAATCACGTATCTTTACTTTTATATTCAAATTTGCTATTGGCCATTTTACCAATGTACATATCATAGCTGTTCATCAATAAACAAATTTACTTATTTAGTACGCGATCAATAGTTTTTTTTGATCGCTTGGATAAAAAAGGTCTCACCGTGATCAATAGTGTCAGTTAATGAATTATGTAGTTCAAGGGTAGTTTCACAGAATAATTGTAAATTTAGGGATTATGTATTGTATGTACAGGACTGACGTGAGTAGGCAGGACGAGAAAATGACTACTTACGCGTTGTCACGCAGTCTGATAGTCTAAGGAACGTACGTGGTTTTTTACACGTAGAGAATTCGCCGTTAATTTTTCCTATGAAATTCACGATAAAATTTACAGTAGAAACCACTGATCGTGGGACATCGTTGCCATTTTATTACTTATTGCTTGTAACACACGATATTTTGATTAGCTACAAGTAAATTTGACAATGTTTATGATAAATATTGTTACTTACAATTTTTACTGCGTTCTACGCATTAAGTACGCAATTGATTTGACTGAATGTAAAATTTTCTGAAATAATTCGGTTGTTTTAAATGACTTTTTTAATTCAACAAGGTGAAAGTTATAGTCTTACACTACATATTTTTAGGTTTCGACATTTTACTTGTACACTGCAGTAAAACCTGACGTGTCATGCTTACTTTTTAGTATATTTTCGTGAATTGCTCTTAAATACATAAAGGTATAGATAATGTGTTATGAAATATACGGCGTATATTAATTTGTGATCTTTAAAGTGTATCAATTAAAACTTATACGAAAATCAGCTGTACCGAAGTTCTCACATTTATTTTGAATGCAGCACGAAATAACATTACGTACTCCGAAGTCAAGTACACTTGAGCCAATCGATCGAGTGAAATCCACTCGACAGATACAAGTTTTATTTTACCACGACAATAGAAGAGGATAGTTCGGTCAAATAGATGGATCAACGAGACATCAAGCATTGAAGTGGGTCATAAGTATTCGCAGTACCAATATTCTCACTGGACGATAACAGTATCAACGTAATAGAGAGGGAGAAAGAAGTGAGAACAAAATATACAATTCACAGAATGAATTCTGTCATGTGTTAATGTACACAGCCTGATATTGATGGTCTGTGGTGGAAGAGATGCTCACACTACTGGCAAATACTCATGGACGTTCTTCACTGTCATTAAATTGTTTGCATTCTACAATTTAAATGGTTAAAGAATGTAAGCGTTCATTATAATAAAAAAATGATGTAGTCGAAGTACGTGGATCTAGGTGCCACCAAAAATTTTCTTCTCTAAGTATATCGATAGACTTATAGTTCATGGTAGGGATGCTCACACTGCTGGCAAATACTCATGGACGTTCTTTATCGTCATTAAATCGTTTTTCATTGTACAATTGAAATGTTCCTCCTAAGTCTATGGGTAGACTTAGAGAGTGAAATTTTTGAAAGTAGAAGGAATAGCATTGGCGACTGGAAATTGCGACATGGATATGAAACTGAGAATAATGGTGGGAGTATGTATGTGGCTGAATAATAACAGCGTGATAACGAATTCCATAAAAGAAAAAAAAAAATGGGAAAATTGTCAAGCTGGTCAACCAGTGACATGTAATGAGATACGTATACAATTATGTTATACTCAAAACAGTGATTGATGCGAAACTTTATTTATTTTTTTACGTTTTTACCTTTTATGTCAGAATACAAATGATCGCAATGAACGTAGTTGTTTTATCAACTTTGAGAACACTATCAACGTATTTTTACGTGAAGGTTGAATAATACTGCTCCTATTGTAGTTACGCATATAATGGAATTATGTATTTCTTGTTTGATTAATTTTAAAAATATAATTTAATATGGCTGATCGATTGAAGATTGTTTAAGATTGATTCAAGCAAATATAAAACTTGAATGATTTTAAATTACGATAGAATTGAGGTTTTTCTAATAGATTTTGTTTTGCCTATAGCATAGATTTTCTTATATTCCTATTCTTTGTGATGGTGTAAACAAGTTTATTTATAATGGTATTAATAATTTTTTGACTTCCAGGGATAATAAGGGTGCATTATGAAATGCCATACGCTCTGGTCTATGTTAACTTCAGATTGAATCATACTTGTGTATTGGATTGTTACTCGATTATTGCTAAAAAAATGTATATTTATTATCGCTGTGAAAATAATTGATTTATTTTATAACGTGCATCGTCATTTCACGTTAATTGTATTTCATATAAAGTCGACTCTACTTATATTCCTGTTATTCGTTGAGATTCATTGCCAAATATTCTAAGATTAAAATTAGATACGAATATAATTCACGAGCGACAAAATTGCTGAAATTTTTATACCTGATAAGTATTCTCATGAACTTTAAAAAGATATTCAAATAATAAAAATGCTATAAGCTTACGAAATATTACTACTAAGATATATAAGTATAGATACTAAAAATTATGAGTATAATTTTGTTAAAATAATACGAAAATTTATCTAAAGTCATATTCTCGTGTTTTATCAATTTTAAATAGTCTATAGTAATAAATTTCGTGCACAGCTTAAAAGCATATACAGAATTACAATAAACTTTAAATTCACAAGACATCCGACCGTATGGCACAATGGACTATAATGCTCCCCAATAAAGGGTTGCTATATTAAAAAAATATATATCAATAAAATATTACGCAAAACATGCAATATAAAAAAAAACCAATTCAATTTAAAATAACTTTGATATCGACAAATGTACAAATAAAGTACTTTATATAACGACTATGGAAGCCATATTATATGCAAGTATTATACATAAACTGCAAGCAAATAGTAAATATAAGGAATCAGCAAATTTAGACCGTAATATAGTCACAATCTAATATATCCTTATGCGCCATATTCCGAAAATGAATATAATAATATACTTCGATTATCGATCTGACATACTGAAGCAACCTGTTTCTAATGCCATTGGATACAATACAAAGCATGCTCCAAAATATGTGCGCAAACGAAACCCGTTTCGTTATGCCCGTATTCAGAAATCTGACCATACTCAAAGCTGTTTACATAGCAGCAAGAAGCTAACGACATATTAATTAATAATAAAACAAATTCACATATTCCATACGGTTATTGCGTAGAAAATGAAAAACAGTTAAGTTTCATCAGACACTAAAGCAGCTATTACAAGACATAAAAAGTTATAAGTAAAATTTACCATTTTCGCAGCAAATGACAATCGATGTCAATGTTCTTATTCATGTGTCATCGTCTCTTATAAGTAAAGCACTGAGAACATTTTTCACAAAACAAAGAACACTAAGTGCGTAGCGCATTGCACTTGTGCCGTTAACTTTACAGGTAGAACAAAAAGGCTGTCCGCCTCGGACAGTTGATCATGGGGAGTATCGATTCGATTATTGTAGTTCACTATGACTCATCGACCGGCGATGTCGTGTATTATTTAAAAAGCACTATTCGGTGAGTCACACAAAAATAGTGTTTTGTCGTAAAAGCTCTTCTAGGTAAGAATAACACGAAATTTAAAGCTCTCCGTTATCCGTCGTAGGAGCGACTTGTAAGTTAAACCTGGCTAGGCTCTAGGTACGACGAACGAACGTTTGTAGGTTGGAGGTTCTAGTTGGAGGTTTCGGGTGGGAAGGGACGGTCAGGAGGTCTGCCTGCCCGACGGCAGGCCTGCGCTTAGACGTCCTGTGTGACCTCGATACACCTACTGGTAAATATAGGGACGAGTCACGATTCCACCATTACTACTTATTGTATTTTTTTTGTACTAGGGAAATAAATTCTCGTCCCTTCTAATCACCTAGGAGACATATTGGAACCCCAGTGCCTTTTTCAATCAATTGGATTTTGGTTATTTGGAAATATTGCTTTCGCAAAATCATCCGCATGGCTGCTAACGAATTTTGAATGTACTGTTTCTTGTGTCTATCATTCAGCGTAAAGTTTGTGCAGTTTCGTAGAGAAAAATATGCGCTTTAATTAGTGTGATAAAATTTTTATTTTTATTCTCATTGGATTATTATTATTGTAATCTATGCTGCTTGACAGGCATTTCTATGCCGTGAAAGTAAACGGAGAGAAATATGAGGATGTTAATGCTCTGATATTTTTTCATGGATTTATTCCAGCATCCTGATACATTGCACGGGATGTTGTTGCACGTAGAGTAACTACATTAATTTTTTTTTATAACTTTCCACCGTATGAGATTACAAATCGTTACACTCTGTAAATATTGTACGCATAAAAGCTGAATGTCAACATTTTGCAAATTCCTTTGTACTATGACCCATTTTCGCACAGATTATGATCAAATCCGGCGTTCAGTGTACGAGTGCACTATTTCAATTTTGAAACGTTAATTGAAGCATTTACGCCATAAATCTGTCAGGTAGAAATTCAAGAGCATTGATATATCGATTCCACTCTGTATTTTGCAATTAATATCTTAAACTACTGGCGTGTGTAATATTTTTTTTAATTATCCGCATGCAACGGTAATTATACATATTGCATGTTAAAAAAAAGACTCCATGTAATTTTAAGGTCAGAAATCTTTTATTCGACCTAACTTAAATTCAGTGTTTTAGCCACATAAATACACACATATATATTATAACGATGTTTTCCCTGCGTGACTGATAAATAATGAACGCCCTGAAAAATCCAAAAAGTAAAAGAAATGTACAAAAATTTGACCATAAGTTACAGAGAAGCTGTACCGCTTAACTGTCTTCAAATTTTATCCCTGACCAGCTCCTATGCGGTGGGGTCGTGAATTGAGATACGAAAAACGGAAACTGAAATAATTAACTAGGGAGGTTCACAAGAAACTACAAAAATTATTCCATAATACACAAAACTATCGAAACTAAAATCCACTGTCGGTGCCAATTTATTTTAGAAAGAAATACAATAACAATAATAATCAATAATATAGAATTCAATTGACAAAAGGGAAGACAGGTGAAAATGGTACGAAACGCAATTTGACAATACCCGAAACTACAATATATTCTAAAATAATATTCCCGCTGGGGCAAGGCTCCAAATGAAACAATACAGAACGATACGATAGTGACTCACGCACCCGTGTGCCAGGGAGAGGATTTCGCGAGGCGCGGACTGAACGATTTTGACGCTAAAACCCTGAACAAAAAAAAAGGAAGGGAGAAGACCGAACTTCCGTTTGTCACCGTATTAGCCATGATCGGATCCGTAGCGATCGGGAATGCATAGGGTGATGCGTAAGAGTACGTCGAACAGACAGTTTGGTTGATCTCATAATTTGGAAGAATAGCCAAATTACTCCTTGAGCTTCACACATCGTCATCCAGATACTCCTAATATCCTGAAGAAGACACTATTCTGAATTATTAGTTCCTCAAGTGGATAACGATACGATAAACAATGTAAAACAATAAGAAAGGTAACACGCGTATACCTGAGCTAGGAATGCCGTCAGTGACGCTACAATTTTCAAAGATCGGGAATCTTCCAGAGAAGCGCGCTATGGAACATAGCCTATCCCAATCCGATTCGCTGACACATCGACTTCGGCCAAGCGCTCGCGATCTTCATTTGTTTTGACGATCCCAATGAAGTAGATACTGGCATTTTTGGCTGTTGGGATAGCTGCAGTACTGTTTCCGGGAGGCGGGAATCATCATTAATCTCTGCTCCCTCGATATTGTATACAGCTCGGTGCCGCTTCTGCAAACCCCGTATGCCCTGTGTTCGTAAAGACGCTGGCCGAATATCCACGTAGTTGACTTTCTAGGGTTTGCGCTTCGGTCTTGCTGACGGTCGGGCGCAACAGCGCTCCGCCAAGTCCGTAGCTGCCTCTCTCGGGTCCCGTAATACTAAAATTTTTGCTGAATCCTCACGAATTCGCTTAATGCACTCAAAATACAGAAGAAATGCTCCCAGCTGGAAAACCAATACAAATTCTTAAAATAAATTCAATCCAATCCCACAAGAAAGGCTCCGTAACCCATCGAGACCCACGACGTCGCCAACTTCATCTAATTTGTGATGTGGATCAAAATTCCACGTCGCAATATATATTTTTTGTTAACCTTATTTCTATCAGTAATATTATTTTTAAAATTCAATTAAACTGGGATATTTTATGGGTAATTATTTTAAAAGGGAGTATTTCCTGTATTAATAGGCTATTATAAAAAAGGGACAAGGGTCTTTACCAAGCACCGGAAAGTGAAACATTGAATCTCTCTTGGGAGTCATTGAATAAATAATTTATGTTGGAAGAATAAGTTACATGTATCGTAATACTCGTATATAAGTAACAAGAACGCATGAGAATTGTAATTAGATTTCTCAGGTAGAAAATTACGCCATTACGTTCGCTAGCGAGTAATTAAAATTTTTATTTGCACAGGAAATATATCTACCTACCATAGACAAGGTTTTTCCATAAAACTGAGAAACGTAGCTGAAAGTGAATTTAACCTTTATTTTGAGAATTCTTCATTTGTAAAGGTATTGGATATACGTACATACATATATATTAGTAGCTAGACGAATAACACCGAAGGCATCCTACGTTCAAGAACTTTATTTGTCTTATAAATAAAGGAATGTTAATGAAGTTTTACTCATTGCATAATAAGGCTACATATTTATCATTCTTAAAAAATTCATCGTTTATTAACATTTAATAACTTCAAAGGCAAGACGCGTCGTGTCCTATAACAATAGAATTTCTGGTCTGGAATGCATTAAGAAGGTTAAATCTATAGAATACTAATATTTCAGATCTTTTATAAATATACGCGTAAAAGCTTTAGTCGTAATTAAGGTATTCCGAGAGCGAAGGTGCATGTTTTTCGGGTGCCTACGTAGGGCCCCTATCATTCTCTAGCATATAAAATTGTACTGCAGTGAAAGTTTTTCAGACGGCTTTTATTAAACTCTATGATGCATAATATATGCAAAATTTGAAATTCGTATATAATTTTCTAATTTTCGATTTCTTATTAAAAAAACAAATCTTTAACTATGATAACAGCACAGCTGATAATGTACATACAGCGTTACTATCTCACTTTGGAAACCAACATAATTCTAATATAAGCTCGAACTTGTTCTCTCATCTTTCGATGATACCTTTTTTGTCAAAAACTTTGATGATTCCGCTTTTTTTAAATGCGGTACTTAAGATTCGCAATCCCTTGAGTCCACTGCCTATTTAATATTTTAGATCTCGAGATAATTAATATGAGTAATCTCCAATTGAAACGCAAACGGGAGCTTTTCTGAGGTGCCTCTGTACTAATATTTCATTTTTTAAAATGACAATCATTAAGAGTTCCGTAACCGAGCTTGAGATTTTTTTCACATTATGCTATGTGATGAAATTTTAGTATATCATAAAATTATTAATTTCTGGAGAGTATCGTCTTACGCCTGGAATACTTTAATTGAATTAGTTACCGAGACATTTCCCAACATCGAGCGTCAACGTTTTTGCCTCTTATCCAACATGTCAGTTTGGTAGTAGAAGGACTTCTTAAATATTCAAGTAATAAAGTTTCCCAAAAATTACTGATCAATATATCGATTAGTAGGGACACTGCGCAACTCTTGACATTATGAGGGACGAGACCAGCCGAAACCCTCGCAATACTATCTTTCTTTTCACGGAACATGGCGGACGATGATGTCACTCAAGAAAAGAAATTCCTGACTAGTAGTCGCAAGTCGGAAAATAATAAATTGATTGAGAATAATTTTTTTTGTATCTTTTTAACGCGATATAATTGATAAATAAAGTTGATTTAGTGAAAGGAAATAATATTTTCTAATAATTCTGTTATTTACAAAATATGTACTTTTTCATATTTACAACATTATACAATAATATAATGGAATGAATTATTTGCAGTGTATTATTGTTTCGCGCATTATATAATATTAGTGTAATCACAACATGATTTTCATGAGTGTTGGATAGATATAATTAAGGTAAAAATATGTAGCACGTAATATCATCATTATATTATACTTTTAAAGACGTGATAAAAGTGAGCGATCGTAACAATATATGCGTATACATAGAATATATTTTCATAGAATAGATTAATATATTTCATAGTATACAATGAAAATTATTTTTATATGTACATCGCATTCCATATTAAGAATATACGTATCATTTCACATGATTAATCAATTGATACTTAAGAATTGTTACATTTTTTAACAAATAATACTTGATAGGTCTACACTGAGAGGTGCCATGTGAAAAAATTATATACAGTATTTCATGTACAAAAACGGACATACATAATCAATAATAATCTACATTTGGAACGAGACTCTACCAAGTCCCATGATATATTAAATTTATATAAACTTATAAGGTTCTGATTGAATATTGAGTTCTTCAAAGTACGGTGACTAAATCATCGATGAATCAATATCAATTTCACTTGTTTAAAACACGATGTACAGTATTTTTTGGCAAAATTTGAAGAAACAGGTTGTGGCCCCGCGCGAGTCAAGAGGACGTTAAATACCCTTATTATAAAAGAGCGACACTGCCTGTGACAACACATGGGCGTGTCACCTATTGCGTGTTCACGCACTGAAAAACACCAATATTAATATAAAGCCCCTTACAAATTTTATCGGAAAAATGAATTATACTAAAACACATTCGCCACTTCTCACGTTAAATTTAATTTTGATACTCTCGTGCCTCACTTATCTATTACCTTGTATATGTATCTCAAATGTAAAAATAAGTTCTTCAACGAAACATATCTCGAATCAGTTCCCTGCAGAGATAAAAAAATGAAGAACAATTTCCTGCAGATATATTCAAGTGTGATGTCACCCTCCAATTATATTGTAATCAAGGGGCCTGTTCAATGGCACCGTCACATATAGTATGCAGTAATATCACAACTGTCGCGTGTTCATTTCTGGATAAAGTTGGATACCTGCTTAAATGACAATGCACGTATCGTATTGATTTTTAATCTAGGGAACTTCCCTAACAGAATTCTCACGTGGCGTCTTTCGCGCCAGTTTCATGAATATCAAAATCGCTTTGTCATATCTTTCACATAAGAAACCCTTATCATGGAAATATTTTCATTGTTATTATTGTATAGCACGATATTTCTGTGCTTACGATGTCGTAAAAAAGACTTCCTAATATTATCATTAATCGGAAATAAGTCAGAAAATATAAATATTACATTACAACGGAAGAGCGTTGAATTAGAAAACGTATTTGTAGAATTAATAATGCAGTATTTCATCATACTTATATGATACATATGTATATGTATATCCGTTTTTACTTGTAGTTGTTGCATATGATTACTTTCATATAAGTTTATTAACATTGTTTAATATTTTTGGATAGCATTGGAAAATATTTATCTAATAACTGCGTCTGAAAAAGTAACGACGAACATACTTTTTTGAAACGTTATTTCTCAAGTTATTTTGCTGTCAACTCAAATTCGTTATACTGACAAGGAGTACGTTGTCCTTCCTTAACAAATACGTTATACTGCTCTATCCCCTCGTGCCCTTATACTATATACGTACAATACATGTATATACCTACCTTTCGAGTTAGGTAGGCGCTGTGGCTCATAAGAAATGCATTACCTGCCACGTCAATATCTGTATCAGGGGACGATATATTCCAAAACTAAAGCTACGAATATTCATAAAACAACCGTATACGTTAATGCGATTCACGACGTAGCGACATATTTAATCTTGAAGTTAATACGTGCCAAAACTTTTTTCGTAGTTGCTTGATTTATTAAATATAAATGCTTTTATATCTATTCAGCGAACAAGATAACGCCCATTATTGCTAACAATATAAGTGGTATAAGTTAGCGGGTTCTGGACAAGGATTTCTGCACAGACATTTACCGACACTTCGAGCGCCTTCGAAAGTTCGCATCCATGCTAAATCAACGACGTAAATTCTCCTGATTTCAAGGAGTGACGTCACGAGGATCGCCGATTCCACAAATCGAAGACTGATTCTAGGAATTTTACGTTGGATTCCAAGAATCTTATCACCGTTTCCAGGAATCGCAACCACTCTAAAAAAACATTCGACGGTTCGCAGGATATCTCTTAGAATCAACACCGACAACACCATCTCCCTCTCTCTCTCACACACACTAATTATATTCCTTTGAAATTTCATAACCCACTTTTCATGAAACATTCTCTCCGGGTACAGTTATTAAAATGGAGTTACTCCGTAAGGTATTCCTCGTACATCGCTTATTATAGTATCATACAGCATTATACTTGGGACCGTGGATATTCCAGGCATACTGTACAATTAGTGCAAAAATAGACTAAAGTAGGTACTAGTGATTATAGCCGCACCTCACATAATACATTAGTCAAGTTAGTACATTCGATCCGCGTAACTCTCATATTCGCTAGTACACATTATTGAAGCCGCCATTATCACTCCACATACAGCTCATTGCATGAACAATAATTCATGGTATTCACCTATAAAGTTTTGTTGCTGATAAACGGATGGCTTACATTGTATACTAGTCTATTGTATTAAACAATAAGACGTAGCTATTATGAGGTATATCAACTTGCATGTATATATTATACAGTATAATAAAATATATAGGGTGAATTTTTATTATTAAAACTACCAGTTATATAGAATAAATGGACTAGATAAAAATGAGTTCTTTAGAATGAAGAATATCTTTATGAAGTTTTCAGAAATTATGCAATTTAAATGCAATTTGAGAGTATGGGTATCTGTCGCATGAATTGTATTTAAAGGGATTTTTAATCAGGTACTTTAATCATGAAAAAAACGAAAACTTCGGAATTATCAAAATATGCAGGATTGATATAATACGAAGCTTAATAATAAATCTTATAGCAATAATAGCATAGAATATATAATTAGCTATTCCACACGGAGAGAATTTTTCATTAAAAATTACCATAAAACTCACCGTAATCACGAGACATCATGGTGTTTCGTAACATATTACCTGTATATTTAAGAGCTATTCACGAAGATATACTGAAAGGTTAGCATGACACGTCAGCTTTCACTGAAGTTCACAGTAAAAATTTTAAAAATTGAGAATATGTAGTGCAAAACTATAGCTTTTACTTTGTTGAATTTAAAAAAGTCATCTAAAACAGCTGAATTATCTCTTCGCTACATTCAATTTTACGGTGGAATGCACTATATTTCATACCTTTGAAGTCAACTACGAAAAACATTGTGATTTTTTATATGTTTTTCTAAAAACTTTTAAGATTTTTACCGTAAAATCTGGTAATGAATCGTTTTTGTAATTTTGTTTCCATTTGAAGTTGGCTTAACAAATTGTTGTTTAATTTATATTTATTTGCTTCAGTTATTCTCTCATGTATGTGGAGAGAATAAGAAATAAGTATTCGAAAAGAATAATTCAGATCAATACTGAATTTACTGAACAGTCTGAATATGGTTCTAGGGTAGAGATCGAATGGATGAGTTAACTTTATCCGATGCAAAATATCTAAATAACACTATACGTTGTGACGTGATTTTTCGACTCACGGTATCAAGGCGACGCCAGCTACCGATTCAGATAACGTTCTCGCTTTCTCGTTCCTTTCGAGTCGCCACTTTGCTCAGAAGCTGCGTTCTCGGATAGATTCGTACAGTTCCGTCAATGCTCTCGAAAGATTTGTTATTGTTGAATTGAGATCGAAATGCTCGAATCTGCCATGGAGAGATTGTCTCGACGTACCGAGTTGCACGGCAAACTCCACCGTGACGTCTCCATGGACCAGCAGAGGTCCGGGTGAGATACCAGCACCCCGCTGGAGAGTCGCAAAGGTTATAAGATTTTTGATATGGTTAACGGCAGGAGAGGAACCTCCTGACCCGAGTAAAAGTGTAGTGCTCAGCTGTCGCCCGATGCTTTGGGATAGCGGCGCCAAAGGATCTCGAAGAGTTACGTATCGATTCAAAATATCAGATTTTGTTTTGTGAAACTACGGAAAATTTTACATTCAGTCAGGTCAATTTTACCGTAGAACGCAGTAAAAATTGCAAGTAACAATATTTACCGTGTGCACTGTAAAATTTACTTGTAGCCAATCCAAATATCGTGTGTTACAAGCAATAAGTAATGAAATGATAACAATGTCCCACGGTCAGTGGTTTCTACGGAAAATTTTACCGTGAATTTCATAGGAAAAATTAACGAAAAATTCTCTCCATGTAGGCATAAATTTAATTCGGTGCTATATCGTTGAAATGGTAAGTTTTTGCCACCTAATATTGATTGATAACTTGATGATAATTTTTATTCAGTGTTCATGATTCATGAATAATCCGAAAATATTGTTCGATTGAGCTCGTTTCAATTCAGTCAGTGATAAGAGGAAACGTCTAGGAGGAAAACACATTGTATGAGTGATAGACTAAGACAGATTATCTCATAACACAATATCACGTAATTCATTATGCTCCCTCTATGCAACCACTTCCATTTCACGTGTGGGCTTGTACACGCAGTACCCCTAGACAAGGAAAATACGATTATGTGTGATTATGGAGAATGGGAGTGTCAGCTTTCTTGCCATAGTGGAAGCAAACGTATTAAAACGCCCTCTCGAGACGTGGAAACTTGCCAATTCCTGTGCCTTTTCTCGCCAAGCCAAAGAACCAGTCTGTTTCCATTGAAATGGAAGAAAATGAAATTATGACCAAAAGGATTACTTGACTGATGGCAAAATTTGCAACATGGCTGCTAGTAGTATCTATACTTGAGTAGCTTTTAATAGATCTAATTCTTTAGTTCAATATCTCGCAGACACCCAAATGTAAAAATGATTTGTTATTGGCGAAGCTACCAAAATTGTCTAACGTAATGTTACGCTATTTTTTAAAATTTGCTTACATTTTTTTCAAGTTTCTAACTAAGATAAAGAATATACGCTAAAATGGATTAGGGAACTCCGCTAAATGCAGATGAAAAGAAGGGGAGTTTAAAAAAGAACAAATTTGATAATGTCCAAAATTCATTCCCAAAGTGACAGCCGAATCTTATACAGGGTATACGAAAGGTTCCGTATCAGATATTTATCACTAGAATCCTGGTAAAATTGGAAAGAAAATGGTAGTTGCAAAATTGAAAAATGTTAATCGATTTTGAATATAATTGGAATTAAAAATTTTGGGAGACAAAATTTTGTTGGTATTCGTTAAGTAAAATATCCCTGCCAATGCGATGCTCCACTGATTCTTTTCGATCAGCTAACGCTTTTGGTTGGTGGAAACTTTTTAATTTTTAATTGTAATTTTCTTGAAAACGTGTCAGATTTCTCAATTTTGCAAGTACCGGTTTCTTCAAAATTTCTCAGGTCTCAGATACTTTTGCCCTACAAAGATTACAGAAATAATTTAATTAGATAAAATATACAAAAATTTATCCTCGAACGAAATCGCGAAACTGTGAACACGCCTTAAGGACGAGAAACAAAAGAAAACGATAATGCAAGTGAGAAAGTCCGTAATTTTATATGCTAAAAATCTCACCGATAAATCCTCCCGCTAGCTCCTCGCAAAGTTCCGTTTAACAGATTCCGTGCCGCCTGAATGGAAAGTAACCAAAAATCGGTCCGGCACGAAACGTGTTAACTGAATGTTAAATCGTAAGTATCGGTTTCCCTTGTCTCGTAATCAATCAATTATACTATTGGTCGCTGAGAATAGACCGGATAGCCAATAAGCTATATGGTTGTGCATGTCAAAATCGAAATAGAGGAGTGTACACTTCGGTGCGGTAGCTGCTTAATTAACAGCATAACGTTGCGATCTTTCATGACAATTTACCCTGTAAGTTATGAGGAACTTGAAAGGAGATAGCATAGTCCATCTGTCAGGAAACTCTTTCGATAGGGTGGATCCATCCTTGCAGTCCCGGCTACTATGTCCCTCTGAAGACGGCAACTAGGTCGGGCTGGGCTCCTTCGTAGTGGCCCCTTGCAACATGGTCTACCGCCACGTGGTCGAAGCTTCAGGGCGTGGACACACCCCTGTTCTCGTGTCTCCGGGGATCCAGAAATCAGCTTAGGGTTTGTCAGCCCACCGTTATGTTGGCGTGACTAACGGTCCCTTTCGAGACATGAGGTACTCGCGATAAAAATCGCAATCGGTAATACACCAGTGGTCGTATACAGGCTATACCTCGGTACCCACGCGTTTGCTGCTTTAAAGATTTTTTATGAACTTGATAAAGAGTTGTCTTCGATATGAGTCCTTTCAGATATCTTTTTGAGTTTTGTGTTGTCCAGGAATTTGATATGAATTTCGCAATGTTATTATGCATTTAATCCTATGTAGCGATACGTCTTAGTAATACCGATCGAGATCAATGTATTTCCTTATAGTGCTAACCGATGGCACTAAGATATATGGAACGTCTGTCCCCCTCAATCCTGGCTCAAACCATCACCAAGAATTAACCCTTTCGTTCTTCGACCATACGATAATTCGGAGCACCTGTGACACGTCAAGTCATTCCTTTGAAAAATCAGGCATTCACTGGTTCATGTTCTAGTGATGATTATTACGCTCGATCGCATTCTTCATTTTTATGATTTCTTACGCGATACGAGGATCCTTTATTGTATCCTTTCAGTAAACCATAAAGCTGAACACATTTTGTAATCGACACCACGAGGAGACGAGATGACCGAAAATTATTCCGACGAGATTAACGTTTCTTAATTTGCGTGTCCGAAACGAACAATTGGAAAAACACAATGGATTATATTGCGAATGATGCCTTTGAATGTCAGATCCATAACTGACCTTGACCTTTGAAAGGCTACGTTAATCTTTACTTATCGTATGGGTGAATGTGCATAGTGCGAATGAGTATTCGTTTTATTTTTATTGTACGAAAGCGTGACTTTAAATTTAGTATTATTGCACTTGACTCTGGAAAGTTCTTGAAGATACGGCGTACTAGAAATACATCGCTTCATCATTGTAACTGGTATATCTGGATTTAATTATATTTATAAAAATATTGAAGTAATTCTATTTACGATTATTCAATTAACTCATAACGTTACGCCTAGAAAGATAAACTTTTTTTAATTTACGGTAAAAATGTATTGGGCTTGTAAAATTTATGCAGTTTATCCTTTTAGAGTTAATCACTCGATTCGTGTATATCGTAAAGAGACGTCAGCGAGTCGAATAACCTTATCAACTATAGAGTCTAAAATCTAAAAATCTGTAAATAAGATTTCTCACTGACTTTGAAAATAATTCACCTGATACCTGTGGTAAAATGGTTGAAGATGGATGTAAATGACGTTCGGCACAAAGAATCTGTTTCTTTCTTCGCGTTACAAGAGCGAGGAGCCTGGGGCAGGATTTTACGAAATAAAAAACGAGAAGACTGCGCACTTCAGAGCTGATCTGCATAAAGCAGATTCTTTATGGGTCCATGCTGGTGGGCTTTTTTTTTAATTTTCCGAGAGAAAAATTCTCACTCAAATTAGCACTCGCCGCAACTCAGAGCTGCTTGTATCTTGCGCCGCATGTCTGCAGCATGCGGCAGAAACAGTGTAGCATTTCTGCGGGAACAAAGTGAAGACGAGAACAAAGTAAATGATACAGGAAGGGCGGAGGTTTTGATGCTGGAGAAGATGAAGTGGTCGAGCGGCGAAATGGCGAAGGGACGGGGAGGTACAGGAAGACGACTGCGAATGGAGGAAGGAAAATGGCCTATGGCGCAGCTTTGTGTTACGGACAGATTCGGCCTCTCACTAACATCAGCTGAAACGGACCGCTTCCAGCTAGGACCCTGTTCTTGATGTGGATTAACAAATAGATGCGTTCACCTGTAAATATATGCATATTATAGGATGGGATCTTTTAAAAAAATTAATTCGATCAGCTTTTTTTTCACGTCAACAATGCCAAAACACGTGCCGAGGTTAAATAATTCTTATAAGACACAATATTTACTTGTAATTGTTAAAAACAAGGATTTTGTAGAAATTTATTTTTTAGACATTGAATGTGTAAATTTATTATTTAACACTAGACCAAGCAAACCACTCTAATTTTGAAGTTTGTTAATAATTCTTTTTACGATATTTTGGGTACTGCAATTAAAAGCACTAAATACAAATTTAACGATTTTTAAAACAGTATTTAATTCCTGGTGTATTTTTAGATATAAAAAATACTGTTAAAAAACGTAATTCAGTGTACATTAGTCACTGTTTCGCCGTAGATACATTTTACATCGGAAAAATCGTATAAAGTCCCTCACTCTTGGAATTATTTGTTAAGACCATTAGTTTGTTTGACACGATCAATTTTGTTAGTGAATAAAACGAGATTGGTTATAGATCAATGAATAAATTATATTTTTAAAAATTGAACGTGCAATAGAATTTTGAAATTATTCTTTCTCGGCATATCTTGCCAAATGAAAATACCTTTACATTCACATACATATACCGAACTAAATGCTTCACTCCTACTTTCTCTCGACTCGTTCCTTTATTATTTTTCCATTTCCGGTACGATTACTTCGAATTGCTTTATTTAACATTTTAAATGTGTTTTTCGTTCGCAATTACGAATTTAAATGGCTTCTACGTGCTACATTTACAGTCCCTGTGGTTTGGCACTTGCCCGTTGGAAAACGCGATGAAACGGAAAAAAAGGAGACTAACGTAGGGAAAAATCCACGCAAAAAAGAAAATGACATCAAAAACACCTCTTCAACCGTCTCCGTCCTGCTTTCACAAATGTCGTACCCCACATTTGGTATACTTACCACGTGCAACGTGCGTTACGTAACGACCTTATGGGAATACAAGCTGCCCGTATATTTACGGTATGTACGAATGTATTCACGAGCACCTCCATATTTACAGCTAAATCGCAATAGATTAAATCTCCAATGAATTCTGCCAAAAATAACCTCAAAAATCTCGTCTCTTTTGCAGTGGAGGATTTACACATTTGTCGCCAGTAGGCTATTCAAATTTTGACTACGCAAATTGTAGTAAAATTTATCTAAGTGGTGAAGCATATTACATGTTGAATTGTTTGTGTGGACCTAATAACATTTAGGTATATAAATATGAATTTTTTTAAATTCTGTAAGACAAAAAAAAATTTTGGCCCCAAATTTGCCGCCCCTAAAATTTGCCGCCCTAGGCTCCAGCCTACTCAGCCTACTGGTAAATCCACCACTGTGCTTTTGATTCTGTGCCATTCATTCGAAACAAACATGAAAGGCAGTTATATCACAAATATGTATATTTATATATGTATACACACATACACAGTGTATACCACAAGTATAGACCCACTCAAGTAAATCTTCCAGGGATATCATGGTTGGCAAAAGATATTCTTGATGCAAAAATTTGAATTTTATTCACTAAAAAAAAACAAGCCGCAAGTTGAAACTTGCAATTTACTTCCTTCGAGTCATAGGTATCAACGATTCAGAGGAAGCATATTGCCAAATTTAAATCCTTGGCTTCCGTTTTGCCGATCGCCGCCAAATTTTATTCATATCACGGCTGAATGGTGTTCTGTACTTTTGAAAAGTTGAAGATCAATCGGTCAAAGTTGACGGGATTTATATTGATAAATTTGATTTTTCGAAAAATTCAAAATATCATAAAATCAAAACTTCTCGATGGATTCGGCCCAAATACAATACCAACCAACCTTGGATACAAATCTCTTCGTCAAGAACTATTTAGACAAGTATCACAAAATTTGCGATCGTTAGAGTGATAACGTCCCTTTTTTGGGAATTTGAAAACGACATAAAATCCGAACCGCAGCTTGAATAATGACGAAAATTATAGTCAACAAAGGGATTATAAAACTGCACATGCCTGCAAAATTTGGGGACTGTAGCTAAAACTATTCTCGAGTTATAAACGTTTGAATTTTGGGAGGCCATTACACGCATACACACACATCCGGACATTTTCTCCAAATGTGTTTTGTCACACGTTTAGCACATTCTGAAAAAAATTTGCCATCGTCGCATAGCTTCCTCTATGAGGAAGCAAAACGAACACAATATACGAAATCTAAGCTTTTAAACAAGACACAATTTTCCCAAGTAGAGTAGGTTTATTATTATTCAAATTATTCTTCGCTCTGCATATAATCTTCTGAAAGAATAATAGAGATTACGTCACCATGCATGTACACTTACACAATATAGTCCATACGGATACCAGTATGTAAAGTGGGATAAGTATCAGAAGAGAAGAGACTTCGTGCATTCTGACCCGGATTAATAGGTGAAAGGAATGTCATGTAGTGACGAATGAATGTGAATAGGAAAGATGATATTGAAAGGGCGGGAAATAGGAAAAAGTCCGAAATGAAATGGTTGGAGTACGAAGAGAAAATTCAAACAACGTAACCCAGTCGAGTATACGAGGAGTGGATAACGAGATAATTCAAACCGCCTCTAAATTCGAAGGCTGTAAGGGCCGCTTAATTAACGTACTATCAACTCTGCGGCTACAGTCATTAAACGTTAAATCCTGACTGCTTACATTACTGGGATTGCCGAGCAAATATTCGAGTATCGTCGGAACGACATCATCGAGAACCAGCTTGATTTTCGTTTTCAACTTTTTTCTTTATGAGCCTCCATTATCCTCTATCATTATTATTTCCCTCTCCTTCCACCTTCTCTTGAACGAAAATAAAGATTAATTGGACGATGCATTGACATTTAGGAAAAATATCTGACATTCACTATTTCTCTCCGTGAGAAATTTATGGTTAGGTTTTTCTCTCTCTAATATTAACTAAGCAAAACCTACAAATTGACGTTCGTTGTAGATTAAAAAATCCACCTAAATAATTCTTTTTTTTTAATATTCATCTACAGCACCTACACGCTTGTCTCAAAAAATCAAATATAGACGAAATTCCGCACGATACTAAAATATTCACGGTTTAAGGATTAAGTCAAATTTTCATACAGCAAATGTTTTGTTCACTCGTACAAAAATTAAGAGTAAAAGATTATTTCCTGGTATACGTCACTGCATTCGGATTTGGACAAAAATAAGTGGAAGGCTCCAATGGAAGTCAGACTATTAATTCCTATCAGTGTCAGCGTCTCAAATGGATCGTATAGATCTGACTGAATGACGTAATTAGAATAGAAATGTCGTTAGATCGTCCAGGCATCTCCAAGTGCTCAGTCAATCCAGTCGGATACATTCTCATTGCCTTTTCGTCGGTTCATTAACTCGTGTCGGTTTACGTCCGACATGGACTGCGAGGGTGGAGGTGCAGTACGATGTGGACGTTGAGAGGGGCAGGTGGGCGGGGGGGGGGGCGGTGTTTTGTTTCTGTTTCTACGAGCGACAATTGGTCAGCGTGGCTCGTTTGTTTCGTGACGTCACGGACTTGTTCGAAACAAGAAACTGTCTGGAAATAATGGGAGCCGTGAGTGCTGGATTATTATATCGCGCCAGTGTTCTGTCCCATTAATTACCGCGGTAAACTTCGTAAAAATGTCCGGCGCACAAGCAACAGGACACTTTTCTTCGCTCGGATAATACGTGTACAACGTGAAGCGGCCATTGCACCGTTCTCCCATTAAAAAGCGTCGGTTGATCCTTCGAGTTTAAAGACTCCGACGTTCCATGATAAAACACGTGTAATTAATTGCCGTTAAAATTTTATGACCTGCTGCTATTCCAATTGATTTCGAAATTTGCCGGTCACTAGTCTATTTCAAGGTTAGATCCAAACGTCGAAGGATACCGATTGACTCGCAGCCAAATAACCAAATTGAATTAACGCTGACGGACGTACAAGTCTAACGAGGTGTCGGTGGTCGCCAAGAAGTTCCTCATCCGGGACCACGTCGAGATGAGCGGTAAAAAGTGTACTGTACACAATGCACCATTCACCAACAATGGAAACAATAGTGGCCTAAGACGTTCGCAGGAAAATATGGTACACGCGTAATTGTTCGTCAGCCTTTGTCTGGGCTTGGTTTGTGCTACGACTACTTTTTTCCAGACAAAGTTCTTGCGCGATAAAAGAGAAGCAGAGGAGGTAATATGTATAAAAGGAAGGGGGGTGAGAAAGAGAGAGAGAGAGAGCGAGAGAGAGAGAGAGAGAGAGAGAGAGAGAGAGAGAGAGAGAGAGAGAGAGAGAGAGAGAGAGAGAGAGAGAGAGAGATTTTGCTTCTCTTTTGAGGAGCAAAGAACAAGAAATTGTCTTCCGATTGGTATTTTAATGGCGGCTAATGGCAGTCATGGCAAATTATTCAGATCCGACGGTTTCGTTTGCGAGTTTCTTTCGCGAGTACATGACGGGTAATGAGAAGAAAATATCGAATGCTCAGTACCTCGGTAATACTAGTCATTCCAGTCCATTACGTATGGGTACAACCAAACTATTTTCAAGGCTACAATTACCCACGGGAAATTTAACCGTTTATAGTTACACGGTCTTCCGGCCTGACCTATCTGGATAATGGTTTCGAACTGATTTCGGCTCTATCAAGAATTATACTTATCCGGGCCCGAATCTTCGTAGTACCGGGCATAAACTATCTTCTATTGCTTCGTGACGATTTCAGTCTTAAGTTTAATGAGATGAATCGCGAGTGTTTCATCCATCGAATTACTGTACCTGTAACCGTGGTTCAGTTATTTACTATTTATACAGATAGGTAAAACTTAAACTGTGCAAGCTCGTGCGATGATCATTTTTTAAGACGATTAAATTGATTGCTGATTCCTTTAAAAAGACACCTGTAGCAGTAAAGTTTTATGTGCATGATTAGAATGACAATCAATTAGATGCACTTTCCAGCGAATAAAGATTCGACCGGTTAGACCCTGACTTGTTGGCATTTCTTCTATTAGTTTTCTTTTTCTGTCTCCGTTTACATTATTTATTGCCTGTTTCTCGGAGTACGAGGATATATGGTGCACTGGTACTATTAATCCCACTGTACAGTGGCAAGATACAAACGAAATTCGATGCTGCTACTTGATTGGAACTGGAAACTCTTGTCTGTATAATTACTAGAATTCTCTGATTCGGTGATTCGTAAGGCCATTGAAGTTAGTAAAGGACTAGGAGAAATTGCTACTATAGCATATAACAATAGTTGTTACTGGAAGATCCTTGGTATGTCCAACAGTGTGCTGATACCTTAACCTATGGTATAGGAATATACCGACGTAACGAAATACCAGACTGAGTATTTCCAGATTTTAGAACCGAATTGTCGGAATGCTGCTAGGCAAAGTCTCTCTGTCCGTTGGCATATTCACCCGTTTGCTTACTCCACGAAAATGGCGTAATATCGTGAAATATTTTATTTGCCAAGGAAGATTCAATCTGTTTTCCGGTACGAGAGAAAGAGAGGATCTGTACGTCCCTTTTCTATATACATAACCGTTATACATATATAACCACGTCTATAACTACTTCTCAATATTCCCATCCGCATCTGGAAAGCAAGAGGATAGAAATTCAAGAAATGCCACTAAAATTTACGTCGAGAATAAGTGAAGATTCGCATTGGTAGAAGGGGAACACAAAAACGTACCGTACATATTTTCCCGTGGTAAATGGATATACGTCAAATAATTTATCAGGAATGAGAAATTACTATTGCATATTTTACGTCAAATTTATAATATATTACGTAGCAGTATGATACATATATGTGTAATGAGACAGTCGAAAATAAGCATATGTGACGTTCGCCGTTAATGTCATGATCGTTTACTTAACTTTTTATGACGTAGATATTGTTCTTCGTATATGTAGCATTTGACAAATATTCAAATGACTAAAAATGTCAAATTGCTACTTTTCCCCCAGAAATCAAATAATTGTATATATCAATGCACATGCGAGCATAAAAAAGCGATAAGTTACGAAATAACAATGTCTGTTCCCCAGTTAATATATGTATATAGTCTATGTCAGGTATAGATGAAAGTATTGGAAGAATCCATGCGAGACTTAAGAGAATCACTACTATACTCAAATTAGATCTGTGTGACCTATTTTAGAGCTATCCCATATTATTGACAGAGAAATAATATTTTTATTCTGAATTCGTATGAGTGATGAAAAAAAAATACTAGACTTGAATGATATTTCTTAGTGGTACATGGCTGGGGTTACATAGGTTAATTAGATACTAAGACTGGAAGTTTTAATTAATCACACTATACGATTTATGAAAGATCGCATGGTTAATGCGAATGACGGTATGTGACTTTTAAGCTGATAACAAAATCGTGAAATCAAAAGTATCTCTAGCTAATTCCGGATATTGAACAATTTCAGAAATCAATGCGTTTTTTAAATACTATTTAAATACACTTTCAGCAAAAGATGAATGCAGAAAAATCCATATAGTCAAAATCAATAAATGAATTAGGCGTCGGGACGTTGATTCGACGTGATCATCGTCTCGAGTAGAGAATTTGGTAATCTTTAAAGAAAATGAAGAAAATAAAATTCGTTCCTCTCGTCATTCGTTTGTTCCTTCACATAATCACCCCTTATACAAGAAACGCTACACTTTCTGAAATGGGTTTGCGGAACGCAGCCGTGATTACTCAGCCACTTATCATAATTCCACCTCCTCTTTTCTTGGCCGGTCGATTTTAAACATTTTTTTTGTTCTCTTCGTTTCGTCCTCATTCTCACCGTTACTCCATGAGAAACAAGGGATGTACTTGATCCCGGTCTATTTGAAAAAAAAGTGGAATTTAAATATTTAAACCAGCAGAATTCTGCGAGAGGGTAGAATGTCGACGGTATGCAAACAAGTCACGGCAAATATTACCGACTCTGAGAAGACTGCCTAAGGTAGCTGCACATTGTTAAATTGTTTCTTTTCTATTTCACAATTCTAATGCATATACAAACAATGAATCTTAGTATCGGTTAAATTTTTCTTTTAAACATTTATTTCTGTTTACATTAAGAACAATTATCTTATATACAGTCAATTGTAAAATTATTGTAAGGTCCCGAGTAAAAAATTTCGCCTCTCAAACAAAATCACTCTACGTGGACACTCCGATTTTTGTGAAAGATTAGAGACACAGAGCTCAAGTCTCAGAGAAGTAGAGCTTAAATATCAGAGAAGTACGATTAGAGTCTTCGAGAAGCATAGTCAAAAATCATGTAGTATCATACGAATAATAATAATATGGGGAAATGAAGATATTATGAACTGACATAAAAAATTATAATCACGGCTACATATGTCATATGCTTAAGCTCATCAGTGGTACGAGTCAGCAATAATATAGACGTGTCCGATATTTGGGTTCTCGAACAATGTTTACATGCGACATTTGTGTTAACACAAGAATTGGATTTATACTTGATAGAGTCGAGAAAAACACTCGATTGATTAAAGAACATGAAAATATTTAAAAATATTTCAATCTAAAATCTTTACTCGAAATAGCACAGTTCTAGAATAACTGAGGTTCTTTGCTCATTTCTCTGAAATAACAATGACGTCTCAAGATTGTCGGTAAGCGAGTCGATTATCTCTCACGACGAAGTGCTATAGGATTTTGTAAATGTAACAGAATACGAAAGACAGAAGAATTTTATAAAGTAGCATAGTTATGGTATACATATAACCGAAAAATCAATGTATCCCGCAACTGTGGATTTTATCGGGCGATTTACCATCTCGTGAGTTATCCAGGTTCCGCTCTACGTATTTGATTCCCTTCATCAATATCTCAGTGCTATATCCAATCCTGTTCTGGAATGACAAACACCACAGAGATCGTTCTCCATATTTAATGTTTCGCCTGCGGCTATGAGATTCCAGGCGGCTGCTTCTGATTTCGGTAAACCAGGAATGATCCTAGTTATTCGTTATCCCAAAGTTCGTCGATCAAACCGTATCCATTTAGTATGTCGGAGCATTAATTCTCTGGCATGTGACATTAGGCGGAATCGTTCGTACCAATAGCTGCACATTTTATTTCATATTATCAGCCATCGCGTAAACAACAAATATGTATGAAAACATTACTTTCATCGATAGAACCAATCACTGTATAAATTAAAAACAATTTATATAAATTGTATAATAATGAAAAATTTTACGATATTTTTGTTTACTTTTCTTTTTCAATTTCCATTCGTATACGAATAATCGACATAAATAACTTAGAAAAAGCGTATGAAAAAAAAAAATACACACCGAACTCATGAACCACAAGTAATTGGTTAATTTTCGAGATCATTATGTCAAAGATGCGATTCAAAATCTTGGCTTTCTATCTTTACGGTGTTGCGGTCATAATTAACTTTTGGCCGTTATACGCGCGAGAACTCAGACTGCGATAGAAATTCAGACAGAGTGCAGTCGTATCGCAGACACCATCTTGTCTCTTCGGAAGAATATACGAGGCTTTAAGGCGGGTTTGTTCTGTTTTTTGGACCTCGTTCTCGTCTGGGACGCGTGCCGACGTCGCTCGTCGCTTTTAATGAGGCGTCGCGACGTTCTATTTGCATTCAAAGCTAAGCCCGTGTACCACTACTGTACGCACACTGTGTATATCTGCATTCCATGAAATTGCAAAAAAGTGAATGTAATACCCTGCTGAAATTGGACTGCTTTTGACAAAGTTAAATGTTTTTTGACATTTTGAAAATTTCATATCCGTCAACTCAAGTAATGGTCGAGGAATTTAGTTGTCCGTTTAAAAAACAGTTGGACTGTCTCTGATTTCAACGTACTGTAAATAATAACTATTACTAATTGATACTTGAGATTCATCGATATCGTTCAAGGATTCTTTCTTAGTCTTATTGTTAGTCAATCGATTCTATATAATTTAATTCAATTGATTCGACCGAGGTAATAAAATTACTATAATTCCTTAATACGTGGTTACCGTTATAATCTTTGCCTAATCATGTAATTGGCATTTTCATATTTTACTGTGGTTAAGTATACTGACCGTGTTGATTTTCCAATCTTTAAGTGTTCCCTGCTTGAATGAATGTTGCTCACCGACTGCGAGCGTGTCTCCGATCGATTTCAAAGAAATTATACAGGGGTTAAGGGTGCCTATCGAAAGCTTTAGGGGTTGAAATCGCCATTTCAGCTTTTACATGGTATACAATATACACTGAAATTTGTTATGGTATATCGATGCGAAAAGCATCTTTAGCGTTACGTGCGGAAAAGATGAAAAGGAAGCTACCATATTTCCAGTCTTATCTTTTCAGAGATTATTTTATTATTCATTTCTTTTTTTTTCCTTACGTCGTCAACATCATCATTTTACAAAAAAGATAACGAGACAGAAATTTCTCCTCGGAGCAATATTTTTTTTACTTCAAAGTACAGATACCGCGTAGTACGTAGCTTATTAATTATATAATTCGTTTAATAAAGTTCAAAGTATCTCTCGATTTTGTATATTTTCAGCAATACGTGTCGTTAAAAGTATCGTGAAATGTTGTACCTGAAAATTTTAAGGTTAGAAACAATCTTTGAATTTTAGGCAGGCGGAAGATTATTAGTACTGTATCGTACGGTTTCTAAACTGTTGTGAATTTGCTGGCAATAAACTAGCTCGTTAATGCATGTCAATATAATGCGCTTTGGAACAGCACCAGTTACCTTGGCATTCGTTATACACTAGTTTCAATCAGGAGGCGCAAAAGGGGTTTGCCGAACTGATATTATTGAAACAATATCTTTGGTGAAATGTTGTTATGTCCACAAAAATTTTAATTGTAGTTTCGAGTTTTTTTTTCTTTTCGTAGAATCACACTCGTCGCCAAATTCTGATTTGAAAACGTTTAAAGAAAACGGCTGATATTATTAAAAGGTTATTCGTACGATATTTAAGTATCGTGTTTAAATAAATATAAAAGGATAGAAATAACACATATTTACCTATAAAATAACATGAAAATGTTTTACAACGATGCCGCCAGACGAACGAGTGTTGTGTTTCGTGCGGCTTCCAACAGATAGCAGCAGCATCACTGAGCGCACGTGCCATATCCCCTCTTCGCGGCATAATGAATAAACGCCACTGCTAGGAGTATCCCTACGACGTCTCACGGAAACAGCCGAAGCATTCTCTGCGGCAGTGATCGAGCGAGATGCTCTTCCCCTATGGTGCTAGTACCCCCCACTTCATTTTTAGCGGTTCCCCCACCGTAGGAATCATCGGCTGTATCCCCACCATATACTATTCCATGGAGCCCTCACTGCTGAAACTGTTCTGCCTGCAGAGTCGAATGTACGCTCGCGCAGTGCAGAAGTAGTGTGCGTTTTCCCTGCGTTACGTTTGTTGCTCTCGCCGACGCCATTGTTACCAAGCCCATTCGGTACGACGCTCGGTGAGTTCGCTTCGACTACTGACAGTGCAAACGTGCGCGCGTTGCTCTGTCCATGAAAACCCGGAAGAGGCATTGAAGCTTTATATTATGCCGAGAAAAAAGCAATACTTTTAGGACGGAAGGAGATGTCTGTCAACTAAATTACGGCCGTTCGAATTTTTCCATCATAAAATCTGCAGCCGCTTCTGCTGCTTACTCTTTTGACAGGTGTCGAACGCGCTCGAGTGAATTCGAGAGGGAGACTGAATTTTCGCGTACGCGCATCCGAAACTTGTACTCCCTTTAATGGTGATACCTTAATTTTTCTCTTCGAACCCCCGAGACTTCCCATTTCCGCATCCACTCACATTTATGTGTTAACAGTGCAGTGTCAGTGCCAGTGCATTATGTGATTGTGTCTTTTAGCAAGGCTATTTTTTTTTCTTCACCAACCCGGTCACCATCTCAAATCATCTGTCAAGGTCAGTAGGGATATAAAAAAACCGTGATGGCTCTTAGCTCTTCTTTCTCGTCTAATCAATAAACTCTTGCAAAGTAAAATGATTGTGCTTTTGGCACATTTTGTTATTACGTCAATTGACTGATTATATTCTTGTTATACAATTGCCATTATTTCACTTGAAATATTCAACTTATCTTCGTGTCTCATTGTTTTCTTAACGATACTTTCTTCTATCTTTCACTTTGCTTCTTGCGTAGAACTGATTACTTCCTCAACCAGTTCGCGTCATTATATTTTTTTTTTAAATTCTCAAGCGTTGACACTTAGCGACATTCCACTTTCCTAGCAAAGCCAAGACATAAACACGGAACTTTGTGCATTCTGAGATTGCATAGCACGATGATAATTTCGTTTTTGAAGCAAATGTCGGATTACCGCCAGTCTATAAAAAGCGCAAAAAGTGTAACGATAAATGCATATAAATATAATAAGGACGACGCTGCTACTTTCCTGTTAATCAGGTTTAACATAATATATCAAAGTATTTTATTGGGCTTTTAAAACCGGAATGTACTTATTACATTATAGAATTAAACAAGAAGGGAGACCATGTTCAGAGGACACGGCATTAGGCAATTCTGCCATTAAAAAAATAATCTGATTGCGTTGCAACAAATGTATCTCGATAAGTATCACCCGACACGTTATGGCCAAAGTTATCGCAAGAAGCCGCAGTTAGATTTCTCCGATCAAATTACATTTTGCGAACATCACGGCGGGCAGCGAATCAATGAAATAAAACTACTGAAAAATCGTTATGAAGGATTCGTATAGCCATGCGTTTCTTAGAGCAAAAGTGAAAGGTCAGACGTTCGTTATTATAGTCGGTAACGACATAATCATTTACACAAACGTAACCAAATCTGAAAGAGCCCGACGTGAATCGAATGAATTCCTTTTTATACACCGGTTGGGTATTTTGAATTTCAAGGGATCCGGCAACCTGTGTAAATAAATCGCATGGCTACCCACCACGAACGACGTAAGATCAAGCAGGATGATTTTCGTGCCTTCGTGTCATCTTCGGTTTCTCTATGGTTTCCATGGAGAGAGAAGCCAATCTCCACGAAGGATTCAGGTCGAAAATAAACTGCTTCAGATCTTCCCTCTTTATTTCCTTCGTTCAGTCTTTCTCTTTGGTATATCTTTTTTTGCACTGCTTCTAGGCTTTTGTTAAATCCTACACGACCGGCTCGCATAGCACCTGGCGCTCTTGGCGTCGTCGCGTTTACAAAATTACTGAAAGGATCAAGAATAGAAGGGAGGCAGATGACAAACAGGGAAACTTAAGAGAGAGATAGAAAAAATTATGAACCCAGTCTTGACGATATGAGATATTCGATCGCACGATATTCTAACGTTAGTTCTCTCGAGGCTTCGAATAAATATTTTTAGTATTATTTTCTTTACACATACAACGCTAATCGATACGCTTTAATGTAGCTCTCGCAGAATCTCATCTTCATGTTAATTAGCAAAGAGCAATGTGCTAAAATTAATTGTGAAATAATGACAAAAATTCGATCTGTTTATTATTAGTTCTACGACCGCTCTCGAAATGCATCAAGTAAATTCCCCTTCTTCTCCCCCCCCCCCCACCTTCTCCCGGTATCACGGAATGCATTTACACGTGCATTCCTAGAACATATCGAACACTTTAGATGTCCTAATAATAAAGCGATAATGGAAATTAATTTCGTTCAGGCTTTACCGTCCCCGTGACATCGACCTAACCTGACGTCGAAATACGGAATACGATAGCAAAGGGTAAAAAAAAAATTCTCTATAAAATTTGCATCTCCCTATAATTAATTTTTAAGGGTTTAATTGCTTTTATACGATATGATACGGTTCCACCATGTCTTGAGTATCGTATATGAACCTTACCAGTTCTTCCCGTCTAGAAATGCTTCGCAAGAACTAACGCAAAACTGCTAATGACTCGAGAGCAGTTCTCGTTCTCATTTTGTACGTATAGCTATAGTATCTACTTCTGACACCTATGGGGCATTTGACCGCTTTTAAAACGCACCTTTTCTCTCTAACGTTTTCCGTTCTTCAAGCAACGCATCGCGATGCTTTTACGCCAGTGCCGTCATTTAAAACCCTTTTCACTAGTGTCCGTCGTTTTGCCGAGGAATTAATGTCAGACGGGTTGCACTAATGATTTTTCTACGGTGAAGAAGTAGGAGGTAGAAAATCGAAAAAAATATATAAATTGAGCGATGAGTATCGCTCTATGTACCATATATGTATGTACTTATACATGCCTGTACAATATATAGCTGTATACCTGTATAATTGTATCTAAGATGAATGTTTTTTTTTGTTGTATTCTTATCTAACATGAAAAAGGTTTCCTGTCGGAATAATTATTATTTTCAAAGCAAATGGGCATGATTTTTTTGTTTTATTACCTCGTCAGGTAAAATACTACTAGAAAGTCCCATGCAAACGGAAAAATCATTTACACGATGAAGTCCGACGCTCTTCAGAGAAGTCATCGACTTCTTCGATGTCATCGGCCCTGATAAGATTACTTGCGAGGAACCTATAAATGGGATCAGTACAGATCCGCTGTGTTGGCAATGCACTGAGGCTAACTTTTGTGCAATTATCTGCAAGGTGTATCTATCCGAGAAAAAATGATAACGTATCAGCGATATCTCGGCACAGTCTGGCGTACGATTCTTTCATTTCGATCAAGTACTTTTGATATCAATTCAGTATTAATCGAGTCGGAGTTGATTTTCGTCTCACCGAAATCTTATGGTCCTGGTCAAGTCGCTTTACGTGGCAACAGATCCTTTATCGTTAGATACTTCCGAGTATCAGACTGATCAAGGGACATATGCGAGACTGCTCTGAGACGTCTCTGATACGTTATCATTTCATCTAGGGGGTATACAAGTATCTGATGCGTAAGACAAATGGAGACTGTCGTTAACAATTACGTTGATTAAATTAAATATCACCATATTTCGTGTACGATGACTACTCAATATAGATTTTTACGATCTCTCTTACTATCGTCACGTATATTTTTTGCGTCTGCCTCCCTTAATGTTCTTTACCTTCTTCACTTTCTCGACGAAACAACGCGGGACACGTATACTTCGATTAATAATGCACGCTAGTTTCCGCGTGTTCACGTTGTTAGTCTGGTGCACAGGGGCTTTGTGTCTTGTGACGTAGGATAGGCTCGATAGGCTGTATAGCTACACGTGACGTGTCTATACGTCCGCGCAACGTGGACCTATAGCCTTTCGTACCGGGGAACATCCTTCCGCGCAATTGTTCCCTATGCGATTCACTTGAAACGCGTATCCAATAGTTCGCGTAATTGTCTGTCCCACGGTATTGCGAACACACTTTCAGAATGGGGTGGATCTGTCAAAGGCGAATTAGGATCGACCACAAATGACACATAACTACATGGAAGAAGTTTCTTTTGTACGTAACGTAAATTCGTTAAACGGTTACGATTTACATTAGAATACATTTTTTCTTTTGTAATCTATGTAAAAGTTTATTTATACGGGTAAAAGGAAATTTAAGTATCCTGCCATGAGGTTGATACTCCGTTTACTTTAGTTTTTATGGAAATTCGTTTGTCTCAAACACATACCAGTACTTAATAACGTCAATGGTATCGGTTGTCTTGTTATTAATGATTTCGTGCTATTAGATACGTAAAGTCGTCCTAATCCGATACTATTTTTGTTCAGTCGTTGGTATTTTTGAAATTGTTTTTTTTTCTTTGTCGCGTAATTGGATCCTTTCGGAATCTCGTGTAAAGAGGTTCGCTCGCGTGGAAATACTTATGGACAAATTAGGATTGTCAATGTAAATAAAACGAAATGTATATCGGGACGAACGGGATGCAGGAGTGTCGTTCTCAGGGGATCGCCGATAACGAAAGTCGCATGTTGGATCGATAGTGACTCTCGGACTTACATAATATGTGAATGTAGTGTAAAGTCGGTAGTCGAACACGTATGTATTAAGAGCGCATGTGCTGCGACCTATAGTACACAGGATATCACTCGAGTTGGCATACGTGGTTCGACCCACTTGCAAACTCTTTTCTTTCTTGGACATTATTACCCTATGAGTCATACTTTCTGTCCGGATGTACTTAGATGGGGGTACGTAGCGCTCTGGGTGCGCTCCTGCAGGTACCTCTGATATACCGATGCCAGTTATTTCCGGTTGGCCGAATTTCACGTAAAATCCGACGATGAATCTCAGGAATCTGTCGTTCCGGAGCTTCAATTTTGTCGAATTCACTCGGAACTCGCTGCTCGCGCGCACCGATTTGAATGCGACACGACGGGCAGGCCTATCGGCCGTGTTTACGCGAACGTTAATCCTGCCGCAGGATATCCGCTCTCACGCCAGCGACGTTTCGTTCGAATCTCTTTTTGTTTTATCGAGAGGTTCACGCGGTGGAAGGATCGATCGGATTTCATGCATGAGCGAAAGGGATTTAATGGTCTGCGGTGGATGGACGTTGTTTTCTTTCTTTTTATATTTTCATTTAACGGTAACAGAGACACGTTCTGGTAGAGGCTGTTGTTAAGTTCAACGATCTTCGTGTGATCTTAGCGCGTTATCCATATAGATTGCTCTTTTTTTCTCTTATGTATCGAATACGACACCCCAGTCGTCCCTTCTTCTTCGACGCGTCCTCGTTCCAGTTCACGCTGTGTCACGATCATCGGGGAATATAAAAAAAAATGAGAAAATAAGATAGCATTATTGTTATTATTATCGCCGAAGAATTTTCGCTCGGTTATCGAGATAAGATCTTCTGGCGAGTTTCCAGTAGCAGCTCACAGCGTTTGCCCTCCGTATATGCAAATGATAATGTGAACTGGAAAGCGAAAATCACCACTGGGACTCAAAATTGTTTGCTGTCCCCCCCCCTCTCTCTCTCTCTCTCTCTCTCTCTCTCTCCCTCCCATTCATTTTCCCACCCCCTTCTCCTTTTGGAGAACGCTCGCGACCGGTTCCCTCTCCTACTCTAACTTCAGCTTCTACCTACCGTAGGATTGTTCTTCGGTTAGCCTCGGCGCAGGCGGATCTTGAATTAATTAAGATATTAGGCTCGTTTGGTGAACTTAATCAGGGCTTATCGTTAGCGAACTCTCGGGTGCATTCTGCCATTTGGTTCCTTGTTACATCGCGAACTCTTCCTCCAGGATGGGACACGTTAATAGGACCCCGGCTTCCTTCCAAACGTTAATTGGCAGTGTCCGCTCGCTTCTTTTATTTTCATTAACTACATAGTTTCCCGTCTAGGAAAAACCAAAGTGCAAGAGAGACCCAACCGCAGCCGGTCTTGTCCTTTGCTCCGATACCCATTAGTCTGCCCTCTGGCTCTATTGCTATACGGGGACACCACGCGGTGCACATGTAGCCTACATCAGAAATGTCACGGCATTATACAAGAGCTGAGATTATCGTGAATGATAATCGGATTCGCGAACGAAAACCCTCGCCATTTTAACACTCCCCTCGCGCACTCGCGAACAGATATAGGCGCCTAACGCCTCGCTCGAAGTAAATACTCGCCGAAAAACAGACGTCGCTGCTGGGAGGAGCAAACCCAAAGGAAATCATTTTATCTGACAAACACCCAGTGGCTACCGGGTTTCGTTTACGAAGACTCGACCGGATTGCCTCGAGGAACCCTGCTGGCTATGTCTTCCGATAGTTCACCCCTTGGATCCAACTATCATATGTCATTTGACAGTTCGCCACGTCTAACCCCTCGAGCCATCAGCTTCTCTACGGTTTGTATACTCTGTCGAACGCGACGCTGCCCCCGGGCTAAATCACGGGGTGGGCAACCACAATGACAGATATTAAGCCTTTCATTTTCGTCTTAAGTCAACAGAGCATGGAATTCCGCTTTATTGCTACTGCATTCAGGTCTCGTAGGTGCAGTAGCCGGCTTCCACTCTGCACGTTCAACGACCATTTCATATATATATATATATATATATATATATGTATATATGTGCATACATGTGCCTCTACGATCTGGTCGCGTGCGAAGTTCGTGCGTCTACCGGGCCGGACACAGGTTTTTCTAGCACTTTCTCACTCTCTCTCTTATTTGCCCTATCCTTTTAGCGCAGTCTGAAGTGTGCTGCTGCTGTATGCTCGATCACGCGACTGAGCAACGAGACCCGAGGCTCTTCAATTTCGCCCCCCCCCCCGCCCCCACATAGTCGATGCTTGCCAAATATCGTTCGATCTAATATATCGTGTGACAGCGGGCCACAAAGGAATTGAGCCGTAAGGGGCAGTGGAGGGGAGTACGGGTGGGAGGGAGGGGGGGGGGATTTGGTACCAACAGCTGAACTGTAGGTGTGTCGGGGCGAGAGCAAAAGAATGAGAATGTGAGAGAGAGGATAGGACAAAATAAAAGAGATACCATTTGCTGTTCTTACGGCACATTTATTTTATTTTTATCCTCATTGTTTCTGCGAGAATCCCATTGTCCGGAAGGTCGTGCAGATCAGGAGGACGGATTAATCTTCGATCTTGATGCGATACTTCTGAATAATCCTAATGCAGTTACGAAGAGAGTCGGGTAATCGGTGTTTATCTTGGCGAAAGTTTCGCTCTTGCGAAGTGGAGAAAATGTCTTAAACATCGTTCGACTTATACCAGAGTTCTCTAGGAGAGATGAATTATATTTGGATTTTCTTTAAATCTATCAAAACGAAACTCTTTGAAGCGATCCACGCACTCACAAGCTGCAAGGTGTTATTGTCTTTGCGAATTTAGTGATTTTTTCGACGGATCCGTTTGGTCCATTCAGCTTCTCAATCTCGGTTAGATTATTTAAATACATTTTTTTTTATTTCTGTTGTCGTTATACCCAATAACACTAGTAGTAATTAATACGTATATTCGTAATGATAATGACAACGATAACAATTGTAGCATTGAATTACCATTGTATGTTAATAAGGTTTTAAATGATTTTTATTTGATCGTCTGACGATGATTATAACAACGATATGTTCTTGGCTCTCTCGTATGGTTAAAGTATTTTTGTGTGGAGAACAATGAGGATTTTTTTTTTTTTATACCAGATACCTATCGTACTTGTCAAAGCTTTTGTGTGTACCGGATATGGTTTTGGATGAATTAATTTATGCGGGCGTTCAAATTACACATAAATATAATTACAAGTTACGCAAAACGTATTGGAAACTCTGTTACTTAGGTACCTGTCTACAAGGTGCTACTGATATCGAAGATACGCATGCCTGTCAAAGACGACTGATCGTAACCAGTGATTAGACGAACGATAAAAATAATCAATATATTGTCAATACAGTACGTGTCAAAATTTCATGGAGGACTCGACCACATCTGGGTTTTCGAAAGAAACAAGGCGCATATAAATATAGTCATTTTGAGAAAACTCAAGATATCGTGCTGATTCATTGGATACTGTAATATCCGATAGATCCGATGCAAACAATAGTAACAGCCGCGGCAACATCAACAGTCTCGTTATATCACCTGTACCAGAACTTGACACAGTATATTTTGCTTTACGCCTGCGCGCCTCCTTGAATTCGTTCGCGAAATTTCATTAAACCTGATGCGCTTCATTCCAATTCGATACGCGCGAGTAACGCGCACTCTATACGGTATACGCGTATATGTATTAAACCGTTTGATTTTTAGCGTATCGATCCCCTTCGTGTTTCCATATCCTTTTAAGCTTCGTCGGAAATATATTTTTACTTGGCGATTATCTTTAGCTGCTATTCGAATGGTTAATTGGCACGTGGCTTTAATCAACCAAACTATAGATATAGTGCAATATCTGTCGTTGTCTTCACTTGGGACCGGAAGGGGTGGAGTTTATTTACGGGCAACGACAGAAAGGCTCGATGGCATGGCGTTCTGTGCACCCATCGGTCAAAATACTAATGCGTCAATTCGGGTTCGTACGCGCATCGAGAGAAGCTGATACGACAGGTAAGGTTGTGCTGTGACTAATATTTTCAACTGTTTACTTGTCTTTGCGTATGCACTAATATGGGTACTAACGAGCACGAATGTAATTGCGTTGTCAAAAATTATTGTCCTATGAAAAATGACAGTTACTTTTTACATTATAATGTATATTATTTAATGGAGGAGACAGCTGGAAATTTTATCGCAATCAGGTGGCCATTATTATATTTTTTTTATTACCCTTTTACACTACAGCCTTACACCATTAGTACGTCCAGCTGTCTGATAATAATGGTAATACTGAATTTTTGTCATTGTCATATTGGAATTGTTACAGATTAAAATTTTAACAAAGATTTGCGGTAAAGATATCAGCTGCCTGATCGTGTGCTACTTTATGAACTGTAAAGTATTTTATGGAAAATATTGTTTATATCTAATTCAGTTTCGGTAGAACCACGGTTAATTGATTATTCATTAGTAAGATAATTTCAGAAAAAAATTAAGTGATCGAAACCGGGCAAAGGGTATCAATCATTTTGAGGGTTTTACTTGGAATAAAAAGTGAATTGTCGAAGAAAAACGGCGCACACTTGCCGCGAGTGAGGAAAATCATTTTCCTCGTACCAGATTTTACAACTTTTCAACGGAGTCACGAAACGGCGTAGTTAAGCGAATTATAGTTGCTTCAACTAACGGCTATCGTTTAATTAATCATCTTGTAACGAACCAGCGACGTTTAATAACGCTGCTGGCGCGTTCATTACGGACTGACGATCCGACGAATGATCAATGACGTTGTTGCACCGATACCAATTTTTTATATATTGTAATTTTTTTGCTATTATCAGTATCAGTATCAATATGCCACTGTACTACATAAAACGTATAATTCGAGTGGACTAAAGAAGGAATTGGTATTTGGACATCAACAAATTGTAGTTATGACCAAAATTCTAATAAGACTTATATGTATAGTAGAATTAGGAATTACAATCGTAATGTTGTATACCTTAATAGAATCGTTGTTGTTGGTACTAGTATTTGCTTTTGTCCAAATACTAATTATTTCTTTGCTAATTGGGACTATACTTTTTTTTTGACGTGCGATCTATCTTCGGGCCTTATGTCCAGAATGGAGGTAAATATAGGTAGGTACTAGGCTGTTGGCTTCGTTTGAAGTTAGCCGAGAATCCATTTGATTCCAACGATAGAGCCAATTTCAGTTGGAAAGTTTGGACTGGCTGACTCCATATTACGAACGAGATAACACTTGACCCTAAGCAAGGTACTACCACTAAGGCGAAATAAAAAGAAGATATGACGCGTAAGAGTGATCTTGCAATTCTTTATAAATGGAATCTTTGAAAAATTGTTATAATTTTGATTTATGAGAAAATCTATTTTACCGGCGTATCTACAGCAGTTGGGATTGCAGTGAAATTATTAAAATAATTGGAATATAATTGACAAAGCGCATTTTGGAAGCAATATGAAATTTAAAAAAATCGAAATATATCAAAGTTACGTAATACGTCGTGCAGTATCGTATTCGCCGAGTCTAAATAATTTTGTATCTTTGACGGAAATTTATACGTCAAGACGTCGAACACGCTTCGGTTTATTTTGATACATTGGCTGTTCCTGTATTGCAATAAAAGGTAAATCCATATACCCATGGGAGTAAAAGAAAGTCGACCTCATGCAAAGGAATTCATAAGGCGGGACATTCAAATTGCCTCTCTGATCTTTGATGATCCTGACCCTCTCCTGAGAATCCGTTCAATTTATACGTTGACCGAATTCGCGATCCCTCGTCGCCATCGAAAATCCTTGTAGCTGCGTAACCTTGCGAATTTCTGCTTTACGTACGGTCCAGAAGCATCAAGGGTAGATCAGCGTATCGAGCAGAAATTGCTTTCCGCGATTGGGGGAATATGGTCAAATCACCCTTGCCGGTAACGTCAATCCGAATCTTTGGATTTCACGCTGTACGATTTCGTTGGAGAAATATAATCACCGACTGGACACGCTATTATACCCTAGATTTTTATTTTTTTATTTTTTCTTTTGAAATATTTTTTGATAACATATTTTTTTGCGGGTAAAACAGTCACTTCGAATCATACGAACTTCAACGTGAGACACATTTGAACGTAAGTAAATATTAAATAAAAGCCATTGAAAAGTACGCGTTAACAAATCTTCCAGTGAAACTGTGCACAGTTCAATTTTAATATTATCTTCTACAATTAAAAACTGCTATATTATGATTCACGTGATTATACCACTTACTTAGGGTGGTATCTCATATGAGGCGATCCATGTCACTTCAGCCAGTAAAAAAAAAATTCCACAAACAATTTTGAAAAATCGAATTACTTTATTGAAAAATATTCACCGAGTGTCAAAATTAAAAAAAAAAAAATTCTGACGTTTTATCTCGTTGATAACCATTTTCAATTAACCATAAGAATCTCGTTGATAACGAAATTATTTGTGGCATTTTTTTTTCTTATTGGCTGAAGTGACATGGATCGCCTCATATATGAATATATTTAGTTTTGACGTATACGTCTTTTTTAACCTACATACACGATACAATCTTTTCCAAAAGCTTATATCCACATGTACAATATTATAACAGGCCGTTCCACGAACAACGTGTAACAGTAAAATTTCCGTTGTGTCATGCATATAGCCGTGGGTCGATTTCGCGAAAACGTGGGCGTTTCGTCGAGCTACCACTCTGCCTTGGACTCTTCGTCTTTCGGTGATAAAGGGGGTGGAAGTGTTTTTTTTTTAAATTTATCACATCTCATCCCCCGCATCCGTATGTGCAATAATGTGCGAGGGTTAAACGTATGTGTGAATGTTACAGGATGCAGGGACTGCCGTGTCGGAAAGGGAGGTCCACCCCGTCATCGTTGCTTCTGCTGCTACTGGCTGCGGTGCTACTACCCCTCGCTAACGGTGAGTCACTTTTACTATAATACTTACTGTTTAGGTACCCCGCTCCGTTCCTCCCCTACCTTTATCCCTGCTGCGTCCTTGATCACCCCTGCTTCTCATTCCTTCTTCAGTGCCGATAGCGAGAAAGCCGAAACCAGGGGTAGCGATCGAAAGGGAAGACTTACCCTCCTTCCTCTCCCCCGTCCCTTTTCCAAGTCTAGTACAAGGGGATGGACATTTTTCTTTTTTGGAGGGGGCGCCCAACGTCGCCTGGGGCTTCAATGCCGGTAAATATAGGAATCGTCCTATGGTCCTGGTGCGTTACGGTATTTCGGTAATTCATTTACTTAGGGTATCGATCTTCGATGACGAGGTTGTCCGCACCAGGGGATGAATTCACCTTGATGCTCGAACGACGCTTGAACGACAGGTGAATTGGACCGTAATTTTTATCTTTTTTTTTTTTACCATACAACGTGGATTTTACATACATATAAATTAATGCGCATACTCGCCGTACCTATAACGTGTCATGCTGTTCCGATGGCTCAGTGTCGGAGACCCGTGGGTACTTTGCCTCGAGATTCCATTTTTTTTTCCTCTTCGTGCATCATTAAAATTCCTCGGAATTTCTTACACGTACGAAGATCTCGAGACTGGGCTTGTTATACTACTGTGACTGAATGTTCGGGTCTCTTATGTACGACATTAACCTCGCACGATACATCTTGCTGTCCCGTAACTGTCGCGTAGCCTGCGATATTCTTCATTTTTGCGTGACCATTTAATTTTCTAGTTATAATAATGCTTTGCGGGTATTATTTATGTAATTACGATTAACGAAAATTTACACACTTGTTTACGTACCGCTCTATATGTATATTCTTATGGTTAGACATTCTTACAGTTTAGTGACAACTTTCGGTCTTTGTATGATTATGACTGTGAGAAATTTTAGAAAAAATTTATTATCGTCGTAATGTTCACCCTAGAAGATAAGCTACCACTCTAGTGGATAAGCACTTCATAGATTTTTGAGAAATGTTTACAGTAACTTTTATGTTTTTCATTGGTAAATCAGACAACTTATATATATATATATATGTATGTATGTATGTATCTATGTATGTATATATGTATATACGGATGTTACGACATCCGTAATATAATGTTTCAGCGAGTCTGGGTCGTACGTATCTGCGTACCTTTTTAATTGGCGCTCAAACCGCACAGGAAATTCTTAACGAATGTAATTAAGCAAGACGGTAAAAGTGAAGTATGAAAGTTACGCCGTAATTTTTCGCCGGTGCCTCGGGGGTAGAGGTCAGAGGTAGCAGTAGGGTAGTCGTACCGCTGCTACGGCTATAGGTATAGTGCCATTAACCCTGACGGCAATACGGCGTTGTTGTATCCCTTACACGCCAACCCTCTTATCCCATTCCCTTTCCTTTACACGGCATTCATTCCATTTACCTACCCGAGATTTCATTCATTTCGCTCCTTCAGCAGCCCCATTCATTTATGGAGTAAATTTATAAAGCTTTTATATGCAGCAAATTAATCCCTACATTATTGAGGTTATCGTTTCGCGGGGGGTCCCGCGGTTTGTCCAAAAATGGTTTAGCTCCTGTTCAAATGGAGATTGATAATGGCCGTGTAAACAAAGAGGATTAAGTAATTTGTCTGGCCCGCGGCAAAACCTTTCTCTCTCTCTCTCTCTCTCTCTCTCTCTCTCTCTCTGTTCTTCCCTTTTTCGTCCGTTTGCACAGATTACACGTGTACCATTCCATTGTTTTCGAAATTCTTCCTACTCGCAAAAAGAAAGGTCTCGTTTGACTCGTGTATTGCTGCTAGCTCACTTCGCATACCGTCGTACTATGCGTATCATGCGAGAGGACAAATCTTACGTAACTTTACGTCCCTACTTACGGTGACCCGCGTTAAGTCGATACTCGTGAAATTAAATAGAACAAAATATTATACTTGATTATTGAGGGTAAACGAAAAATTCGCAAAAAAGAATTCAAAATGTCAAAGTCTCGTTTGGTCCCATTTTCAAATTTATAAACTATTTTTACGGTCTCTTTTTTATAGTCGGGAAAACTGTCGCTCTTAAGATGCATCTCGCTTACATCGCGAGTCCATGTGTGTCAGTTGGTCAGGGTCGGTTCGGAATCAGCGAAAAAAGTCTACTACGCTCTGAGCCTAATGCGTGTACTACGAAGGGCTCTTGTGTGGTACAATGCTGGTACCCGGAAGTGAGACTGACGGTCGGACGAACGTTCGAACAGACAGACAAGCAGACGGAAAGACTGACTAGTGTAGTGAGGGTGAAAGTTGAATGAGGTGCAGAAGGATGAGAAAGGGGGGCTGAATAAGAGAGAGGGTTGTACATACATACGAGAGAGGGTGCAGGGTACTGTGGATGTGGGTAAAAGACTGAGACCAGTCACCCTCGGGACTGCACCGGGTAGATAGGCACCTAATCGTATGTAGACCGAATAAGGTCAGACTGCCGGTATTAACGGCCGATTTATTCTGCAGACGAGCTCGGCTGATCGATAATACAAATATAGCACGAGGAAACAATGGCTCGTGCACGTCATCTCGAAAGTATCGAGTCTCAGGGGCATCGCGAAATCTCAATGATCCTTCGTCGTTGCACGTTGCGCGTTATATAGTATGTACGAATATGGATATTCTTTTAGTGTATCAGCATTCGTGACAGTCCTGGAAAGAACTCTTTTTCTGTGAGTCCAGAGCCTGTCCAGGTCTCCGATGGGTCCGTAAGGTCGTAGGACGTTGATGGGTGCTGGATTTTCATAAAGAAATTTCTACTAGGTAGGAATGGCCAGAGATCGTATATGAGGATTGTGTTCACGATAAACGCACCACCAGGCTTATCTACCATAGAAATCAAATGGACACACTAACTTGATGTGGTGCGTTTCTCGTGAATATTTCTGTATAGTAGCAGTGCTATATAAAGTGATGATTTAAATGTTAATTAAATTATAGGCAATATTTTATTTATGTGTATATACGTATATATATATACGTATATACATACATTTATGCATCACGTGGGTATTTACATATGCGTACAGTGTCATTAACATGCATGACTAAAGGATCGATTAATATTCTGCCTATATGCATTATCTAAGTTTTAAAGGTTTCTACTTGATTTTCGAATATGTTATCCAAGTATTACACGTTAATGTGTATGCCAATAATTTAGGGTTAGCGATGTGGATGCTGTTGCGCGACATTTGGCGAGCCTTTTTTTTCCTGATTCCACTCTCTTTACCTTCGTTTTCTTAACGTTGGTTCTGGCTGCCTTGACTCGTACTTCCTGATTTACATTCGTTTACTCGCGTTCTCCATGAGTTTTTTCTTTTTCATGCTCGTTCCATCGTTGCGCCTCGCGTAGCCTATGACTTTGGTACGTGGCGTATATTTATAGGCGCCCTTTGAATAATTCATCGGTCACATTGATTTTCACGCGTACGCACATTGTCGGCATCGCGGACAATTACGCTTCGCGCTATCAGTACGTCGGCCGCCTCGTTACGTACGCGGTTAATGAAATTTTATTATTCTCGATAAGCGGGCCGCTCGCGCGTTTTTAAGAAATTTCGAAAATTTTCAACCTTCGTTTCTCCCACGTTGCGCAACGTAATACCCTGCATTAACCGTTAAAGGAAAGTTGAAGACGTGCGAATTTATTAATTAACGCTAATGCCTGCGTATCGTAGGATCCAAGTTGTTTCAACATACACATAAAAAATTACTCCAAACTAAATTAATATGCAGCCTCACCTAGTCGTAAAAAGTTACTTTGCTATGTTCCATTTCGTTGGTTTTTCATATTTTTTTTTTTTTTGATTCATTGTATCTCACCCCGAACCGACAACCGTAACCATCAACCCTTATCTAGCAATGTACACAGCGCGATAAAAAGGTATCGGTCGCATATCAGGTTAGAATTTAACGGCGTTAGTAGATCTACACACGTGGTGTATATTTAGTACGCCCCTGGTTTCAAATATTTCTTTAATCCCTAGAAATCATGTATATCACGCTTCATTTGTTTTATGTAATTCACACGACAAAATATCAATTTTTTTTTCGAGTTCCAGTAGACGAAGCAAGTTAACCCGAATATATTGTGCCGGTTGAGGATTTTTAAAATTATTTTTTTTTTTTTGAATTAAAAAATTCCATAGGAGAAAAGTGTCTGAGACGGCATACGTTTTACCGTGTCATTCGCTACGCCATCCCAGACACCTTTTCCCATAACCTGCAGTAGATTCTCTCGTACGTACCTATATTTGTGGAGTCTTCGGTTGATTCCTCGAGAAAACATGAGCAAAGATACGGCCTATGACGAAGTTCGCGAAAACTTTACCAATTTATTCGGTAGATGTCACTGACAGGGACAGCAATGGGTGATTGCTTATTTTGATGAAAAACGGGTGAAAAAAAAAAAACGACAAAAAGCATACCGAGATACTCTTCGCTCTCGCGCGTGCACTTTCAAGAGTCACAAGCGACGAGGAGACCGACCCTACGAAGACGTGGGGCGCCTCCTTCGGAGGGAAAATATTTCCCGTTCAGGGGTTGACGGTCGGCCGGTATTCACGAGACGTGCGTGTCCGTGGTCGCGTGCGCATGCGCACCTGAAGAAGAACGACGGTATTAGGGATTCCAGTGGCGTCTCTGAAAACGACGTCCCGACGGCCCAGCATCCCTGACTGTACCATTGCCATAGCTGTCTGTCTGTCTGTCTGTCCGTAGCTCTGTCCCTACTGTCAGTCCCTAGACACTGTCGAACGCTCGAGGGCCGGCTATGTTTTTCTACCCGCTAAAGCAGTTTCTCGAGTCCCCGAGGCTCTCGGTGCCGAATAATTTTCATCCTGTCTAGAATAGATCGCTTACCGACTTGGGCGGCCTTGTGTACACCTGCTCATCATACGACAGTTAACGAATGATCTTTCGACTCGACACGAACTTATTAAGATAGCGACGTATGATCGATCGGTGAACGGCTCCTGATGTATAATCGTATCTGGAGATTAGTCTCGTTATAATGAAAACAAATTGTTATGCATTCATTAATGTAAATTTCTCTGAAGATATGCGACTTATGAGTGATCTATATAGTTAAACTCCTACAGGTCCTCCCTTCTTCAGTAAAAATAAAAGGTGGGCTCAAGAAGGTAAAATTTTAGTTCTACGTATAGGAAGAGGAAAAAGAAAAAGAGGAATTGCTTTTACTCGTGGGACGTTTTTATGGCGTTCTCCCTCTCCGTCTCGACGTTACCTCTTTCGGAGATTTGTCCGAGGGCCATTTCAGAGGTTATCTCTGTGGAGATTCGGCCGCACCATCCCCAGTAAGAACGAAGTTGCCACGGTAAGGGAGATGGAGGACTGCAGTGGTGGTACCTTTAAAGAAATCGAGAGGTGGAAAACGAGTGTGTGTGTGTGTGTGTGTGAGAAAGAGAGAGAGAGAGAGAGAGTGTGTGTGTATGAGGGAGAGGGAAAGAGCTAAGAATAGGAAACCCTCGTTAGTTTGCGCCCGGATTTGCTATAAAATTTTTGGTAATCGACCCATCGAAGAAAAGTTCGATAAAGGGAGCAAAGAGAGCGAGAGAGCGAGAAAGCAATAAGATTAAAGTGGATATCCCGTGGTGTCGACTGATAGTTCAACCCTTTCTGCTTTCGGCTCCTGCTACTTCTCGCCCTTTAAACCGGACGCCACGAGTACACTAACCGTCGAAAGCAAAGCCAGTAGGTAAACGATCGCTTCCAATCGCCTCCCTCTGCTCTTACTTCCAGCACTCTTGTGCCTTTAGATAAAACTCGTTATCGAGGTACAGTCAGGGCAGGACGGTTCACATGTTTCGGTTAATTATTGGACACGGTGTAGATCTTGTCAACGATCTTGTTTGAATCTTCTTGTCTGTTCCAGTCTCGTCGTTCATATTTCCGTCATTTTAAAGTTCTCCACAGATAACGTATAGCCATATGTTTGAAACTCGCTCGTTTTTTTTCCTATTACCTACGCACCGACTCCACTGGTCAATGTAGATCGCTCGCAACCATTCGACAGGCAGCAAATCATCGCATTCTTATCGTATATTATACTTTGTATTTTTATTCCTATTTTCTATTTCTTATAATTAACTCTTTCTACTACTCCACCTACCTGTGTTGTTTGCCGAACCGTACAAAAAGTGAGGTACGTACTGTAGTTGGTGTAAGTGGGGAAGAAATTGGTAAATAAATGAGGTGAATATGCAGCTGTATAGAAAAAAAAGAATGCAAACTCCTTTGAAAAAAACAAAGTTCCTTCTAACTTGGAGAAATAGGACGCAAGAGATTTATTTAAAAAATTTTTTAGCAATATAACTTCACTTCTATTACGACGAATAATTTCGTACTACGGGATAGATCCAAAACAGATCTGAATATGATCTTTCCCGTACAATGAATACGACTTGGATCCGAAATGGATCATTCATAGATCATAGACTCAAACTATTATTCACTGTACAGGAAAGATAATTTTCAGATCAGTTTTGAATTTATCCGGTAAAGTTATCCTTCATAGATTTCATCTGCTATGAAACATAAATAATATATTGAAGTACGACTCATGTCAGTCTCACTTGACGTACCTGTGCGAGAGCTTATAAGTACCGTGTGAAATGATCGATCAGTGATCCGTCCTGTACCTAAAATTTTTTATTCGGGCGTGTATACTTTTTTCGACATCCGCAGTTCAAAAAGGATGTTACTTAGTTCGCGTAACGCAGTCTCGTGTTGCAAGGATAAATTAACATCGATAAACAGTAGAAGCACAAATTTCAGATTTCACTTTAACACCGCAGAGCGTTAGTCAGAGTTTTGATCGTTGCTCGTTTCCAAGTGTCGAATGCAACTGGGTTAATACTTGACGTTAAATGCTCAGCACCAGCGACTGAGCGACTAAAACCCCTTGGTAACGCCAAAGTAATGGACTCGTATGAATCACGTAACGCTGTTAAACTTAACACAAGTATTTCTCCATATACAGGTATATACTTCACTTCATGAAATTAATCTAAAAGACGAAACGCATCCCGTTATCAAAGTGTCTGATGATAAGTCGTAGTTTCCTTATCTCCGTAACACGTCACCATTTAACCAGGTTCAGAATTACAGCTTTTTATATCTCTGAAGGCACCATATAGATAAAACATTAGACACCGCATAATCAGGCGCTCTATAAGGGATTCGAGGGTCCCAAATATAAGGCCCATAGCGGCTACATAGAATCCCGACTGTTTCATGTATTCGGGCTTAGGTCCTCGCAGCTCGACGTGCTGTCTTGTATTAAGTTTAGGACGAACAAGAGGCTGTAAGATTACGTGGCTTTAAGCCGGGACACGCTTTTAGTCGACTGGAGCTCATCGATACTCAATGGAGGCGACGGTCGAACAAGACTATATGACGGTAACGACGACGATCTTGTCGTCTTCATACTCTGCTCTCTTCATACGCCCCACATAAATCATAGGGTGCTCTCGTATAGCCGGGGACGGTCGAGCGAAATCCCATTAAAATCCATGGTCGAGCTTTTAACGCCATTACCGACAGCGACCCATTAGGATACACAGGATTTCCGTGCGTCTATGGGCCAATCCTATAAATTACTGCGGACGGCACGCAGGAGGCACAATTAATAATAGGACCTGGGGCGGGGGGGGGGGGATAGCATCCTGTGTTCGCTGGACTTGGGACATTCCTGTATGTCCCATCGAGATATCGCACGATATTAATAATAATATTAATAATATATATCATCTGACACGGATCCTTATACTTACTCTTTTAACTACCCTATGGACACTGCACTCGAGGGTCCAGGGTTCGTGTGGTTGGACCGCTTCAATTTTTCTCAGACATCCCATACAGTAGGTAATATGGAACATTACTGTCGCGTGCACGTGTCATGCATTTTTCGTGCGCCCCGGTACAGACTTTACACATAATTGCGACTGGGGAGGGTTGGTCAGGATGGACATTTTGGAATTTGCCAATTCTGTTATCCGAAATTTTTATCCACCTTTTAATTGGAATTCACGAATCGCCCCGAGGGTTGTATATATTGGATATTTCTGATAGTCGACCTGTGCTATTCGGATTCGAGGGGACTAGGGGAGTTTTTTTTTCGACGTTTCAGCGTATACATATTCGGTCAGTCATCTTTCCCCCTCTTATCGTTCTCTATTCTTCCTGCGCTCGCTCCTCGTGTCTCCTCTGTACATACCAGTAAGTACGTTTTGTACTTTCACAAGGGACACCGTGGCTCCCGCTATTTTCCCACATACTTATTACACGGACCGAGGTTTAGGAGTATGATGTATTTGTAATAAATGTACGAGGGTATACGAGGTCCGACACAATACACGTACCTACCTAACGTAACGTCCTCGTAATTCTTTCATTAAACTATTTTCATAAATCTTCACCCATTGACGTCCCTTTATTGACAGTCAAATCGTTCCTCCATCCTCTTACGCTCATCTGTATATGTTAAGGCTGAATAGAATTAAGGGGTCCGCATCGCGTAGCATGTAACGTAATGGGGGCCGATTGAGAACCGCTGCGATTAGTGTCGATAACCGTGTAACCGAGTGAGCTATAGCAGATCAGATCCTGTTCTCCAGATACAGGTGGAACGTCGTCTCGATTAATCGAGCTGACCCTGCCAAGATAATGAGAGCTGTTCTCTCTATTTCTTTTCTTTCTTCCTTTTGCTCTCGCATATATGGAACAAAAGAGCATTCCCGTTTTTCCCGCTCTCGCCCGTGCAACGCACGACGACGCCTTTGTCTCGTACCTTTTGAGGATACGGCGAATTTGTAACAATGCAAAACGCGAGTTCGCATGCCGCGGTGCGATGACTCTTTGGCAGATATATTAGCGGTGCGAAATTTCATCGTCGATGACGCGCCTATTTTTCTTCTTCTTCTTCTTCTTCTTTTTTTCACTTCCTTTCCAGTACTCTTTTATTATTTTTCTCATCCGTTTCCCTTTCACGTTCCCGGCACGCCGGCTACGGATTTTCAGAGAATGAGGAAAAATTGTACGTCACTGTATCATGACGTACTGGCACGTCAAAGGCGGAACAAGAGAAATAACACACTAACACGCGCTTGTATGGCCACGAGGGAAAGTACGGCCGATATATAGAAAAGAAAATAAAGTAGGATAACCGTCTCTGCATGCCTCGTTTGATGTCGTTCAGCTTATTAATCGAGCTTCATCGATCTTCCGAACGATCAGGAATTCGTGACCTTTTTCCAGAACCCCCAGTCCGTGCAAGGGATCGGAGGGGGGGGGGGGTAGCAGAGGGTGAAGGGTTCTCTCTCTCTCGGTTAAAGCACCCTCATCAAAACAATGACGTCCCGGAAAATTTCGATGGGGTCGTCGAGTTTTTCCCAAAATATTGTACATCGTTACGTCATTCTCGCATTGAATCCCCTCGTGTTTATACATATATACATGTGCCACGGTGCATGCGCTATGCTCATTTATAGACGGCCATCCACGCACAATGCTCTGTATCCCCACGCTTCGTATAGCGCAACCTCTAAGGACGTCCAACAGGGTCGACGCGTGCCATATTGAAATGGGAAAGAATGATCTACGAGGATCGTGCCATTTATGCCCCGTGGCCAATGTTTTATGCGAAAACTCATAACGTCATAACGGGGCTCCGCACCGTCAAGTCCCGTGACCATAAGCAAGCTACGCGCGATTAACCAAGAAGAGTCATTTTTGAGGGTGACCGTCGGGTTCGGTGGGTTAAGTAGGACGTTACATGTGCGCATGCGCAACATCATCGGTGTATAGGTTTTTACTTATTTTTCAGGACGAACCCTTAAAGAAAGAAGTATGGCGCGGGGGAAACTGTTCTTTCTTTGTCTCTTCTTTTCTCCCTCTCTCTCTCTCGTGCGACTTTATTTTTTGACCACTCTTCCTTCCTTGTTTACCTTGCTTTTTACGCCAGACTCTCATCGTAACGCCCTTTTCCTTCCCGGTGATCACGGCTCGAGAGATCACTCGCACGAGAGCATCGCTTTGAACAAATATAGCAAAGTAAGAGAGTTACATAACATAATCATCAAAGAATAACGCTGTTTCGTGTTCTAGTAGTCTGTCGTCTGCCTTGGTGCGTCTAATGATATATATGACTTTTTCTATCTCTTATTTTCTTGCTTATTAGGTTATATTGCGCAAGAAGGCTCCTTTGCTTTGGGATTTAGTCTTGTTAGCGGAGCCATCTTTGTGGAACATTTTGCCAAATTCTTAGGTACTATTGTACATGCATACTTGTACTTCACTTTGAGTAATTGTCTTTGGTCGGGCGTGATTTTGTATTGATAATGCAAGCCAATGAAAATTGGGTCAGAGTATCTCTTTCAACCGATTACGGTCAAACGTAGAGGATTCGAAGGTTTTATGCTAATAAATTGGCTAATTTCTTTCTCTGTATCTTCAGTCATTTCACACGAAGTCGCTTCCTTTTATTTTCGTTTATTTCTTAATGGCTTTATCTCTCTAGAGCCAAGTACCAGATAAGGATTCTTTACTGCCGGGTTCACAAAATTAGAAACCGGTATTGGACGAAAAGGTTGATACGTGGAAACGCGTGGGTGCTGGTGTCATGAAAACCGAGATGGCCGTCAGAAACGCGACTTTTGCGTGTATTCGCGTTATTATTAATTGAGATGTTTTTTTTTTTTTTTTTTTTTTTTAGTTGCTCGATAATCGATCTAAGCAGTGTTGTATCTTGGTTGCAATTATTTCCAAATGAATTTGAATTTGCATAGCCCTAATTATGATTCTGAGAAAATATATGCGAATCAGGTTTAAATCTATATTTTGTACACTTGCGCAAATATCACATTTCAAGGTTATTTGTTTCATGAGAAATATATCTACCGTGATTTTACCGTACCATGCGATATAGGTATTGTGATGACCAATTGCGTGTAATATTTGCGTATTTCTACGTGCTCAATGAAGACATCTAATATCACTGTATACGTATATTATAAATTATAATCATTATACCGCACCAGTCTAGATAATAGGAATTTAAAAGCGTTAAACTTCCTCTAGCATCTTTGTGATGTAAATTAATTTTGTTCATTGTTTCACATTTGTTTTTATGTTAATCGCGTAAATTTTATGCCTTCACGTATTACGTATGTTTATAAGTATAATATAAAATTCCAATATCGTTTGTTCTTCGTACAATAACTTTACGTCTCTACGAACGCCAATAGACAATAGGTAATATTTGTAAAACCGAAGTATACGCTTATCCGAGTATTTTCTGTTACCTCGAACTAGCATTAGTTACTTCTAAGGATATTTCGTTACTTACACACGTGTATTCTCCTGTCCGAAAGAAAGACGGATCACTGCATAATGGGTGTGTGCCTATTTAGGATATTGTCGCGACATCTTTCCAGAGCCCTATAATGGAATGGTAATTTATTTAAACGGTTCGTTTCTTGTTCCTCCCTGATATTTATTTTTCTTTCTCTCCGTAAGAACGAGCAATACATAACAGACGATGGACATATTTGGTGTAGAAGGAATCGCATTCGATTCCGTCTCCTCCTTCCCTTATACGGCATTAGAATGGGCACTACGACTGCACCGAATAAAACTAATGAGCGCTATAAATCTTGAGACACGTTGTGGGACTCGCGTGCTCTTAAATCTGAAACGATCCAAATCGCTTGTACATACCGCGTCCTCCGTTACCTTCCGCTCGTCCCGCGTGACCCTTCCTGTAGTCGCTATGGAAAAAAAAATTAAAAAATAAAGAACCGGAAAGGAATATCGAATATCTACCCTCCCCCTCCTTTCCTTTAGTCGTATCTTCCACGTGACCAAAGAGGCAAAATTAACGAACAAGAGCACCTCGTTCGAGCGGCACGCTCTGTTTTTGTCTAAGGGATAAATATTTTCGTGCGGGTCCTTCGCCATCCTCCCCAACAATCTACCGGATGGTATTTCTGTTTTTACTTCCTCTTTACGTCCTAAGCGTCCACCCGATGACGACTTAGCGAATTCCCGGTGGCTCTTGAACGCGTGACGAATGGCCAGGGGTGTCGAGAAGACAAAACATAGTAAAACTTGCACTCAATGCTATTAACGCTTTGGACGTTGCAGCAGCGGCGTAGCCGAAAAAAAAGGATCTTGGAGAAATTTGAATACGTGGAAACGGCGTAAAATGTTTGGGATACTCCAGTTGGGTTCGTAGTTCGTTTCGGCTCGAAGCGATTAGAACGTGACGAGCTTCGAGAGGCCTGTCGTCTTCGAAATTTCGTCGATTGTTTCCTGGACGCCTTTATCGACGCCACTTCACTTCACATACCCCGTTTAGTCGCATACGTAGATACGAGAGAGAAATAGGTGCGCGCTAGTTTTCTCACGGTTCGCTCGCACCCGCCACGCGGAACGACCTCTGCGACTGCCTGCGGACGAAACGGCTTAGTCTTTTCCCGTTTCTCTACAGCCAACCATAACAAGTGATCGGTGTATTAGGGTATCTTGCTTGAGTTCTTAAATGTACAGCGACCATTAAAAGTATCTACGAGTTTGCATGGGATTTGGTTCAATTGAAATAAGTACACTTATACTTGGTACGCGAATTTGTATTTTTTTTTAAGTTCGCAAACCAAACAATCCTTGTATCAAACCTTTTCATAAAAAATGAAAATATACATAGTAGAATAAAAAAATTGAATATATTATAGTTCAGTCCATGATCACGAACTTATATATATACATTGTGACAAAAATTCAATGCGGAGCCACGCATGAGAACGTTGATAATTGCATTGTTTGTGAACTGTTAAAAAAATAACATTGACTCTTAGACAGAGACCTATACCTTAGGCTTGTCGCTTGCGAAGTAGAAGGAAGTAAACAAGCGTGCACGCTCGGCTGACCTATTTTGAGTCGTCCTGTAGCCGTGCACTTCCGGGCCACTTATTCTCGCTTCCTTAACAGCGACTATACCAAATGAAGAAATACATACCTACATAAGTGTTCGTTACGCTTCGTAGGTCACATCGTGGAACTGCACTACCACCTTTACTCGCCAAGAGAGTCCCGACTATTTGTCTTTTAGAACAAAGAAACGTTACGACCATTTTATTGCTTGCCTTTTGATAGACCCATAGTCGCGTTATCGTCTGCAGGGAACTTCGATCGAGTGTCTGGTCATCTCCTTCCCTTATCTATTCTCGTATATGTCTGTCCCGTAGGTGTAAACGTGTTGTACCGGTAGAATTGTTGATCCTGCTGTTACTTACGGTACTTTGTTCGTGTGCAAACAGGGGTCGACCATAGTGGCTCGCTAAACGTTTCAAATTGGGAAAAAGCTCTCCCTTACTTTGTTTGCTTTTCCACTGTAGCACTGCCTGGCTGGCTGCCTGCCTGTCTGTCTTTTTCTACATATTTATCGTTCCTCCAAAACGAATAAAAACTTTGCCAACTTTACGAATTGCTTCTATGGTAAGTCCTGGCTGGGATCAAATTCGTACCTCAACGACACCAAGGAGATTACCGGTCAAGATAATTTTTAATGGATAGGTCCAATTTATGCGAGATCATTTAATGATTGCAATCGATGAATATACTGCTATACGTACGAGTGATTACTGGATCAACGGTTTGGTGTTTGGATAACAAGAAATTTACAGTGACAATGATAACAGTTCTAGTTAAATTGACATAAACTGCCAAGACTCAAAATGACAGTGTGAAATTTTTAAAGAATTCCTGTCATTGTTTATCGAATTCTTTTTGTACGGAATAGTCCCGCTAGACCTACCTATCTGAGATCCCATATGGGCCATGTAAAATGATCAATCATCGATCCGTCCTGTACCGAAAATTTCTATCCGGGAATACTGACAATTGCTCTGCTAATCATTTTTCTGTATGTGTCGTCAAAGCTATATTTAAACTGTGAACTAAAGTTTGAAAATTTAATCTACTTACTATCTAGCTACGTTATCCTTCTCGACGTCACGTCCCCTTCATTTTTGTCTCTGCTGTCGACTTTCTTAAAATATTTCTTTCCCCTAATACACATGACACTCACGCTTTCGTGTGTCTTTCCTGGCATTCCTGTCTTTGCCGCCCTTGTATTTCGGAGCACATGTATATGCATAACTATTTCACATGCCTCTTCGTCTCACAACGGTTTTTTTTTGTTTCCCCAAACTCGTTTTGGTGACGTCGCCAGTTGAACAAAAAACGACAAAGCTGCAATTTCTTGCGCGACGACGCCTTTTTACGTGATTTTCATTTTTCACGTATTTTATCTGAGATGCCATTGGAAACTTATGCATTCGTCTAAGGGAAGTAATCGCCCTTTCTGTACTCATACCTTTGTACTTCTCTTCATACTTTTTACTAAGAATGTCGGTGAAGCTTAACTGGAAATCAGGAGCGTGAAGGTGTCGCCGCATGTGATGCTCGTACATCACGTGTTAAACGTGATACGTATAAATGTGCATATGGCAGCATGACGAATGGCCGACACTGTTTTATGGACCCACGACAACTTGAACCGTTCGAAAATTCTGGGATTCTCGGATTTAGCCGACTCTTCTTCCGCGAAGATCTTTATTCGGAACGCTTGCTCCGTTTTCACGAGTGTTTTCGTTACGTACCTATTGTACCGTGCTTATTGGATTTATTTGTACAATTCTCGCCGATGCACGAAACTAAATGGGTGAAATAAAATTTACTTGAGTAAATTATATTATTATATCATGGGCTTTGATATTATTTTCAAATCTTTACACGTGTCCTGCAAGTTCCAGATTATTAAAATATAAGATTACGGTAACGTTAATGTGTATATTTTTGGTGTAAATCGGATACACTTATATTAATCTGTTTGCTGCAGATGGTTTTTTAAAAAATAATTTCAATCGGATGATATGAGTTGGTAGGTGGGCTCATGTACCATTTGCAACGATGACTGTTATAATTTATTACGAATGAAAAATCCTTTGAAAGATCTATCCTTTGTGATTTAAATTATTTATTCGTGCAACAACAGTATATTTCGTATATCTTTAAAAAATGATGACTTCAGGACCTAGGGAAGGTGTCGATCAACACTGAAGTTCAGTGAATTGGTGGACCGTAAAGATTTTTGTGATATCTGAAAATAGTGTATTGAGGGTCGCACGGGGTCTTAGCTGTGACTTGAATTTTTTTTTCGTCTTCTTTCGAATATTTGCAATTCCCTTTGTCGTAGGAGGGTTCTTCTTCTTCATGGTGTATGTCACGTATGCTCGACACGAGCTGAATTTCCTTCGTGCCTCGTGGAAACACTAGCCGGTTCGAAACAAGATTCAAAAATCTCCAAATCAACATCATCTCTCAGGTTTTTCAGCCGTTATCGTGCCGACCTACTTTGGTCTTGATTTTCTAGCTCCAGGGGCTCATTCGAAAAGGCTTTCTTGGAGAATAAGAAAAAGAATGAGGGCTCGTATTCAGAAATGGAGTGTAATGGGAATAGAAGGCAAAGCTCTGAGAACAAGGCTTTCGAGATTTGGAGGGCGCTCGCGGCATGAGTAGTGGAGCCTCGTTATATTTGCGAATTAAGCGTAGCCGTGTCACCGCGTTAATGTTCGACCCTTTGTGTCCCTCGAAATAAGGGATAGGCGCGTCGTATGGCGGTGACCACATCACAGGGGCAAAGACAAACACCTGCTAGGCCACGAGGGAACTTGGGTACACGGGTATATTTGGGTCGTCAGGGAGTTTCATCCTGGAAGCAAGGAAGTGCAGTCCCTGGGTTGAAAAGGAGGAGTAACGGTGGTGGTGGGGGCGAATAACAACGTGATCCCATATCGCTAGAACATTTGCGCAAACTGTTGAAGCTCACAGTTGATGCGGCTTCCGCTCTGGCGTTACCTTCAGCGCGTGATCCCGTAATTTTTTAGATTTATGGAAGACTGAACTGGCGTGGATAAACGTGTGCAACCTGCGACATACTTTGAACATATGAGCGTGACCGTCGAACTGGGGTGTAGTTATGCCTTTCGGTAAGAGGGTCTGCATATCTCTCTCTCTCTCTCTCTCTCTCTCTCTCTCTCTCTCTCTCTCTCTCTCTCTCTCTCTCTCTCTCTCTCTCT
>JARQSW010000388.1:1072685-1124351 GCA_030142375.1 Calameuta pallipes
TCTCTCTCTCTCTCTCTCTCTCTCTCTCTCTCTCTCTCTCTCTCTCTCTCTCTCTCTCTCTCTCTCTCTCTCACTCGCACGCACGGAGGCACGCACGCACACCTTCCCACTCTCTGTCTGTATACCTTTCTGTCTCTCCTTCTCTTTATTTCGGGAACAATGCGGCAAGAACAAAGAGAACCGATGAGAGGGTTAAGTCTCCCGCTTCCTCCCTCCTTTTCTCTATTTTATTCTCGCACACAGTGAGCTCCTCTGGTGGCTTCTCTGTCAGGGGCCCTTTCCCCTCTCGTCACCCTTATACGCGGACTCTTCAGTTCTGCGCCCTGGTCACCCACAGACGCCTCGGAGTGTCTAAGGGCTGGATATAGGGTGAGAATCGAAGCTTTGAAAGACAGGGACAGGGACAGGGACAGGGACAGGGACAGGGACAGGGACAGGGACAGGGACAGGGACAGGGACAGGGACAGAGACAGAGACAGAACAGAGACAGAGACAGAGAGAGAGAGAGAGAGAGAGAGAGAGAGAGAGAGAGAGAGAGTTGTCAATGGAGCGAATGAGGCTGAAGTATGAGAGGGAAAAAGATAGCAATAGCTGAGAGCAGCATTGGCGCAGGAAAAGTGAAGAAGAGAGTGAAGGAGCGCAGGAGACTCGTAGGTTGGTTTGATGCTGGTGATGCTGGTGATGCTGGTGATGGTGGTGATGGTGGTGAGGTTAGTGATCGTGGTAGTAGTAGCGAAGAGGGATGAAGGGTAGCGGTGGGGGCCACCCTTCGCGCGGTCGATAGTGAAGTGTGTGTCAGACGCTGAACCGAGAATTTCGTTGAAGTCAAGACGAGAGTCTTGAGAATTACAAAAACGCCCTGTCGTTCTTGATGTACCCCCGCGCTGACATAGGTACTCCGCCCGCCAATAAAATTTCAAATATACACACTTTTTTTTCGAAAATTGAATATTTCGTTACCCGCACAGTCACCTGCATTCTATGAGAATGCCCTGCTCTGCTTTTACAGCGAACCTTACAAATTATAGCAACTAAATTAAACGGGCGGCCAAACGGTCCGTTGAACCGATCCAAAGGAAGGACCACGGAAATGCGCAGCGTCATTTGGACTATTAAATGAACTTTTAAAACATACTATATCACGCGCGTTATATATGTATTCACATATGAGCATCTCATACTAGAACGCGTTTCGCTTTTCTTTGCCCCGATGAGCTCTAGAAAAATATCCGTTTCTATTCAACCGCGCAGAATGATTTATAAATTATTATAGCGGGATACAGCAGTGCGCTAACTGAAAATATTTTTAATGTGAATCGAACCCTCGTGCTTCCCTTCCCTCTCGGAGTTCAACACCTGAAAATATAGGTGTACGTATACGTATATACTTAAGTATCCGCGGTACCCGAGTAAGCGATTCGGCGACTGCGTGACGCGTTACTTTCGCGACGATCTTCGTTCACCCAGATGGACCGTGGGATGAGCTAGGTGAGGGGCGAGGTGGATTAACACGTGGCAACAGCAGGTGAAGGTGAAACGTATAAAAACGTTGAAGAAGTGGAGCGTGTCGGGAACGCGGCCGAGAAGCTATGTTTCCTGGTTATATTTACCAAGGATCCCACCTTTCATGCGGATGCATGTAATTTGTCGATCTGCCTTCCCCCCTTTTTTTTCCTTGTTGCGCTATTCTCCTTACTGCTGCCACTTTATTTTACGCCATTTCATATCCCTACGAGCTCGGTGCTGCAGCGATACTCCAGCTTCTGTTACCTGCACCCTCGGGACGTTTGGATCCTTGGGGACGCGTTTCTCGAAGGCGGTAAAAAGTGTCAGCGGCAACGACCAGGAAGCCAAACATGGTCGAAGGAGAAAAGGCAGTTAGACTTCCCACCTAGAGATACTAGCCTTGGGGTACTCGCGAAAAAGCTTCTTCATGGATGGATGGACGGATAGATGGATGGGACGTATATCGCGTTGGAGAGGGGATAGAAGATCCTCGTGCCGCAAGTACGAATTTCGTTAATACTTAAAACTCTGAAAATGTAGGTACGTTTACACGCAGGAATTTACGGCTGGACCGGGTCACGCTGAAAACTTTATATTTCCATTTATTTTCGTTAAACGCAATCGACTGCCAAACTCAAACCGACGCTTTACGATCAGCACGTCCACGAGCCATAACTATGAACAGTGCTGGAAAATAGGTGGTTATAAAAATTAATGTATCATTTCGTCTTGGCGGAATAGTAGGAGAGGCAGAAAGAGAGAGAGAGAGAGAGAGAGAGAAGGGCCGCTTTTTTGTAGGGCATCGCGACGCCATCTCCATTAACGTTTGCCCTCCGAGTAGACGACGCGTATCCACCGATCTATCAGGGACCCGTTTCTTCCCTACCAAATAACTGTGCACGAGGCGGATTTTAAGACTAGAGAATTTCGATCGTCTCGTATCGACTCGCTTGATTCGTTCCATAAACGATGACGATGCGAGATATCGTTTCTCCGTCGATGCACGACGTCTATAGCGTTTCAAACTGCATATCGAAGATACGAGGAGCGTTGAAAGGAAATTCTATGACGTTAGAATCTCTTGATTTTTTTTTCCTCGTATAAGGCTTATAAAAACCTTGGAATTTAGGAAGCGCGACGCACCAGGCTGTGATTCGCCTGAAAACGAAGGTCAAGAGGGGGAGAGGTAAAAAGTCTTTCCGCGATATATCCGCCTCGTGGCTCTTTGACTCCTCGACTCTACGTCCATTCGATTGGACACGTAGCCACGCGTCCCTCTGGTATCGGTCGCAAGGGCAAAATCCAATTTTGTTAAGTTATGCAAATTGTTCTTATCTTCGCCAAGACTTTCAATATGATTCTTCAGCGATTTATCTGTCAACTGAAAATCTCCAAGAAATTCGTGTGACGTCAATTGGTTCATGTTGTAGGTTGCCACGTGGTATTTTAAAATTGATAAAATATTCACAGACAATCTTCAAGTGTTATCTCCTGACGGATAAGGTTGTGAACTCATGAAAATTGTTGAAATTTAATGGAAACAGTGAATAATAAAATTTAAAACGATTTTTAATATTATTTCTAGACATATTTCAGTGCTATCGTTCGAACGGGTAATCGTGTTAATTTCTAATCAGATATATGACTCAGTATCAATCCATATAATTAAATGATAAGTGAAATCACTTCAGATTTGTTATTTACTTACTGTAAAATCTGCTGATCTAAATGGCTTTGGAATTTTACTCGTTGAGTTTCCGACTGCAATTTCGTTCTTGTCTGAAACTCTGCGCAACACGTGTTATTGCACCTCTGCACCTCTCTGTGACTATTTCAATAGAAGGCAGCGAACAGTTCAGCGATGCTAGAAACACGAAGAGCATTTAAACTTTGTATCATAAAATCGACATGCCAATTTGTAAATGCCAATCAGTCCCAGTCAAACTTCCTGTGTAATTCTATGTAATTTTACTCAAAATTTATCCCATCGACTGCCTCCTGTCAGCCGGGCCATATCTGTCAGGAGCATAAAATTATATATCCGGAAGCCAACCGCTGTATCCATCCCATACCGACGGTTAACAGTTAGCCACGATATATCTTGACAGATCTGTAAACACACGAGGCCTGCCAACATTTCGAAGACTCGAATGCTCGCGCACGAATACAGCTGGCAGTGCGTATTAGTTGAAGAAATACAAGATCATATCTCGAAAAAAAAAATCAATTCTTCAATCTGCAGCCTCCCATGGACCATGATCTGTATTTATGATTTTTCGTAATCTTAAACAATCTCTAGGCTGTAGCAGATTTATTGATTTATTAATGTAATGCGCATTTGAGTTTAACTGAAATAGGTTGGTGCAACTTTTATAACATTATTTTTATCTCGCGATGATGCTGTATGATGGTAACGGGAGCGAAGTGCATATGGAGGTAATTATTTGAATGATCATTCGTATGCAATTACCATGATGATTACTGTGCAACGTTTGCACATTAACGAGACGCCTTGTGCGAAATAAGAAATGCACGAGTCGAAAGTCTAGGGATAACATCGTCCCTCTCGTAAATTACCGTGCTGTCATCGCTGGACACGCTTATGGGCCCTTTGAAATATTACGCTTTGAATTCTCGCAGTTATCTCGCACACTTCACTGGACAATGACTTCCGGTCTAGAATAGTCGACCATTCAGCAGCGATTAGCGTGCTTTTTCGGCAAACTTCGAAATTCTCCAACTGACATTGACTTAGTTTTCAGCCAGAGTAAATTCATGATTTATTAATAGAATCTCTTATCGAACGTACCTAATAACGTTAATCTTGCCCAAGATAAGATTACAATTCTAAAATTAGAGGCGCGATCATTCGATTGACTCACGAGTTGAACTGTCATAATCTTTAATCATAAACAACAATATCTGCTACGTTAATCGAGATGACGTCAAAAATATATTTAACTGCCTCGAAATTATTGAGATACTAAAAATCCATAAAGATATAGCCTAGTATTATTAATAGCCTGATAAATCCTGAGAGAAGAATCGAAGCTACGTAAGAACCAGGAGATCGTCCAATTCATTTTGTTTTCTCACTTCGTACAATTCAACGACATAGTCAGGTGCGGCGCGACTGGCTGCACGTGTTTGGCGCGAAATTCGAAAGGAATTTTAAATTGCGGCTTCTTAACGAGCATTTTCTCATCGTTGTCGTGTTGTGTCGTCGGCGTCGTCGTCGTCGTCGTCGTCGTCATCGTCGATACGAAGACAGCCGTCTCGTGCCGTTCGTCGCGCTCACGTTGGAAACGTGTGAGAGTGGCCTAAATTGAGACGTGTCACGCCGAGTTGATTTGTGACCACGATGTGTACGTCGTGCGTCCCTGTAGGTGCGTGCGTGAGAGTCCGCCATATGTGTGTGCATACATGCTGCACGTCGTCGTCGTGCGAGCGACAAAGGAGGGGGGGAGAGAGAGAGAGAGAGAGAGAAAGAGAGAAGAGCTATTGCTGAATGGGCGTTGAAAAACCGAACACGACTTCTTAATTAATGTTTTCCAAACATTTTCTACTGGCAATCCATCATTCCCACGGGCACCGCCAGCTATTTCTGCTAGAATATGTACCTACTCTTATCCTTGAAATAATTATACGTTAATGGTAACGGTCATCTTTTTTCTGATGTCAGTTGCCTGACCCGAAAATGATGTGCTCAATGTTTAGTTGCAAATTATGTTTGTCGTGTGAATAATATTTCATTAATTCGTACAACTTATGCTTGACGTTTATTGATTCTCCAAGAAGTCTATGTACGTTATTATTTTATTTGTATTAGAGGTTATAATTCTGGAAGACACGGTACATATGGGACTGTGGGTTGTTGGGTTATTTGAGATTGCCGACATTAACTTTTAACGAAAAGTCAGAATGGTAATTGATTTACTTTTAATTATCCTGCGGGTCAACTTGATGCTCTACTTACAGGGGTGTAAGTATATGTATATTTATATTTATATCTCATTATAAGAATATTCGATGCCAAAAAGTAGAAAATATATACCTATTATTCGGTTCAAGTTAAGCTTACAGGAGAAAAGAAAATAATTATTCGTTTGTATTTCTTCGGCTTCACTTTATACTAGCGGACACTTAGATCGATCAAACGAAAGAATAATCTTGTTTTTCAAAATTCGCTTCACCTCGAGTACTTAGGTTCAATTGTGAAAGTTCAGCGAGCTTTCGATTTTTTTACGATTTCGAAAGTTTTCTAGCGTTTTGAGCGCCTTGAACTTTTTCCACGGTCCTTGTCGTTTTAAATGTCTCTTGCGGTAAAAACGAGGAAAATGCACAGGAGACTTTTAATATTTGATGACAGAAAACTGTTTTAGTAGAAACAAAAACAAAAGGCAATTAGAATTGCACGAGTCCGTAACAACAACAAAATTAAGGAAAAAAGAAAATATATTTTCTTTTCTTTAAAGAACAAAAGATCATTTTTACATATGCTATCATCAATAAGCAGAATACTGAGAATCTATCGCAATTGGGAAGCTGGATAAATTTGTCTGGTTTTACAGTAGATTTTTAATTTTTTCTACATCGCCCACTGACGAATTTTCGTCTCAAATAATCCGCAAGATATTGTTTCTTCGTCAATTGCCCGTTTGATACTCTTTCGTAAAAGGACCAATCGGATAAATGGAAACTTAGTTAGCTTTAGCAGGCAGCCTCAGCTACTTTCCATTAAGACGCGCGTGAGCTACGACTTTAAAAGTCAATTAAAAAGCCCGCCTAATATCTCATGTCGGAGCAAAAAAAGTCAACGAGAGGCGACCCTCTTCTTATTTTCCTTCTCCAACAGCCAGCGCCACTTCGCTTCTTCCTAACGTCGTCACGTCGTAAAATAATTAAGAAGGTTCGTTCCTCGGTCCGTTCGAATTCATAGCCTGTTCACTCCTTTCACTCTCTTCATTCCACCACGACTTCACCCCTGCGACACCCAACAATAAACATTCAAAGCGCTTTGCATCGATGCGAAGCAGAGTGTAAGGGCTCTGACAGACATGCGTGAGAAATTGTCACTTTTACATTGCCAATTGTGAATTTGATCCTTAATTAGTTTTTTTTTAGATAATTTTTTAACAATTCTCAATTTATGTATATATATAATAAATATCAGCCTCGCGATCTTCACGGCGTGTCGTTCTTTGAAGATACTAATGTTTTCTCCTCGACAAGTGACAACCGTGACAACCGCATGCGACGAACAAGAAGAAGTCAGTAGCTGATTCACTGTTTCTTCATTACTTTTTCTTTTTCCTTGCATCCGCAATCTTCTCATTCAAGGATGAAGGCCTTCGGGCCAAAGCATCAGGACGGTGAGAGATGCACGATTCATGAGTTGGAAGCACGTGTCATGCACGTGGTATACTCGCAGCGGAGTTCGATAAATTCCACAGCAGTGTTCCTGACAGGTCGACCGCGATTAACCGTTTTCTTTCATGAACAAGTCAGTCCCGAGGAACCTTAGAACGGATTGCGTTTCACTTCGGTATTTCAGCGGAATTTACGGGGCGGTTAATCGCTTCGGAAAATTATAGGAGAAAGGGGTAGAGGCGAGAGTTAAGCTATCATGGGAATCTTAAAAAAATATGAAGGCAGCAACTAACTATACGTACGTAAGTTTAGCTAATACTGGTTACGGTCACTTTGTTATTCAAGAAAGTTTTCCGTCAGTATGCTCTTATCTTATTTTTAGATTCTTATTTCTTATTATTTCTAAGGCTCTTCTTACTTCTTCGTACGCTGTCGTTGGACTATTTGTAAATCATTTATGCAAATGGCTTTCTACATAGGACCTAATTAATATTTATTCATTGTACTGTTCCACAATGCTATTTCGTATTGGTATTATTTTTAATCCTTTAGCTATTATTACTACTATCAGCATTTAATAAATGACAAGTAGGCTGAGACTTTTGTTTGTATCATAATGTCTGATAAAATTCGTTTAACGAAACCTGCTTCATTACCTTAATTACATCGTGACACTACGATATAAATATCATGTAATTGAATTCGGTCGAAAGCACTAAATGTAAGTCAAGTATAAATAATGTTTTATTCAAGCAACAGAAGTTGTTTCGGTCAGTCGATACGTGCACTGGGAAAACTACACGTGTTGCTCCTTCGGATGGAAAATCTTCACAAAAATATGGCAATATCTTCTCATTCAACTGCAAGTCGCAAAATTGAGTTAATTCCACTTTTTTCTGATTTTACCAAACTTATTCTCAGTAAAGTATTCCTTTTCTTTATCGTTAAAATAATTATATTCATAAGGGGGTTGGTATCATCTTCTAACGCAGGGTTTCCCAAACCTTTTCTCTGATGGAGCACTTTGAGGGTCTTTGAATTTTGACGTAGCAACTTTTGTAATTTGAAGGGTAGGTGTAATGTTAATGACACACAATCAATGAATTTTAGAAAAATAAAAAATACTTGTTTCATGCAGTATTTATTTTAATTTTGAGTCACAACTCATAACTGGGTCAGTTAGAATTTATCTTTTTTTAGCATTTAGTATTTAAAAATCGGAACGTATAGCTCTTAAAAAAGAAAATTTAGCATTTAAAAGCATAATATCTTTTCTCGGAGCACAGTTTGGGAAATTCTGTTCTAACGCAACCTGCCTATACTCCCAGCTTCCATAAGCTTAACGACAATCCACCCTTCTATCTCGTGGTTATTCGAGCTATTCATATAACAGCCGGAAGTTTCATGCTCGTCCACAGCACAGAGCCAATCTATCACAGAATAAATTTCTGCCCTCGTTATTGCACAAAAAAATCTTTTCACCAGTGAATCAGAGCGTTGTCATTGATTAACCTCATTTTTCGGGATAAAAAATTGTCAGCTGTGTCGCGAGCTGTGTGGCGTTTGACACTTGATGCCGTAGAAAATACTTGGCGGGGATGCCGATAACGAGGAATCCGAGAAAGTCCTATTTCCGTTTACCCGAAATATTTCGAAGTCATTTCAGAGTAGATTGGCTTGTTAACAAGTTTTTCTGCTTCCTGTGTTTTGCCGCTGCCACGTCAAAACCTTTATACATGCCGTAGAACATGTGACGCTTGTCACCGGGAGCGAAGGACTAAAAAACTTTCCCAAGATAAATGGCATCTCGTGTATGTAGAGGTGCCTACAATTTCTAAAATTACGAACCTGGCAACCCGCGATACGTCATTTCCTTCCTTTACGATGTCCGGTGTGTCAATTTTCGTTTTCTCTATCGCCGATATAACGGCACATGTATGTATATCTTTTTTTTTCGTATAGCTAGTACACGTATTCTCGGTCCGCGATATTGAGAATCCTCCGGACATTCTTAGAGCTTTACACTGCCTTCGAAGGAATGCGATCCTCTTGTTCAGTACAATGGAAAAATGCTATCGATTCGAGAGATTCGATTTGCACCGACATTGCTTGACACCAGTGTAATACGCTTATGTACAATGCACATAATTTTTTAAAATTGAAATTATTTTTAAACACTAGAAATATCCACGTCAAATAATCGTATATACAAGATGTTAGATGACTTTGTATGCTAATACAACGTTTTACGTACCAACTGACGTTGATGCAATAAAGAAATTAGTTGATATATGAAAATTCTTGGTGTCTAGTTTTGAAATGAAAATGAAAAGGAAGACACGCAAAATATTACAATATATATTTCTACCATTTGAATCCCCAGAGTGTTTGCCTCGCGTCGTTGCATTTCGCACTCCTCGGCGTCGCGCACGATTTCATTGCACTGCGCGCAGCTAACGCAGCTGTCCAGAGTACGTTAAGGCCTGCACTTTTTGGTGAGGCGGGAAGAACTCGCGAGACCTTCGCCATACTTGCAATAAAAATAGAATGCGGTTCTGCACTACTGCACTTGGCCGTCAGGCTCACGTATGAACCCGATGCCGCGCGCGTTCGCATTGCAGCCGCGAGGATTAAATCGTTTTTTTTTTTCTATTTCAACGAGCGACGAGACGCCGGCTGAAAAGCCGCTGACGAAAATGCAAATGACTTTTCGCCTGGGAATCATGCAGTTTTATTGCACCAGCGGCTATATGCGTCGTGACGACAACGCCCGATGCTCTCTCGATGCTGCATTTCCATCTACGCCTTTTCGCATCCCAATGAGAATAGCTGAGGAAATATATAGATATTTGTATTACTCCAATTTTTTACCTGATTAGTACAATTATTTGTAGCTGTGCTAATGAGGGACCTTAAGGTCCATACTTGAAAAGGTAAGTTCCACAGACCCTTTTCAAATATTGCCTTTAATTAACATGAATTCTAATTAAACAAATAATGGGCAATGTTAACGATAAAAGTGACATCACCTGACGACCTGTCCGCGAGCAATTTACTTAGCAATTTCATTAGCGACAATTTTCGCCGGACGCACCAGAGACTGAACGTTGACGTCGCTTCTGGCTGAAGTTGTTGAAATTTCGTAAAAATACTTCGTATTGACTCTAGGGCTGCACACTCCTTTTTTTCTTTGGTGCGTGAAAACGGTGGCGTGTGGGGTCTGATGGACCCCAGAGCACATTCGGAAGGTTAAGACTTGAAGTTTAACGTCTAGTTGTACTATTATAGCTATATAGCATATTCTAGTTTACTCATAAAGACACTTTTTTCCCGAAGATCATCTAAAACGTGCGTAGCTGGCATAATTGGACTATGCCAAGTTTTCTCTATTTGATACATATGTCTATGTCAGTTATCACGTTATTGTAATCAATGACCTTCTCGAATTTCTCTATCAGAAATCACATTCGGATGACGCGTGGGTCACGCAGCGGATCCCAGGAGCATACACAAGAGGCAGTAATTCGTGGCGCAATGCTGTTTGTTTAGGTGATGTTAGTTAGGGTAATTGTTTATTTACTAATTAGTTGCGTTCTCCATTAGGTGGGAGGTATATTTAAACAGAGTCCTCGACTCTGGTCATGAGTCTAATATTCATGGGGTGTTTTAAGTTCGTTCAAGTAACATTTATAGTCGTTAGATTCAGAGAAGGTTATATAATTTATGATATACATATACATAATTCGTATCTTTACGTGTTTCGAACTAATTTCGAACTTAATTTTTTTCTCTCAAATACACTTTAACGTGTTTTCAAGTTGGTCATGAAAAGTCTCAAAGCCCGTCATCCCTATTTCGTTAAAATTTTCTGTAAGAAGTGACAAAATAAAAGCAGTAAGTAACGTTAATGTAATTCTTATCATTAAAGAAATCTATATTACGTAGAAGCGGTACAAATAACAAACGAATCACTTTTAAAGCATGACGAGCCTTACGTCATTAACTCTGAAAACGATGCAGGAGGATGAACCCTCCCTGTGGATCCATCGGCACGCAGAGCCACTTAATACGTTCAAGGTATCCTTTGCGTTTGAAGCCGCGTTCATTTTCTTCATCCACCTACCATTTTCTCCCCTCATATTTTTTTCTTTTTTAATCAAACGCCTACGAGACTATCTGCTGCCACGGAGACGCACTTTGCGTTCAATTAGTCTACCGGCCTAGTAGTTAAAAAGCTCCCGCTGCATTGGGAAGCTTCCACAGTCCCGACAGTGTCTCCCTCTGGTTTATTTTCCACTCTATCACTTCATCGGCCCTATTTGACATCAATGACACCATTTACTCGACAAGGCGACAATACTTTGTCCACGAGGACTACGGTAGTAGCCCGACCTATGCGTGCGCCACTGTCGATTGCAGCGGCGTTACTATTGGCAGGATAAGAGATAGAAGGCCATTAGCGCCTCCACAATTAACCGAACACTTTCGAGCGTGTTCGATAGCTTTCCGATAAAGATCGAGCGAGTGGTTAAAGGGATAGGTTAGGCACTCCGTACCCACGCGCTCAAAGGAATAGGCGAACTAAAGAGCCCGCGTGCACCCGGGAAGACGTTTCAAGATTCAAAGGTTGCCTGCCTGGCTGACTGATTCCTTCCTTGCGCTTGGTATCCAGCGTAGACACTTCACTAATAATCAACGGCAAACGACTTGGAAATTTCGAGTCATCGACATCAGATAAAAGGTACTATAAATAAAAGGAGAGATGGACCCTGTACGATAACAAGAAGCCTGACACTCTTGGGACTCCTCACCGGACCTGGGACTATTACTGATCGCGACTCTCTTGAAGATGCGCCCTCTTTCTTTCCTTTGTGTCCTCTTATCGTTTTTCTCTCTCCTATCGTTTTCATCGGCCTTATCCCCTTTTATATCGGTCCTATCGTTACGAGTCTCAAAGCTGATTGATCGCTGACGGACGAAATGATTGGAAATGATGATTGGAGAGCAGCGTGTAGGTATCTCAGGCAGTGAAGGAACCGTCGGTATATTCATTTGGAAACTCGTTTGCAGTTTCCGACTTTCTGTTGGTCTCGAAGTGCGCACTTTTTGGTCGTGCTGCAATTTTGAACGGAAGGGAGGAAAGTCAGTTTGTGAAAAGTCTGGGGAAACTTTTTTTAGCGAAAAAAAAAAAAAGATTCGAGAAAGCTTTTTGGTTAGTTTACATTTTTCGTCGAATTTTTCTTATGACTTGTATATACTCACGTATGAGTTTTAGGAACGCGGGTAAACTATTGTTGTAAGTTTTGTTAAGTCGACAACAATTCTGTACGATTGTCCGGAATTAAGATGGCCTTAGTTTGTTTCTTATGTACGTTTGTGGAATTAATATATTTGTCATTTTTTTTTCTTTATCTTTTTGAGAATTCTTTAAGGTCCTTTCTGTTTTCTTAAATATTTATCGGTTCATAAATAATTTCGCGGCACCCGGTATAATCAATTCGAAATAATATTCCAACTGTTCAAATAAACTCATGCATATGCAGTATGGTCAGAGGGGATCGATTCCTCTCGAGGTTGAAAATCTTGAAGAACAATAACAAATAAATATCGCCAGATGGAGAAGTACCGGTTAATTAAGCCACCCACAGAATTTCCTATCATAATTGCCAAATCAACTGATTAGCAATATTAGGACTCTAATTAATCAGTTACCATTAACAGGTTCCCCCACCTTGAGTGCTCCTATGGGACGAATCAAATATGGCGGCCATGGTAATCCGCCCGACCAACTTTATGGGCACCACACCCAAGCTATGAAACTCCCTGCTTCTGCTCGGTACTTGGGGGTCGGGAAAATAAACTATTCCTTTTCTTTAATGTCGATAAGCATATTGCAACTATTGACATTTTACGCTCCGAACTTAAACTTTTTACTCTTTCTTTTGTCTTTGCTCCCTTTATCTTTCTCTCTCTCTCTGTCCCTCTCTCTGTCCCATCATCTCTCTCTCTCTCTCTTTGTCTCATCTCCACAAATGCCCCGACTATCCTAGGAATTCATCTAGGCCTCTCGCATCTAGGGAGTCAACCATTCCTCCGGGCACAGCTCGGGTCCCTTCGGCACCCTACCGAAAACGAGTCACGTACCGACCAAATCTGGTGGCTTTTCCACGAATGAACGATTTATCCCTGGTGAAGGTTTTCATCTTGCGACGCATCGCCTGGCGTCCTCGACACTTTCGATGCGCGACCAACCAGCCGTACGTCCCGAACGAGCTAAACCCAAACGTTCCCTTTTGATATGGGACCTATGTGCGTGCTAACGTCAGATACACAGCCGAGATGTCACCCTTGCTCTTAGACTGTCGTACGTTATCGGGCGCGACGAGTTTGCTTGGAGGCTCGGAGGGAGGAGAAAAAATAGTTGAAAAAACAAATACATATAAAAAAAATCGGAGACCGACTGTCGGAGATGTACGATTCGGAAGCGACCGGATCGAGAAATGGGTTATAGGATGGATGGATGTGGACCGGGAAGGAGGTTAGGAATGCGTTAATGGGTCTCGCACAGTCTGCTCTAGCGAGTCACTTAGAACAGATGGAGGAACGAAGGTATGTAACCATAGAGAAATGGTGGAACGGAGAGACAGGAGCGGGGACCTAATGCTTCCAACTTGTGGACCTTTATTGCTGGGTATAGCGTTTTCCGTTTCCCTTCCTTGGGGGTGCATCGCGTTTCGTGCTGTTCAATTTTCCAACGGAGAATCCTTGTCCGAGTGCTGTCCTAAGTGGCAAACGAATTTGGTCATTCCACCGGGAGGAAAGTACTGCAGCTGCAAGATGCATCGAAAACGAAGGCGAGTCACGTTGCAGGTGTGTCTGATGTACCCGAAGGAATCGAAGACTGGTTTGGGGGCGAGGAGAGAGAGAGAGAGAGAGAGAGAGAGAGAGAGAGAGAGAGAGAGTACCGGAAACGGAAACGGAATGGGAATAAAAATGGGCGAAGAGAAATGTGCAAAGCGAAATGTGTCTTTCCATTGTCTTAAGGCAATAATAACGATATAAAAGTATAAACGTACAAGAGTCATAGGAAAGTTTCTTTAATTCAGCTGACGTAAATGTAGCGAGGAGTGGTTAGCAGCGTGGACTCTTCTCGCTGGTGGCGCCACCAGCGGCCTCATGGGACTCCGGAGAAATCTGACGTTTTCCATTATGTGTTCTGTTTAATGTCTTCTTGGTGCCAGTTGCCGAAGGAATGAGAATAGTTTCGCGTGCCCTGTCCGTCGAGTGTCGTCTGGCTGACAACTAAATTAACTTTACAGTCGTCCGTTCCTTCGTTCGCCTCCACGACCATCTATCCCGGACTCTATTCTCTTCTGCGACACTATCCTACTCTCCAAGTATTTTAGAATTAATTTCGTTCGTCCCGCAACGTCGTCGTCGTCGTCGTCGTCATGCTTGGTCGTCGACGATGACGTTGTGGTCGTGGTGCAACCGCATCATTTTGACATCCGTTCCGTCGACTTTGTATGCATACGGCTGACTGCGTCTTACCGCTTCGCGATAAACATGTCGAAAGTAAAATGAATTTTAAAAGTCGTCATTGATAAATACCAATCCACGCCAACACGTCGTTTTGAGTGCACAGAATAATTTCATTTTTATAAACTAACGCACACTCTCCGGCGCTACTGAGGTCACTTTATGAGGATCGAATTAAATAATTACATTGTACGAGGGATTAGATTTACATAACTATTATAATATACAAGGTCATAACTTTGCGGTTGAAGCAACTTATTCAGGCATTTATTTGCGTTACTTTAACAAAAGTATTCAATGAGAAAATTATAATACTTCAGTATTTTTTGTTGACAGTTCGCAAACAATGCAATGCTTAGCAAATCGCACGTGACGTTCCGTAAAATCACGGAAATATATACTAAAATGGGAGAATAAAATATAGTTCAGTGCGAAACCATACGCATGCATACTTCGTAAGAAAAATTATATGGAAAGCCGCATGCGATTTGCTAGAGGCTTAATTTTTTTAATTCGTCAAAAAAAAAACATCTTTCAAAATTACTGTGCATCTGTATTTTTATCTATAGGAAAATTATGCCGGTCTAGTGTATATTAGTATATTGTCTCAAAATTCAAATTCAAGTGTGATATCTTCATGACTCGTACTTAATTAAAAATGAAATAACCCCAGTCTGATGCTACAAGAGTTCGAAGAAATAATTATCACTGAAAACGTTCTTAGTGGTATTGGAATACGAATAATAACGAAATTACTGCTTCGCTTTCAAAAAGGTATAACTTTACAGTTACGAGGGCCACACCCGATTTCGAACTTTGGGACAAGTCACTCTGTATACAATACATACATATAACAATATGCATATCCGTTAGTTTACAACATGTTCCCTTATAGATATTTGAAAGTGTTGCTCCATCATGTTGTCTTCCTTACATTCCATTCCTAGTTTCGTGTTTCCGATTGTAAAGTTGGCCAACTTTTATTCCAGTGCAACGTTGTTAGCCAGATCGACCCCGAATCTAAACCCTACGTTCACACCCTTATTACCTACCAAAAATTTCGAATGCCTTACCAGAAGGTCTTATCCCTTGTATACGCCAGGTAGGCAACTTCCGTCTGTTCACCTTTGCTGTCAAAGTATATGGGCAGGACACTCCAAGATCCATCAAAGAATCTCCCCAGTCTCAGTTACAGCAGCATCCCACTTTGTACTGTATCCCATACATTCTCCGACCATTCCATAGCAACTAATCTCACCCCATAGGAAAGGAGAATCAAGTCTTAGGGAAAAAAAAGAAAAAAAAGTAGAAAGTCCAAGTTGATACGTATCATCGTATTCTGTTCGTGAACGATTCCCCTTGTTTTCCTCAAGACGTTTAGACTGGTTTGCTTTACCGTTGCGAGTAGCGAGAGTCCCTTCCGATTTTCTCGTTTACCAAGTTAAACAAAGTGACGGTGGAAAAAAAAAGAGAAAGAAATCTCTTCTTCGTTTCGCTGGTCGGTAAATGGGAATATATAGTTATATTTTTATTTTGTCACCCAAGTTCCCCCTTTCGATTACTTTCGACTACTTTCCCGACTTACTTGACTGATTGTTGTATTCGGTTATCCAATCACGCTGTTGCCGATGTTAGTAGACGTTCAAAGTAATCAAGAGACTCGGTAGAGTCTCGCACCAAGTACAGGCAGTCGGCTGTATGTACATACAGGGCAAAGCCTACCGAGACTCTTTACTCGAACCAGCTCTTGTACTTGTGTTTGGAATCAAATATCTCATGTCATGAACCACTATATATGAGATAAAGCTATTGATACATTTACTATAGGAATCGGGTATCCTCAATCTATTGCCACAGAAATCAATTAGAATGATGTACGAGATCAGGGCGTATTTTAGAGGGCGAGCGAGATCATTTTATTTCATTTCTGTTGTCATCATCATTCTCGTCTTCGCACGTCCATTTACTTTTTCAGACGGATGACGCTGGGCGATTCACCAATATACAAACACAATCAAAAACATTTTCTTTCTCAAGATAACGTTCATACCGAATTTTTAGATAATATAAGGCTGTCTTCACTATAATACAGTATACGTCATTATTAAACCATTAGCCTGCACGGAAGATAGTACTGACATTTGTGTGCAGTGTACGTGTGTGCATGTGCGCGTTGTGTGCCTCGACGTAGTTCCCTGTATTAAAAATGATAGATTTCGAGATCCAGGGTCTTCAAGTGTTCCTCTCCGTAGTTTCTGATCTCTAAATGTCGCAAGTCGAAGCTTATGGGGTGTCCGGGTGTTGTTCTCCGTAGTTTCTGGTGTTTACGTATCCAAAGTGGAAGTCCAGGCTATCCAGGTCTTCCTCTCCGTCGTTCTTTTTATTTGGATAACGGATGTGAAATTCCAGGATTTCTCTATGTTTCTCTCCGTAGTTTCTTGCATCTAGTTTGTCGAGCAAGTGAATGAAGCGCGTCCGACACAATAATTTCACAATACCGTGTTAAATTATAAAAGATATTTTATAGGAAAGATGCATTGTTGCAGCGAATAGACGTTCATTTCATATTAGTAGATATTTCGTGTGCTAAAAAATTCATTAATATAACCCGATGAACAAAAACATGTGATATACCCACAAAAACAGTTTCGTGTAAAAAAAAACTCGTCAAGTACAGAGTCGCTGTGAATTTTCCTCTTTACAAAAAGTAATGATATCAATAATGCCAACTGCAGACGTTATTGCATGTCTGTTAATTGTACGATCTATCGGAAGCTCGTCGTTTTAATTTTATTTACCAAATTTCCTATAACGTCTTCGCTACTCATTTGTCTAACTACCGCTTCTCATATTTAATTATGATTTAATAATTAATACAATTTTTGGAGATTCCCTATCGAGTACTACTTAGCGAGTCCGTCCCGAATGTCAGTACTGTGAAATTTTGCACACGGACCCGCCTACGCTAGAGAATAAAGATCTGTTTCTGGTACAGCTAAAGGTCACGAGTATCTGTCTGACAGTTATAATATCTGTAACTGCATTAGACAGGCACGAGGCCGTTATATTTTTTATGCACTTAGCGTAATAACCATCCTATTCGTGCAAACTGGTTCAAGTGGTGGGTCACGTTTTTCGTGGCAATGTCTCCGCCAATTACTTCACAGCGTGAAAAAAAATATTTCACCCAGACGGGTTAATATGGTAACGGCTCACTTTTTTCATGAATTTTTACAGTCTAAAAATATTCCTCGGTTCATATCTCCAAGACAATTTATGCGAGCTTTCATACGCTTATTTTAAACTTATGAAAATGAATCAATTCTAAATTTAAATATTCGAAGTAACGCTCCACATCAAATAATTAAGTCTTGTGCCAAAGAGCTGTCTCACCGTAAAATGAAAATTGTACGAATAATTACGCGACAGTATAGAAATTTATCGTTATCCGATACAGTCCCATTGCATCTCATTGAGCAGTCACGCGACATAACGTTCCATACGAAAACTGGCATTTTTTTAACGAATATTCCGAAAAGACGCTAAAAATTAAGAATTAATCTTAAGGTCCATATCGGTATCACTACGTTTCCAATTATCTGTGTCAATGTCGTATACATCGTTCTAGCCTCGTGCCGTATATTAAAGTTGAAATCACAGCCCGAGAACGTAAACTTTATTGCCAGAAACATGGGCCATTCCAGCTCCCTTCAACCAGGAAGACCGAGCCAAGCCCGTTCAACGTTCAACCCTTTCCCACGAATTCCAAGACTCCAAGATTTCTCCAGTACATGGCAGCACACAGATAAATATTTCATAATTAACTGTTGAAGTAATTAATTTCACGCTAAGAAATTCGGAATGTGTAACGTTGCTTATCTCTCGCACTGCTACTGCGACCTTCGTGCTGCAACCTTTAGGAATTTTAGTAAGTGGGTGGGTGGTTCCTGTCTACAGTTGAAAATATATTTCCCACTCAGAAGCATCGCGCAACGCATCGCAGGATAATATTAACTTTGCATCCAATTTGCGAATCTGTATCCCCGTTGCGTCTAACAAGACCGTTTCCTATATATGTATGTTATCATCGACAATATCTTCTTTAGCTATACAAAGGAGACACATTGAACTCTTGACATTGGCGTCGCCAGGCTCCCACGAGATGATCTTTTTATCTTTGGTGAAACACATCAATCCTGAATGCTAATATTTTCTTCCGCCAGTCGCGCTCGAGACTGGTATATTTTCTTAAAGGCGCACAGTGAAGCCAGATTTCGTCTCGTCATGCCAAGACGGGAATGCATCACGTCGTTAAGGGTCATTGAATGCTCGAGGAAGGAGTAAAGGAAAATAAGATCGACTCCGCCTAAGAGAGATCATCTGTGGATCAATGTTAACGAGTTAATGGTGTCACGTCACTTCACTTAGGTAAATCACTCCTGAGTGACAGTCCCCTCTGCTGTGGCACGGGGCGCCTGTCTCTGGGATCTCTCTGTCACTCTCTGGTACTCTGATTATCTCTCTCTCTCTCTCTCTTACACACACTCCTAACTTCGACTGGTTCCATATAAATTTTCCACCTCCGCACGCCCCTACCCGAGGACTGCTATTCTCGCTGATTGTCATGGATTGACAGTACCGTGTTGTGACAATCCCGACGAGACTCATTATTTCGTCTGGGCAGTACTTATACGTGCTAAAAAATGAAGGAGGAATGTAACGAGAGATAATGTACAGGCTGTGGATAGGAGCTCTGCAAATAGATAGAGTGTAGTATCTTGAGATTTTTTTATCAATATTACTGATCAACGTTAATTAGTGATTTATCAGACACGCACTGTTGCCATAATACGACACGTATGGAACTTCATATAATTATTGCCATCGTTGCAAATCCAGGTGTCTAGTTAAAAGTGTTATTTCCTATCCTTTCTATGATAGCGACTTTTTTACAAGTGCGTTACTTTAACGTCGGAATATGTGGGAATAACGATACACATGTAAGTGTATGAAAGTGACTACCAATAGAATGGGGATAGGAAATAACACGCTTGACTACACACTTGTATTTGCAGTGATTTTATCACAATAGTACTTAATTTTAGTTACTTGAAAAAAAAAAATAGAGAAATGCATCGCACCGATTGTTGTTATTGCAGTGAGAGATAGCAAAACACAGTGAGTGAGTGAGTGAGTGAGGAGGGAGGGCGAGCGGAAGAGACAATATAGAACGTCAAAAGTGAGAATTTCACGATTCGCAATTTTGAAAGAGAAAAAAAATGGCAAAAATCTCTAGAGCTGTTCGGCGTGGATTCGCGATTTTCATTAAAATACTCTTTTTCAAGTTTTCAACGCGGAACACCCGCCGGCGACCTGTGGATGATGCTTCGGGTTTCAGGATATATCGCAATTCACCATCCCGAAGAGACTCTCAAAGCTGTGGCATAGGGGCTTGTCTGTACGCGGACAAAGAACGCTTACAAACACCTTTCGTTAAATACCTATACCATATATGTGGAAAGTGTACACGTGTGCGTTCTCGTTTGGTGAACTTATACGCTCTGGATATAGGCTATTTCAAAATGTATCAGTCACAAAGGTACTTTGACTTTGATCATTCGTGAAAATCTAACGCCACGTCCGGTTTTGAAATTGGACATTTCTTTTAATATACAATACATTATGGAACAGGTTGACGTATTCCGTTGTCTATTAAAAGCTTTACTAGTGCGTGAAAATTGAAAAAAAAAATTTTTTAATTATTTATTTACCCTATAACTTTTCTGTTTCAGGTAAGTGTCACAAGATTTGCCAGAGCTTCCATAGATTTCCAGGAGTTTGCTGTGAGTTTAACGAATCAATAATTACCTAATAATGTCTCACTACGAAAGCAACGCATATAACGGCCTTAATGTGGCCATTGAAAAATCTAGCAAAAAAACTTCATCGTTTTGTACAGTGACGACAATACTATACGGAACAATAGCATTAAACGTTATCTCAGCTTTTAGCTAGCGTGACGTAAAATTCAAAAAGCGGATACCCAATCATAATGGTGATGCACAGGCGACAGAGCTGACGCTATTACTACGGGCTGGTGGTTTGTTGGCTGGTGAGATATGTGTAACGGAAGGCATGAAAGCCAGTTCGTAGGTGTCGCGTTGTTTCACGAATTGGCCACGAGGTAAAAAAAGTTAGGCTACTTTACGCAATAATGTCTGATCTCGGCGTTTGTTGCGGCGTCGACGTGGCTTTTTCGCCGAGGCAATAAACTCTGGAAAAATGCAATTTCGTTACTGCGAAGCGGAACGGACGTTCAGGATAGAAACGTAAAGGCAGTGGAAGGAGTGGGAGAAAGAGGTACGAGATAGATAGATGCCTTGCGAGCATGGGAATCGGGGAGGAGAAAGAGATAGACATTTGAGAAGAGACACGATGAAAGAGAAACAGCATGCACGAAAGTAAAACAGAGAATGGATTCGCGAAATTAGTGAGTCCACTCTCCGATTGGCATACATATGTCTCTTGGTTACTGTATACCAGATCGAGTTAGGGAATTATTCGCAATGATGCGACCCACGGGGCACGAGTTGCGCGCTCCGCTTTATTACATTATTACGTGGCCTAACAACTTGATGTAATAAACCCTCCTGTGTAATACGTATACGCGGACGATCGTACTGCTTTCGCGAATTTCTAATCTGTCGGAATTATTGAAATCGGTTCGTCTGGCGACCGATGCTCAAAGTGTCTTCCTACTGGATTATATAACATATAGATATTACGTAATCTCGTGCATACGTATAGGAGGATGTTTACGGTTTCGTATGCAGGCGATTCAATCGTATTCTGAAGCAATAAAGTGAATAAGCCTGACCGATACACATATGCGTACATATGTATGTTATATATAGATATATCATTTTTTTTAAATAGGGTAATCCATCCGCAGCCTATTTACATCCAGTCGTTATACAAGATCCGATTCGGAGGTATCTCTGGTGTCTGGGCATTCTTTAAAAAAAAAAATCTTTTTTCTTTACTCGAGCCACTAAGCTTGGCGACTTCTGAATAGAATGAAAAAAGAGTGAACGTTAAGGGGAAAGAATAGTGGAGGAGGAGAAAAAAAGGAAAGCTAGAGAAATAGGAGATTTCGCAAACCGGATAAAAATGCCGGAAAAAGCGTCGAATCACCTTTTCTCACTGGCGTAGAGAAGCCAAACCTTCGTATTCGGTTGGCTGCAGAAAAAAAAAAGAGTCGTCATTATCCTAGGACGCTGGGATTCATACGGGGTTGACAATGCAGCCTGGTGTTTGGCTCGACTCTTTCTTTTATTTTTCATTTTCCTTCTTTTCTCTTCGCATGGAAATCGATGACGTACCGAGCGCGTTGGATATGAATCATATACCCACTGCAGTACCAACCTAAGGTTTGGACCATATGTATAGAAGCCATTGATTCGTACCTTTGTGTTCGTGCATGTACTGCCCCATACAAATATGCGACTGTGTTAGTTTGTCCGTGTGAAGCTTAAGTAAGTAGCTACGATAAACTCGAAATGCAAATGAGCCACGAAGGGATTACGATTGGTACATCCCTACGTCCTCGTAATTACAACTCGTCTTCTTCGTCCCTGTGGAAATATCCTGTGATTTCACGATTGGCAGGCATCGAAGGAAAGGAAGTGTCTAAGCACGATGGAAAAGGTTCTCTGATGGGTCCTTGTCGTTAGGTTTTATATCGTAGAATTTATTGAAAATTATATGTACTTGATAACACAATGTCTTAAAATCGTCTTTAACGGGTATGGTAACGTTAATGGCAGATAAGTTGTCTTTAAGACGTCTTACGGATGACTTTTGGACATAATGTATTTTCTCGAGGTTTATTGTGCAACGATTTGAAGTTAATGCGATTTTTTGTTTTCATTGTTCATTGTCAAAGTTACGGGTGACTGTACGAGGAATACAGAATAATTATTGAATATAGTTATATAGCCTTCGTTCTCACGTTATTTCCATATTTGGATATTCACTTGTATTATGAAATAACGCGGGACTTGTACGGCGAGTAATTTCATGTATTAATTAACGTCAGTCTAATTCGTCAAGATGCCGACTAATTAAATTTCACTGATCAATGACAGCCGACGGTGTATTTTACAGTATTGAAATCATCGACTTTTCAATTTCTGGTTTATCGTATAAATATCCATTTTCTGGCAATCATGTTGTGAGATATTTATTCATATTGATATCGTACATGAGTTCATTATGGTAAAGGATACTCGACCTTGACACGATCTTTCGCTGTTCGTGATTATATGGTGGTTCGAACAGTAATCTTAAAAGGTCAACTACGCTTTCAAAGTAATGGATCAATGTCCAATAAACGTCACGTTTTATTTTAAGAGAAATCGCCATTCGCTTCCACCCGCCGTATTTATTTTCTGACAATTTCCAATCGATACCTCAAATCTTTGAGTATTCCTGTAGCGGCTTTTTTTTAACGCATGGGATAGCTGACGCAGACTTTTTCAGTGGAGGGTTCGGTAGCCCGTATGCTAAACTCTGAAGCCCCAATGGCAGCCTAGGGAAAGTACCTGCAATCTTGACTTTAGATGCTTACAGCCGAGGAATTTCTGTGCATAAATAATCGTTGAGCGATAGAGCGATCGATCGATATATAGAAAATTGTCCAGTTGTTTTATGATCATCGGCAAGTATAACAAAAAAGAATAATAATTCGATCGGCTCGAAATTCTGTTTACATTTTCATTATTACGATTTTTTAATTTTCAATTCTTACGTCACGATTCACGTGTATTTATCTTCAAGTACATATACGTGGACGCAGTGCGGAAAATATTTAATCGTAAGAAACAAAAGAGGATTTTTTTGAATTTTCAAATTTATCCGACTACATGACTTAAAAATATATTTCCTTTAGTTAATCTTTATCGAGTCGTACGTACAATACATATGAATACGTAATCGTAATTGAAAAATTATGTCTACAGAGATACTGCGGCGCGTACAGGAACTGTTCTAAAAGTTTTATAAATTTTAACGATCCGCATGGAGGCGGCTGTATAATGTTTTTTTTTTTATCATATATGTACCAGAGATAATACCGTACATGGTAGTACTCGTAAATATTTAAAGTTACAGAGTTCAGAGTGATAAACAATTAGAGATATTCTCTCCTTGAAGAGAATTACATCGCGTTATATGCAAGAATTATTTCACTTTTTTTCTCTTGTTAATAAGTCGAGAATAAGCTTAATTAAATCCACTGTGGAATCTCAAGGAAATCTTGCCAGACCTTTGCTCTTCGCGTTTTACATGGTAGGACGTCTCGTATCCCTCAACTTCAGGTTATTAAACTACTTCTGCCGTAGGACAATTTCCTATGTAATACTTGTCTATCCCGGGTAGATCTTTCCCAGGTCCTTCGTTATGCGAGATATTGTACCAAAGAGAGAGACGCATGAGAGCCTTTTCGTGGAACTGTGGAATCGTGGAATCACGAAGCAAGTATAGAAGACCTTACGAAAATTCTTATTATCGTAAACCACAAAGAAAATTACCAGTGCTTGAGAAGCATATTTACCTGAGAAAAGATTTTAATTAAAACGAACAAAATACGGGCGTGGGACGTATGTGTGTTTACATGAGAATACATATACGTATAGTACGGTACAAAAAGGAATTGACGATATATGTATACCTTACACTATACCAACTTTTATGTGTCGCCCTGTACGTATGTTTATCATCCGATACACGTACCTAACTCTCGCTCAGCGTGACTTTCTTTTGATATGTACCAAGCAACGTGTCTAACGAAAATTAAAGATAAGCAAATGAATTATGTGCACGTCCCATACGATACAGTCATTTGTAGTTGGGTCCGAGAGTTCAAAGGCATTACGATAAATAAAAGTAGTCACTCTTGAAATTGTCATCGTTACTCCCGAGACACACTCCCTTTGTTATCGTGATAAGTGGCTCCGATTCGATTAACGCGTATCTTTATCAGTGAAGAATTCCCATTGACGCCTGAGAACTTATGTTTCTAATATCTAATACGTTCTTGGATGATTATAATAATGTTTCCTGCGTATACTTGGAACTAATCACATATATCTAATGCTATCGGATGAAATCTATACGGAAATGGGTGCTGGTGATAAGAGACTTCCTAGAACGGGGTAAAAAATCGGAGCCGATTAGTAGCGCTATCTTGAAATTTGTCTTGGCGAAGGAAAGTAAGAGATGTGTGAAATATTTTTATTACAATTTTTTGTTTTGTTTTCTTTCTTCTTACACTTGGGATGTAACGAAGCGACGGGAGTTTTAGAAATTTTTATTTCACCCGCATCTTCCGGCAAGTGCAATTGCGCTTAGAGGTTATCGCTGTACTTTTACTTTATCCGGTTGGCTTACTTCGCCATTCTGCTGTCGATTAAAACTGTAAGAATCTGTTGACGCTGCGCGTCGACGTCGGCCATTCGAGGGGACGAACGAGAGTACCGAGGGGGTGCTTGGTTCCTCTTGGTGGTTTAACTCGAGTTAAAAGACTTTTATGTCTTCATATATCTTTGCTCGGCATTTCTTCCTTGCCTTGACACAAGGAGCTCCAAACCTGAGAACCCCTTGCGTTCCAAGCAGAGCTAACGAGCGTAAGTACCTTTATGAACCCTCGACATTTTATGACTGGGACTCGACAGAGTATAGCGTCGCTCTTGCTACGTAGTTATTAAAATCACTTGGGGAAAAATTCATTCCTAGACTATTATTTACGTGGGCTTTACTTTCGTGACTTCGTTTGACCTTTTTTCGGTTTTACATAATTTAACCTACATACTTCATTTCATACAGTTTTGGCTTTACTTTATAACGGTGACTTTGGCTTGCGCCTTAACCTTGTTTTTCGATTGCGGTTTCTTGCTTTATTTGTACTATACGCGAATACAAAACGAAATAGTGTTCATCGAGGGACCGTCGATTATAATTAATTGCACAGATATTTTGAGTCTCATTATTTATCTAGATTTTTCAAATTTATCGCTCTACATAACTTCACCGCGATAAGAATGGTTGATTTGTTTTTTAAAAGAATAGATAACAGCGCAACGAGACGAAAGATAACAAATGTCTGTACATATTGTGTTAATGTATTTAAATTTTGACCCGGAACAATCTTTTTTTCGTTTTCCTTTCTGCAGCAACAAGGAGCCTTCGCTTACGTACTTGAAACTACCTGCAGGTGAAAATGGTCCTACGTGCCAGGATCTCACAGAGAAAAGTTATCGTTCTAATTTGAAATCCACGGTGTCCTCGAGTATAGAGACATCCTAAGGATCCTCCAGGCGCCCCACAAGGAACCCGCGTGTCAAAACCCTTGTGTCATTCCCAGCGGGTAGTACGAGTCCAGCACCTTCCAATAATTATCATGGGCTCTTCTGCAGTGCTATTCAGGAATCCTTGGTATTGACCGCTGTCAGCCTTCGAAGACCCGTACAGTTCTTCAGCCCCTTTTAGTTCAATCCACGCCTCGGTACCTCAGTACTTAAACCATTCCCTCAATCATGAGAATTCCCAATCCTCGACAAATCCTAACACGTTCTGTAACAGATTGTTACGCTTTAGAGTTGAGAACTAGCCTTAAAGGTTTCCTTGGTCAAATACTTTTCTCAATGCTTCGCGCGACTTGTATTTAAGTGAATGAAAATGAGTATAAACAAATGATGTCCTCTGAAAACATATCTGGAGAATGTAAAAGACTCGACGATACATTTCGGTTTGGGTGGTTCACAATTTTCTGATTTTCATTTACTTTTTTTTTCTATTTGTCTGATTTTTACTGATTGATAAGAGAAACTTGATAGTAAACATAAAAATTCGATGAGAAGAATCGTCGATCTTTTGTACATGAGCATACACAGTTATTCTCTATGCGCCACTTGAAGGTATCTTGTACATTTGATTTATATGGTAGGACCATACTCGGATAATACGTTTATCGTGATTAACCTCATGTACACGCAATAAGCGATTGAACGATCCGATTAAATAGTATATTGGGTGACAAGGGACGAAAAAAGACGATTTCAGACTAGAGTGAAGTTAGCTGTTGAAATTGTATTTTATCCCTTGTCACGGACTATATTTTTCATATTGGCTGCATTGAAACTGGGAGTTGTAATGTCTGGAGCCAGTCGAAACGAGAGGCTTACAATGAGAAAATGCGATTCTTCTTCTTGTTCCTTATTGGCTTTGTCCTCTAGAGAGCGAAGTGCCAGGAAATGCGATTCTAACAGGGATGAAATGAAGTCAGCAACTAATTCAACGGGCAGAAAGTAGACGTTTTCAGCCCGTTAAATCGCATCGGTCTGAAATCGGCTCGTTTCGACTGGCTAAACAGGCATTGAAAATCGCTGTTTTAATGCAGGCAGCAATGTGAAGAAATGTTTCCAATCGACCCAAAAATTACGTGAAATGTTCCTTAGGCTAGATACACAATAGTAATTCGTAATGGACGAAAGCGACGAACGAAAGTCCTCCTTTTCCATGACATTCTATATATTTCGTATCTCCCTCGACGTTACGTCAATGCAAAATGTCGAATCATTCCTCTGACATTTTTCATGTTGATTTTGATCAGTTAATCTTGCACGAAGGTTCCATCCGCGCAGCATGCAATTCCCACGCGTTCCTGTCGTTCATCTAACTCGCCGTTACATTGTCATTTTCCGTTTCAGGCAGCGGCCGATCGAATATAAATAACAGCAATTCGAATGAAATAAACGTTTACAAAACCCTGGAAAGAAATTGTTATCTGTAATTTGCACAGAGGATCGACGTAATTTCATTGCGCGGCGGGAAAACATCAAACGGTAAACATATGGCGTTTCGTGCGGATCGTATGACGTCATTTGCACAATGGAGAAAGATTATACGTGATGATACCTAATAATAATAATAATAATAATACGAATGTAGTTACTTTACTGGCAACCTTGTATATACGACGTCAATGAAACCTTCTGACATTTGATTATTATATGCGAAGGCGTAACTGCGCGTCTTCGTTAATAAATTTTCCGAGTGAATATATTTATGTATACTTGATATATTTATACCGTTGTCACCACTTGAAACGTAAGTATAAAAGTTTTTTGTTTTCGTTATCAAAATTTTCGATGTCAATATTTCAAACATCGATGTAATAAATTTTCAAATATACCCATTAAAAATTTTCTTACTTAATTCTTATTGTCAACAGAACAAATAAAACGTAATTTCACATTCATAGAGAAATAGCGTTATAAAAAAGTTGATCATTAAAAAAGAAAACAGTCTATTTAACGAGTGTAGAGTTACCATCCTTTTCACGAGCATCCGTCAATACCTTATCGATTCGCTTATTGACGTAACCACCGTATACATAACAGTTTACCAGACAAAGCATTCTCGTTTAATCTATTGATTATTATTGAATCGCACAGAAGGAAACCGTTCGAATTCCTCGTAAACGTTCAATAGCGCATTCAAAATTCCATCAGATATCTATACGTGTGCATATATTTATGCCCTGGGTGCACGTGCATAATTTGTCGGGTTTTATGGCTTGATTTGTCTTCGTTGCAGCGACCGTGCCGTATCGCATTAATACGAAGGTTTGATTTGCACACACGTTAGCTTTACGCGAAGTAAGCGTTAGTCGGGAAAGTGACAGTATGAATTCAAAGAGAGGATATATCATCGGTATCTCATATAGCATGCAAGAGGGAGCGAAGGTATAACCTCGTGATAGCTGGACGTGCGTGATCCTCGTGGAATCGCGTGGCACCGGGAGATCACATTTCTAAACCGGCCCCTCGAATCTCTGTTACCGTAAACGCATACGCCACGCTGCGGTCGCCATTGGCTTTTCCCATATTCTCTCTATTTGGTCGCCAAACCCACTTGACACGATATATTCTGTCTGGCGAAAAGTGTCAACTATTTTCAATTTTTACTTGATTTATCACATCCGAGCAGCGCACGGATTTTCCTGCAGTGCTATTAACAGTTGATTAATTTGCTCCTTTTTTTCCTCAGCACGGGATAACGAGAATTTTGTCGAGTTAAACGAGTCTATTGTGTTTGGCTTTTTGCTTTCTATGCTCGTACTGGAATTTCAGCGTTACGAATTAACGCGTCGGTACTGGCAGTTCGTATGTGATTATATACATAATTCTTGGCATGATATCAAACGCGTGTGAACTTTCGGAAATGCGAATTTATTATTATATAGTGAAAATACAACGATAAGATGCTCCTGAGATGTTGGACTCGATAACTCCTGTGGAAATTATTGAGAATAATTAATTCCTAAGAAAAGTCACCGTGCAGAGACTTCATTTACAGAAAGATTTTTTAATCCTCATAATCGTTATTTGAGCTTTTATGCTTCGTAGGAATGAAAATAATCTTTACTCTTACTTATAAACTTTGCTGTGTATCGTTTTTATTCACGCGCGTTAGTTATCACAAGTGGTTTTAAGAGTAATGGGATATCTTTCACGTGAAAGTTGAGACTCGTTTATTTCCACGATCTTATTACACTGATGTATATGGTTGCTATATTAATATAATGCAATTTTATCACAAGGGAGACAGTATGTAAATAACCTGGCAACCTACTTTACGTTAAAATTCCGTCAGCGTTACTCATCGAGCAGATAATACGATTGTATAGTAAGAAATACGAATGAATCTAATTATATGAGAAATGATATTAATGTTGAACATTTTTTTCATATCACCCCGTACACTATACGTGCACAATTTTTTGTATCCAATATCATCGTGACTACTGTAAGTAACGAGTAATAAATTATAAATGGAAATTACTACTACAGGAAATCCATAAAGCTGCTACGCGCGAAATACAAATTGAAAATCCTCTAGATGTTCTCATTGCCGAAGACAATTGGCATTCTGAAGCAGAAGATTCCTGTTAATTAGTAACGGTAATTAGTATCTCGAAGAACGTTAACTCCAGGTTGGATGCAAAAGAGCCTCCTTCGGTACGTGGAAATCTGGCTCAGCTGTACTCGAGTCAGCTCGTATCGACTGGGGGGTCAACCATGAACGTAGTCGTGCGAAAGAGGGTGCAGGTCTAACGTGGCGTATTGGAACGAGCATAGTAATGAAAATTGCTTTTAATTTTAACACTCGGTCGAACATATCTGTATTTTCATATTGCACGTTATATCCATAAAGCCATTGCGCTCGGTGTATTTCTAGCTCGTGAGACTCAAGAAGATGCTGTACGCTTTTTTTAATCTTTAACTTTTCATCTGTGCCCTCGTTCCATCATAAAATATGTCCTCGGATCAGTATTACTATATAAGTTTTATATTTAAAACGAGAGCATTGAAAGGACAAAAATAAACTGTAAACGAGCATTGTAAACTGGAATTGCTAAAATCGCCATGTCACACTGGTTATTTGTATTGTGTTTTGTTTCTGGGGAATTGTACATATGAAAAAAGAAAAAGAGTGGAAGAATGAAAAAAAAAAGTAATTACAAAGGGCGAATGCGATGAGCAGACCGCCCCTCAAAATTTCGACTGTTTCATTCGCGACGTAACAACGGGAGACTAAATACTTTTTTTGAGCGTATTTCGCTTGGATTTACCAAAAAATTTTGTAAGCTGTAGATTTTTTAATCATTTTCTAGCGAGTACGTTTTCCCTTAAGTGCAAACAATTTTTAACACTGCAGAATTCGAAATATGTTGGCGCAAAGACCAATAATTTGGCTTCCATGCTGTAGCCTGTAACCCATATAATAAAGCATGCACGTAGGCAACGGCAACTTCGTGTTGATATAATTAACGAAGTTGCAATTCCATACAACGTGACATGAATACGAATTGCTGTATTCCTGCTCGCCCATTGAGAGATAGCTTATACAAGCGGGGATAGTTCGAGTTCGTTGTTCCCGCAATATCTTGTCCATCGACGTACACAACATCAGCCGGTTTCTATTTACTAAGCAAAAGCATTAACAGGATTATAGCTTTACTCAGCATCCCTGGTACGAGATACTGAAAGTGGAAGGAGCTTCTTCAGTAATTGTAAACTATAAATCCGCAAGTGCCAACGAGTTACGTCGATGCATCGAATAGATTCGTAAGTTATCTGAAATCATAAAAGAAGCGTACATCTTGGATAATATTTATCGTTGCTTTTCTCGAACGCACTGGTTACGTAGATTCGTGTGTTATAAATCATTGTCTCTTTTTCTTCTGAACTATTGCACTTTTGTTTATTCTTAGATACAGATACCCTATACACATATATATAAAGAGAGTTATCCCTTAGAAAGCTCGCACACACGAGACACGCTGATGAAAAGTATTTCAGAGCCAATGTATATTTGCGAAAGAGAGAGAGAAAAAAAATGCTGCCGAAAGAATAAGAAGAAAAGCGAAATGCGAGATAGGCTTCTGAGAAATTGGCAATACGTTCAACGAGTGTAAAGTCGATCCGTATTTTCGTCCCAGTGTCATAGGTGTTCGTTTCCCCGTGGTGAAAAGATCCTTAGAAATTCCACCCGCATTCGTTCGTTCCGTTTGAAAATACGAGCGACAATGATGAGCGAATGCCTTCCAGTTCTTTTCAATGGGACGTCCTTGTCTTGAGCACGAGACCTCTCGAGGAACGAGAGACGACCCCGTAGATGACAGTGGGCTAACTTTTCGAATAGGACGGACGAAAAAAGAGCCGGCTAACCTTCTCGTCCTCGTCCACGTCTTCGGCTTCATCCTCAGCCTGCTCACGCTTGGCAACCCGTGTAGGAAAGCAGCGCAGAAAAGAATAGAGGGTCGACGAAACCCGGCCAGAGAATAATGAGGGTTTCTCAGGTATACGTCTCGCGCGACCCGTGCGATTCTGGTGGTGGGTGCCTGCTGCCTGTCTGTCTGTCTGTCTGCTTCTCTGACTGTGCTGGGCTATTTATGGGAAGTGCGTCAGCGTGGGGATTTTATGGGAAATGGAGGAAGAGAATCCGGCAAGACAGACAGTCTGCATGCCCGAATCAAAACGGCATATGACAAACAATGATTAGCTGCCCGAATCGTAGACCTTAGTGTTACCTTCTGCGAGTTTCTTTTTTAGAATTTAAAGTGTCGGTTTGGGTAATCGAAAAAAAGGCTTTCTGATTCTGAATGACGTAATCGATACTGACCGATGCTTACGGAATCAGATACAGGAAGAGGCTACGTTATTGCATGCGTATACCTGCGTCTCGTTTCGGTTTTCTCCAATTACCTTTCAATCCCGGGAACCTTCGATCGAGCGTGACCGGTTGTAGGTTCCCATCGAATACGACTTCCTCTCCATTTTTTTCCGTCCCTTCCCGTTACGTATCTCGTACCTGTAAAGAACATTTGCACCGTGCCCGATATTCTCGTAATATACCAAAAGAACGTATGTACCAAATATCTAAATGCTCAGTAAGTCGTGATATCGTCGAGTCTATCCTATTCGTTGACTTGCTTATGCACACTGAAACGTCTAGCGAGAATTTCACAGGACAAACATATCAAACGCGTCGTGTCGTACTTGATATCACTTTAATCGACGAATCTTAACTAATCTAGAAACTGCATCGAGCAACTGCATGATGCAGGTACGTAGTGTCTGGGAGATGGACGCTTTAAAATATACACGACAGATGACACCGATATTTAGGAACAACACGCATCCATTAGTCGTTGACAAATTGAAGGATATAAAGAAGTCGAAGATAAACGCATCCTCAAGATAAGACTTATTTATCTCCATTTAACGGACATTTTAATACTCAATGGGGTCTCCCATTTAACTTGGGCTTCTTTGTCGGACAAGCGCCATATCGGTTGTATAACTGTACGTGAATATATATGTACTCCTCGCTGCATATCGTTATGTAAACGAATTCCGATAAGGATGACGACGAAACGCTCTGCGTATAACAAAGGAACGGGTTGTGCTATCCAATGCCTGCCCAGTGTTACGATCCCAAAGAGTCGTCTCCCAACAAATTTATATTTTATGTGGATTTCAGGAAAATATCCGTGGATTTCTAATGATCGAAATCTTCGTCGAAGTGTGTAGTTTCTTAAAGAGCGTCCTGTACAATTCTCAGGCTGCTGTCAACTGGCAACTATCAACTAGCTTATTCTAGGGGATGTCCGTTTTATGTATTTTAAGGAAGGTCAAAGGTAGGGGTTAAGGGAGCAGAAAAACCCAATTCTGGAGTAACGGCGAGTTTGGAGAAGGATTGGAGAAGGTATGATTTTTATGGGAGCTAAGGATTAAGAAAGGGTTAGGAATTGGACGCGGAACGTGACACCACTAGAAAAATATTATCAACGAAGCGAACGTAATGGACACCCCTTAGCAAACAAATGACCACATGGACTACTTTAGATTTTTTTAAATCTCAAATCTAGCTGACTTATTTACGTTCCTTAAGTCACTGTCGTTTCGAACTATAATTTTGATTAGGGCTAGAACACACATAACTTCCGTATCAAAAGTTATCGATCAACGTATGTCCATAACACAGTAATATTCTATTGGTCTACACGTTACGTTATGCTTACGGAAGTTTTGTGTGGGAAACCTCTCATAGACATTATGCACTGTTATTCGCTCGAATCATTCCTTCGTTGTAGTTGAACGCGTAGAGTGAGAGAAAGAAAAAGAGAAAGAGAGAGAGAGAGAGAGAGAGAGAGAGAGAGAGAGAGAGAGAGAGAGACGCCATGTCCTAATGCATTACGGGGATTGAAAATGTTAGCTTAGAGGACATTTTGATCAGCCCTGTATTGTTGTGGGAAAATAATGACTCCACTAAGAAATTCAAAATGCGACCCTGAATGTAATAACGTACTCAAAGACGACGCCAGGGGCTGGACTTGACTTTTTACCTCAGCCATGGAAGAAAGCAAATTGCTGGGTGAACCTGAGCACTGGGATTTCTTCGGAGCTCACGACAACAATACGCAAATGCAAAATTATTCAAGCGTCAACGCTGACAAATTCTGAGCACAAATCGAGTTACTCGTTCCCAAAGCACCGTAAGGTACGGGATAAGGCAAGATAGAGTCATCTTTCTCTATTTCTCTCTCCCTCTCTTTTCTTTCTTTCTCGCTTTATGCCTTTTTTCTCTGTCCTTTATCCTATCCTCTCTTTATCTTCCGAATTCTCCTTTCCTCTTTCAAAGTTTTTCCTACATTTTATGAATCCTAGCGGAATGAAAACCTCGTGCTTCGAAAGAAAGACAATCGCCGAGCTTTCACGTTAACTCAATCACACGGATAGAAATGACAGTCGGGATTCACAAAAATGATGATTCAGTTAGCCTGATGAATAATTTTTATGACTCATTTATTCGTTCCTGTATAAATATAATGGTTCTCGTTAATTTAATTCGGAATAATAAGTACGAAAAGGTGAGAAACTTTGAACAAAATTTAATAGACAGTCACGACGTGGTTTTCAAAAATATTCGTAATTCCTGTAAACAGATTCGTTATCATAACTCGTACATGAAATTTCACTAATCCCCAAAGGTTTGCGAAGATTATTCGTGACTTTTGCGTGTTTTCGGTTTGGCACAGAATGTTACCTTACTTCGTCAATGTTACGTACACTGTCGTCTAAGCATGGGATTCACTCGCGTATCCCTAATCCACAAAATCGGTCGGTTGAAAGTTTCCGTGCTGGATAATTAGATGATTGCGGTGAAACCATTTAACGGTGGGGTTACATTTGACAAAGTTGCCATGGGTGTAAAGACTAAACGTGATAACGAGAGACGTATCTATACTATAAATACCCATCGGCTTCGTAGAAGAGGATGTCAAACTTTTCATACCGAAATTCCAACTAAAACGAGTCACGCAATTTCCTACGTTGTAAACGCTTCATCGGAAACTCTGAACTCTCGAAAGGAGGAAGCGTTGATGTCGTCTTATCTTCGTTGCTCAACTCCTCGTATGTATATAGGTGCGCATTACCGTTAATTGCCATCTAAATCCGAAATTACATCTAGGAGAGAGTTGCGTCGAATACATCAAGTCGTTAACTGTAAACAGATAAAATTTTCAACATTTTCGATTATACGTAGTGCAGAACTACCCAAGCTTTAAGTACGGTTGCCAATCAATAAAGTCGCTGCTGTTTTATGCAATTGATAAATTACACGTTCATTTAGCTCTTTCAATTACAAAAATACCAATTATTTAGAAGTCTCTCGTTCTATTAATTTACATGTTGGAATCGAACGACGGTAGAAACTACGAGAACTTATTTCGACATTGAGAATTTGAAACGGGATGAAAAATAAAGAAAAAAAAAAAAACAATATTCTACACGAAACGACCATCTTCCCATCGAAATATGTTACCTTTTCCAATACACAACCGTAACGATGATCCCCTTGTACCTTTTTCATTCGTCGCTCGCGGCTAAGAGCTTCGATTTCGTCTCTTGAACGACAGTCATAAGACAGCGTACCTACTCGGTTCACCATTTTTAGAGATACATCCCATCCGAGGAAACGTATAGGTATATATAATATCATTGTCAATGGAATTCTTGTAAAATCTACTATAACACAATATTATAGTCAAAGTTCCATAAGTGCCTTCACGATTATAAATCTCGACCTTGTGAAAAGTTAACTCTGATAACCGAGTAATGGAATTATCTTATAAGATGCAGTAACTCGTATCAGTCTAGGCTTACTTCGAGCTAAGGTCGTATCCGCATTCACTCTTCGCGACGCTCTAATCCAGAGGTTCAACAATGAGTCTGGACTTGACCGTTGACCCCGGTGCAGATTGTATACTGTGGTGCGGCTTGTCACGGGGACTTTACTCGTTCGACGCCCCATGCGAGGAGGGAAGTTGCCTACGGTGTGAAAGTGGTGCTGCTTTTCGTTGAGAGTCAAGTCGCCGGGGCGAATATCGATTTGAGAAACCTGACGTAACGCCCCACGAGGGTTTGAGGGTAACGACGCTGCACTTGAAAGTTCGGTTTACCACGGTCAGAGAGAACGACGACGAGCACTCACGATGAGACTCGAACCAGCACGGAAACCAATCAGTGCCAATGTATTCGACTTTTATGGATAGGCTTATTTTTTTGCTTTTTCTTTTATTCCTACCATCCTCGTCACGATCGCGGAGGCTGTTTCGGATAGCGCTACCGGATATACTCCTACGATCATCCACCGTATCTATTCGATATCAAATTAGATATTATCAATCTGCTTTCGCATACGTGAATTCGGCAATTAAACGGATCTCTTCCTGTGCCTTTATTATTTTTTTCTTTTTCTTTGACAATTCATTCCCCACGGTTTCGGCATCCAAGGTAGGCTGCTTTCAACTCGAACAATGGACGATGCTTCGAGTCGTTAGCCAATTTGACTTGGGGAACTTCGTCAGAAGCGAAAGTGATGGTATACCTAATCACGGCGAAAAACGTTCACGATAAAGGGAGCATAATTGTGGGTAACGCCAGCGGGGAAAGTAGAGAGAAAGTGTATAGGGTTGGTACGTTGGGGTGCGTAGGGGAGCACTGGGGTGCGTTCGCTGGCTGAGCAAAGAGGAAGAGGGTGCCTATACATATATTTTAGAAGCAACTCTTGGCTCCGACTTTGGGGTTGAGACTTGGTTTTGACGTCTGTCAGAATGGAATGGGTCCAAGTGAATATCGTATGATCCACCAAGATACAAAGTGCCCGTTTGCGCATGAGCGAACTTTAAGACGCTGTCAGGACTCCCTGACTGAATTTCTACGTTCACTAATAAATACCTCAGTCCATAAGAGAACATCGATCCTTACGAACTCGTTAAAATCAATCGATTAAATAGCATCGATTCCAATCGTATTCATCAGATTCCATCCCGACGGTCGTAATCCTTTGATCCGACCAACTACTTGTCATTGTTCGAAACAAAGTTCAAACTATTCCTATACCAGTGATATCTGCCAGCAAGGACAGTCCAGTGGCTCGTGAATGTGCGCTGAGATACATCGCTGCTCGTTACACTGATCACTCGGCTCCGTAACGATTGATGGCTAGAGAATTGATTGTGGCTCAAGTGACTTCGTATTTTTCTTGAAGAGTTAACGGAGAGTATAGAAAGAACCAAGCGGAGAAAAATCTTTGCCAAAGGAAATTGAAGTCGGAGCATACGAGTCTAACTCGGTAGAAAGTTGCGTGAAGGTTCTGCATTGGGCTCAAGTGCCCAAGTGCCAATCGTCTAGATTAGCTATGGTCTTGATAGCGACTTTAGGTTGATAGGTTGGTACCTTCACGGTGCCAGAGGGCGAACCTTCTGTGGTTACAGCTCTTTTTTACGACACACGTCGGCGACAAGACTGCGAAAGACCGAGCAGACGGTTAATACTGTGTCAACTATTATAAGCAGTATACGTGGAACTTGAGTCGAGCAAGAATTTCTTTCAAAAACTCTTGGGCGTCTGGACGACCCGGTGAGCTTACGGAGCAGAGCCGATCGTCATTCCTCTTTAGAAAAGAAATGATTGAAGTGATATTAAAGAAAAACTCGATGTTGCTCCTTTGCAGTAGAAACAAGGAGACAAATTTTTGACGATATCAGGAACGTGTTTCTTGGAAGCTTCTTCTTTGGCTTTGATTCCATTTATAATCTAGAGGTCTATTGTGTAGGTTATTTTTTGATGCTTTATTTGCATACGAAGCTGGAGAGTTACATGGAATCCGAAGAAACTTCGTGACTCCTGCATATTGTTGAAGGGCAAAGATCATTCTTATCACACATTTTATTAATTCTCAAGTTTAAAAAAAATTCTCAAAGTACCTTCTTTTGACTACTTTGATTCCTACTTTCACGCCGCACTCCTTATGTCAAACTATTACTCTTCATTTTATCTTGACTCACTCGTCAAATTAGACACATATATACATTGCCATACGATTATGCAATTGCTTCTTGTAAATAGGTGCGAGATGTCGCGCTTAAAGCGGAAGTGATCTTTGTCCTGGAGTCGGAACAATGCCCTGTCGGCCTACGATCAAGGGTGCAGCACTTCTACCGCACCAAGAAACATACCTACTTCATGTAACCATATCTTTTTTTCTCTTTATTTGATTTTAGTTTTTTTTGCGATTTAATCATTTTCGTTATCAGCCACAAGACCGCCATCCTAAATTCTACAAGGATATTTCGGTCCTTTGTAATTTACAAAATTCATCTCTGTATAGAAATACATTTAAAATAATAGGGCTCTGACCAGTATATGAAAAGAGTTACAAGGGTAATGTGAATCGAAAGGAAAGTTCTATTTACAAGAAAGCATAGCACGGCGTGGTGAATCACTTGAAACTCTTTAATTAAGTAAAAGCATCGGACTTGGAGATCACAGAATGAGGTTGCAGGAACTATGGGTAAAATAAGTCGAAATCCGTTCTATCCCTTAAAGGAAATATTCGTGATAAGAGGCGTGAAGCACGATTTTTCAGTAATTTCTTACCGGCGGAACGAACGAACCAGGAGAATACAGGAACGTGGCTAATCTCTATTGGGTCTATGGAGTTGAAAAGATACATATTTCACAGTGTGTGCCAGGAGTAGCAACAGCAGCAGTCACGGTAGCAGTACAGCTACCGGTAGTCTTTATCTTTTTTATCCATCAACCAGCTGACTGTACGCACTTCCTGTGACCACCATGTTCGTGCCCACCTTGAAACTTACGTATCTACGCCACATTACAGATACGCCACTGCCCGGCTAATGTTCCCATCTCTTTACCATATGAAGATCTTTTACACACACGAAACACGTACTGAATTTACTAACGTGTCGAAGCCTCAGGATTCCATGCCTCTTTTTGTCAGCATCTATCAATTCAACTCGTACTTTTACTTATTTTATTTATTCTATTTTAGTGATCTTTTTGTAAAATAAAAAGGTCTATACAAAAATTAAACTTTATTTCTTCGAATGCTTGTATCTGCAGTGAGAACGTTATGAAGTCGATGACGGGTTTTGCTCCGAGACTAACTGGCAGCTTCGTTATATTGTTGGACAGATAATTATAGAACATTGCACAGAAGTGAGAAAGCGTCGCGACTGATAACCGTAGTGCCGACTGGTGAGACTCGATGCGCTTTATTTAGCTTTTCCTTTTACTTAACGATTACGTAATCACGAAGAAGAAAAACGCAAGGAGGCCGAGTGTAATTGAATTCTAAATATAGAAGCATATCATTGATAAGGTATCGGTAGCTGTCGGATTGCAGGACGGCTTGCGCAGGCATATATAGTAGTTTTGTGTGAATATATGCTTTGAGCGAGAGAAAACGTTTGCGTAAGACTCGTTAGAGATTCGCTGAGTTAATTATAACCTTGGATAGTTCTATAGGCGTGAGCTATTACGATCCTGTCTGTTTACCATATCCCAATGATAACTATGATCTTTAGAAATAATTGGCTGATGCCTGTGTCAAAATTGATGCGGGTCATCAGACTTGATACAACCCTGGTAGAAATTTTATTATTAAAATCGAGAGCCTCTGCAGGTCCTGACTACGTCTATATTAACTAATCCAGTGGGGTCCTAGACAGATCCTGGAGGCACGGATGATTAAACTAGAGAAAGTCTATATATTTTATTTCCCTGTAGATTACAAGAGATTATTCTTTTTTTTTTTACAAAATTACCCATCGCGCAATACTGTAGGACAAAATTTCACGCTTTTAACTGAAATATTCGTACATCTTATACGTATAGTCTCTGCCACTTATTCCCTTAGACGATAGTGTAAGCGCGTTCGTCATAGAGCAGCGTGACGGCACATGGAGGCCAGAACCTATTTTCTACGCAGCAATAACTAACCTTCGTTAACAATGGATTAACCCCTAGTTAAGATCGGGTTAGGCTAATGCATTATTGAGAGGGTCTGGTTCGTGTATAACCCATGGTCATATTGCGCGAATAATTTGTAGCCATCTGCTGCCTACGAGGTATCTATTGTACCGACAAGGTAAATAAAACGCCCTTATGTACTCATTTTCATTACGTTCAACCGATTCTGTTCACTGGTTTCGCTGGTCTTCAATTTAACGTATAGGCAATAGGCGGGATCATCGAATTTGTAACACGAGATGTCTGTCACACGTTAATTGCACGTAGCTCATCGTGAACGCACGAATGTACTTCGAAATTAATATGAAAAGAGAAAGAATTATACTACCAGCCATTTTCTATTAGGAATGATTTACCTGAGTGCAATCAAGTTGAATCCAATCTGCAAATCGAATCAGTGCAAGCGCAATACGGTGTTTTTGAAATCGTGTATGCGTGTAAATATATATATGTTCAGCTATATATAGATATATCGTTAGAGAGTTCAACGCAGAGATGCGAGCGGTTAGCCTGTTGTTGATGGGTGATACGCCTATGCGATGTTTCACATTCAAGAGCTCTTGCAACCCTCTCTCTTTCAACCCCTCCTTTCACCTCTCTCAAGAGGAATTGAACGGGCGAGGAGGGTTGGCGGTGGGTGATCCCTGGTTCTTCCACGCTCGGGGCTAAACAGCATCACCCTCTTTTTCCAACGAAAAGGATTTTGACTGACGTTACTCAAATTAAGGGGCATTCACCGAAAATCACGACCGGAAAGATTCAACAGCGGAAAATATTTGAAGTTAGCCTTGAGCTAGACGCGCGATAATACTCTGGACAAAATTGTTGCGTCGCGCAGCGGTTTGGAGATTTTTTGGAGTAACTTTTTCTGAGTCTAGAATTTCATCTTGATGATCTTTAGTATCTGGTCCTTCCACTTCCACCAATTTATAAGAATAATTTAACAAACCATACGTGAGGTCTGTGTCTCGTTTGCATGTAACCTATATAAAGTGTATATGTAGTTAAGCAAAATAAAAACAATAATTAAGGTTTTATATACAAATTCATAATGAATTATAATAATCAATAAGAAATGTCACTTAACGAATTAGTACATACGTATTAGTAATACATAAGTGTTGTGTAGTTACCATGGTATAGTAAATGCAACGAATAAGTACCAATCTAGTATTATTTTTCCAGTTGTAAGTGCTTACTGAAATCTGTACAATTTTATATATTAGGTTTGATAAGACCAAAGGGATTGTCAGTAGATTACTGGGACCTGATAAGGACCACATTGTGCCAACTAAGAGACTAACAATCTTTAGTCGAATATATTTTCCCATCGTTGCAACCAACTGTATACAGAGTCTATCAGCTAAGATCCACGTTTGCGATTTGCGGGGAAACGGTGCACAATTTCGAAAGTCTGATGTGACGGCTATTGAATATCTTTTGATTGAGAATCGAATTGTTCGATTGTTCCTTTAACTTTCGTTCGCAAATAAGAAAAATATCTTTGCCATTTCACATGATATCGAAAAAAGTTAAGCGTAAAAGTTGTAGAGCAAGAAAAAATAATAGAGATGAAAATAAATTCGTACGGATAGCATATATAATAAGGGAGATATTTGATATCGAAATTTTTTCATTTTTCGATAGATCTCCGATACTGGCCGAAAGTCTTAGCTTCGTGCAGCAGCTTCATGCTGAAATGACGATTCGCAATTGTTTTAAGATAAGCGTTCGGTCAGACGCAAACTGGTACACGGTGGTTAAAATATGTTGCATTGCTATTTTTTATTACAAGTTGAAAGTCGATGTTACTCTATATGTATATTTCTATAGCGAGTATCTTAAATCTATATTCAAATGGATTACTTATGACGCAAGACCACCCTCCGCTATCCTTTATCTCCGTGCTCGTAGTTCCTCCAATTGTCTGGAACGTTTCGAAATTCGTAGCGAGTGCGTCATGAACTCAGATCCGCGTGCGTCGAATCCCGATGGTGTTGCAGCATGCATTCCCCAAGGAGATTCCAATAGGCGCTATGCATTTCCGCATTCCAGAGACATTTTGTTCTTTGCAGTGAATCCAGCGAATGTAAAGAAAGAAACTGGCCACCGGGTCTCTCTTTCTCTCTCTCTCTCTCTCTCTCTCTCTCTCTCTCTCTGTCCTTGACGTCTAGAATCGTGTAGGAAAGCTGAAGGAGCAATGGACCGTATTATATGGACTCCCGTGTCTTACAATGAAGCCAGAACTAAGCCTGTGAACTTCCCTGGTCCAAGAGACTACATGAAGAAATAATACCGCAAGAGTGCATCGTAGAGCCGTAGGATTAAGGGCCCCAAGGGTTAGCTCTACTCAGCGCCATAGGACGCCCGGCGTTGGGTCGCCCCGACTAATTCATTCGGCCGATGCAGCCAGGTGGTTGGCTTCACTAAATCCCATGGATTGCATCGCCCGTTCCCTTCGCATCTTAGTTCGCCGAGTACATTGTGCCCTTACGCACCCTTACATTCCCCGGTTGGAACTACGTTTTTACTACCCTCTACTATGTATATATGAGGGGCTGTACATACATACTTTCTCTTCTCCCATTCGGTCAATTTACCTGATAGCCCTTACACTGTGTCTCGCATTCTTGCCTTCTTCCAGTAGGGCTCAGTTGCGCGCCTCAGGCTCTAATTGTCAGGCATCCATCCAGTGCTCTTTTTATTTCTTGTGTACATACCCTTATTCCTTCTTTCTGATTTGTGCACCTACTGGAATGAAAACGCGCCTTGACAGTTCTCCAATGAAATCTGCACGCGAAAGAATGACCTGTCTAGGCCGGGCCTCATTGTATTAGGTTTCGCGCGAGAATTGCGACCGTGGAAATATACACGTCACGGTTTCACCACAGTCACTTGGACTTCGAATTCAGATAATCTGGAATTGCTAATGCGAATCTTTATCCAGCAATTCCATTGAAATTGTTGATCAATTAAAGAATACAGCTATTCATTCTTACCTAAACACACATTGGGGCTTTTATAAGTTGCTATTTTCAATCGACCACGAAATCTTTTCACGCAGGAAACCTTTCGGCGTTAACGTCTGAATAGATATGAATCTTACCAAAACATATGCTTTGCTTATCTTTCTCCTTCTCTTTTCTTCCTTGTGCTTGATCCTGACTTTATGGAAACGTTTATTTTCTCGACGTGGAAAATGAGCGTAATCAATGAATTCGACATCAAGAAATGCCCCGCAAAATGGATTGACTCCCATGAAATTGTATTCCATTCCAGAAAGACGGGCGAACTGACGAGGACGGTAACGAACCTTTTTAATCGCTTGAGGCTACTTTTCCTGATAAAAGTGCACCGACGGAAGCGGAGCTTCGTGCAGCCGCAAACAAGCATTCGCGCGCGGTTTTTCACTCTGCCGAGCGTATAAAGGTTGAAATTAAAATAAAGGAAAGCGAATAGGGAAACCGAAACGAAAATTATACGATTGCCTCGGTGGTCTTCCGCTGAGCTCCAGCGAATGAAAAAGCCTCTCGTCCACCTGCTTCCATATCCACTTTCATCCCCGGACAGCCCTCGTTTCTCTTACTCCGCCCCATAATCACACGCACACCCACAACACGACCGGAATATAACTGCCTTCCACGTATACTATAAGAAAACTCGTCTCTTACGTAAAGCGAACTCGTCTTATCAATTTTTTGCAACGTGTATTTCTTGAAAATTTCGAAAATTGTTTTTCAATTAAATTTTTGTTTACTTCTGTTCCTACTCAAGCTATCACATAAATATACGTAATGGGTATTTATTGTTTTCGAGTTAACTTTTGCTGTTTTTCTTTAGGAAAATCTTAATGACGAAGTGTCTCCGTATCAGTGGATTATTCAAGATTTCAAAGGCGAATTTGTTTTTGCATTAGCCTGGCTCCTTTTTGCGTTTTACTTCATTCGCTTCGCCACTCCTTGTAAAACGTGGCTAAAGTTTAAGCGGCAATAGATATCGCGTTAGGGGAGACGCGCGACGTAAAATAATTAACTACCTGCCACGAGAAACTTAAGAACGTTTGTTTTACTTAAAGCGTATTCCACTTCGTTTCTTTTATCTTCCTTTAACTTTTACTTCTCTTTCCGTTCCCTTCGCTATTTCTCACCGTTTACGCTTAAGAAAGTATAATCTGATATCTTATTAGCTTATGCACTTAAGATTTATTACTGAAATCATTCGAGTAAACACCCTTTACCTTGGTTTCGCTCGTTTAAATATTAACAAAGGAATTTTTCATAGACTCGTCGTAATTCATGGCATTGAATTTTTCAAAATTATCATACGGTACTTTGCACTTATCTTTTAAGCGAACTTACTAAGTTATTATCAGTTGCGTGATTACTGCAATTATATCCTTTTTTTGTTACAGGTACGTATGGCGGACCATTATAATTCTAAATGCGTGAGTACATACATATAAAAGTATTAAATGTTAATCCTGATAAAGGAGGTTTAAAAACTTTGCAAGCATTAATTCGACAGTTAAAAATTTTTTAAATAAATTATCTAAATTTGTCATTTCAAACACGGGACAATATTGTTCAGTTTTTTATTCACGAACCACTTACGTGAATAATAACGTCTGTTAAAAATTATTAATCAAATATTCGTTAGTCGAGAGAAATTCCAGACGAACATATAAATCAGCATATATCGTAATTAATTATAATTTAATAATTGTACATAAAATTAATAAATAACTTCAATAAATAGTTCAGAAATTTGAGTTCTATCGATTCAAAATTAATTTAAAATCCATTAGTTCCCATCGATATCGTAATTTGTCTGTACTTACGCTTGTTACCGAATCGGAAATATTGAATATACATGTAAATAGCTATCGTTTTCCACTCTCAAAATAATTTTTCGATTTAACTTAAAAAATGTATGCACATGCGTCATTTACGTAAACGACAAATTTATCCCGTCCGAAGCGCCCAGATTAATTAGCAATCACGCCCGTAAAACATGGAGATACGTATTCATTTACAGAGCGCTTCCATGCACTTGGGACACATTGTCACCAGACTATTTTCTTCGGGATAAATACCAAAGGCTGACGCAAGGCTTCCGTTAATTATAAAGTAAGCCGCTGCGAGTCTCTTAATTCTGCCAATAAAACGACCACATCCCCATTCACCAAGGGTACACTGATGTCACTATTAAATGCGCGCACCTGTGCCCGCTCTCGGGAAAATAATTAAATAATAAACACAGGGTCCAGACTGTAGCAGCCTTAGATTTTTTTTCTATGCGTTTTCTTAAATCGAAAGACCTTCTAGACACCTGAACCACCTCCCCTTAAAGTACATATGTATTCATACCATACTGAATCACATTAATTAAAATAATTATTATGTGATCGCGCAACGATCTCACAAAGTATTATGATAATTTCCCACGCAGCGATACGCGTACCCTTCAAGACACAGTAGGTGCTTCGTATAGGAATCTTGAATAATTCATCTTTAGTATCTGACTTTGTCTCATCCTCCCTTCTAAGTTGACTAACGATTATTTTAAAAGGGTCGAAGGTCATACGAGTATAAGACAGTGCTTATATATATATATATGTATACTTGACATAACGGTTTCTCTTTATCTCATCCAATTACACGAGACACCGAGACATAAAGGAATGACGAAAGATTTTTAAAGTGATTGACGACAGGATGAAGGAACCCAACTGGACAAGGAACTTTCCCGTCTGAACTATGGTGTATCGCAACTTGGCTTTATCTCGATGAAAAGCTCATCCCGACGTTATCGTCGACGTCCAGATCAAACAGATGAATCGTCCGTTGCGACGTTGTCCATATTGTCAACGGAACCGCAGTGAGTTATCGCGCGAGAAACACGCCGCCGGGGCTTTTGATATTTTTCTCTATAACCACTCGAGCGCTTGACAGCTGGGAACTTCAGCCCTCTACTCTATATTATATATATATAGAGAGAGAGAGGGGGGAGAGATAGAGAGAGAGGGAGAGAGAGAGAGGGCAAGGAATAGTGAATGAGGAAGAGACGAAGCAGGGGAGGAAAATTTTGGAACGGGAAAGCTATCTGTTTTCAACCTGAAGTATATACCTAACTCCTGAGGGTTCATGGGGACGACTCCTAGTAGGCAGTGGAATATTGCGGCGAGACAAGGGTGAAAGGAAAGATGTGAGGTCTGCGTGCGAGAACGAAGGCCAGAATTGCCAACCAACAGCCACAAAATTAAATAAATATTCGGGACTCTAGGCCCTTTTCCGCAGGTAGCTTACGCGGCGGTATATTTAGTTGCTATCACTATATACAATATAGCTGGCTGCCTGTTGCCAGGTAATACACAGGTAAACAATATATTTGCTCGCATTATAATGCCTATCCTATTAATAGTATTCTCCGGCTTTTTTCCACTGGTTATTTTGAAAGCTCTTTTTTCTGGTCACTGTACGCCTGCTGCTGTAGGTGTCTATCGTAAAACCGGCAGGTTATCGACGCAAATATTAACGATGTTTATTCACTTGGCTACCTCGAAAGGCACTGTTTGACCTCGAGTTTACCTAGGTCTGTCAAGAGTGACTAATGCGATTTAGATAAAATCTACCGGTAGCTCCCAGTCATTGTGCCTAGGCTTGCTGAACTTGGGGCTACAATTGTTCATCATCGTACGTAGGCATGGGGCGCAGAGGAGTACGAGGATTTTTTTTTCGACTGCTTTTACACGGCACGGACAGGTCGCGCGAAGGGGTGTAAATTAAATAAATATGTTTCCAGGGGATTACGCAATTTTATTGCAAGCAGCCACGGATCGCCAATGAGGAGATTAAGATGACACGGGTAGGGGGATTACTCTAAGCGGCTTCTTTATTTCCATGGTTTGAGTTAACCCTTGCTATTATTTTCGCACGAGGGATATACGAATTATTTATGGGATTCTGATAACTGTTTAAAACGCAAATAATGTTTCCATTGAGTCATGACGGATTTCTCTTTTCGAAATTACGTAATAAAATTAAAAAAAAAAATAATATTCATTGTCTGTGGAACGAGCTACACGGAGCAGAGAAATTGTTAAGGATTAAGGTCCTTGATGCGAAAAAAAAAAGTTTTGCTGTGAACGAAAAGCTCGTAAAATATGAAGAATAAACAGAAAGCATCAGTGATGTATTGAGACGTCCAGGACGGGACGTGAGTTCGCCAGGCGTTCGAGCGTGCGTTATAAACGATCGAGCCTTCGAAAAAAATCGTCGTCCCTTGAAAAATCGCCCGGGTCAAGCGGGACGCATAACTCAGGCTTCACGCAGAGCTTCAACTGGAGGACGGGCTTCGGTGTACTAGGTATACATATAGGAGGTACAGAGGGCGGAACGTCGCTGAGATATTTTCGAACGCATTCTCGACATAGTGCCCAAGGGACATAGGCCCTCACGAGTTGCTTGCTGATGGAGAAATGAACCGTAGGGCTTACGGTAGAAGGCTGAAGGACAGAGACAAAGACAAGGGACAGTAAAAGAATCTAGGAGCGTTCAAACTCTTTTTACTGACATGATTTACCTAATCTGATTTAAGGTAGAATTACGCAAGCGGATTAGCAAAATCATCTCTTGCTGAGTATACAAATTTTATTTCTGATAAAGACATCACGATCATTTTTTGCTTGTGTTCGATTACACAATTTTGTATATACTATTGAACTACGGTCATACCTGACTATTCGAGCAAGAATGATTTGATCTCAAAACGATCAATTCTATTTACACCTGTGTACATATATTTTTTTTATATATACATAACTAACATTACGTTCTACAGAATTTTTGACAGTTCGCCGATCCATCATTTAGCCGCTTGATTTTTTGAAATTTTTATAAATCATACAGGTTCACTTACAACAAGCTCTTTCATATTCTTACGAAATGAAATCAAGCGTGAAATTTTTTACACACCGATCGTACCAGACAACTTGGAAAGACGTGACCTGAAGTTACCCGTTGCGCGGATAATTTTTTATTCAGAAAAATCTGGCCATTTCAAAGACACTTGTTTTGCCAAAGGTATAGCGAACGACGAGGGAAAGAGGAATGCAGACAGTCGATCAAACTCGAGTAATCCCTCCGAAGAGCCCGAAGGATACCTGGATGCTCGAGCGCCAAGGCAATTTATAAGTTGAACTTTCCGTAAAGTATGGCCTCACCAGAGGGTGTTCTTTCCTGTCTTACTTCCTACACAATAGGTACCCCGGTCGTGCGTTGCGTCACCCTCCGTTTCTTCCCTTGCTGTACTCAGTATATTCTTCCCCTACCTTCATCCTCCTTCTCACCCCTACTACCTCTCACCCTCCAGCGAGAGATCCCTCCGAGCAGAATCGCTCGAACTTAAACCCGCCCCGAAGGATCGTTTTTCTATTAAAAATATTAAATATTTCAATATGGGGAAGCCGGCTTCGAGACAGCCGAGAGTTGCGCCCGTTGGCCTGACGGGGTTTACCCACTTACTTCAGGGGCGGAGGGGATAGGGAGACACGGTGAACGGGGGTACGGAACAGCAAAAGAGAGCTTACGCCGTTGAGCCAACCTTGATTGAACTATTTATGTTTCGCGCCACGGATATCAGCGTGGCGCCTCTTCCATCTTTGCGTATTTTCTTGTTTTATCTTTACCTCTTGGTCTTATATGGGGATTTACATAGGATGAGAATTTACATTATCCATTAAACGATAAGTGATTCTTCAAATAAAAAAATTATATGCGCAATCATTAATAAAGGACAACGTGAAATGTAATTCAGTTTTACCTAAATATACAATTTTTATAATTTCTAGACTAATTTAATGGCAGTGAAAGTCATGCAAGTTCATTCTGACGATCATTTAAGAAATTAAATAGAATATATGTATATGTATATTATATAACATCACGGCTCGTAGGTACCTACTACTGATATAAATGAACTCTTAAGGGTTGTTTATTAAAAAGAAGGAACTTTCGCAACGAGTACTTGAAAGCTCAAAACTCTGTGTAAAGTCATATAACTTACACGCACACTCCCGACTACACTTAACATCCATGCTGCAAATATCGTCACCATGAATACGTTTAGGGGTGACTTTTAATTTCTGCTTGTAATCAGACTAAATATGTCGGCGTTGTGTCCGCGAAGGAATATGTAGAGTAGAAGATACGAAGTTGAAGAAAAGTGGGGAATGCTTCTTTAAAAAATTATTTGTTCTATTTTTTGGCAGGATAAAAATAATCATCTGCCCACGTGCAAAAAAAAAAACAGGGATGAACAAAAAATGCGAAAGACCTGGCATATGGAATTTGAATTATATACTGCACGTCTGCACACGCATCCACATATGATATATATATATAATATATCCACATATATGTATACATCGTATTCATAGTCTATAATGTAGCAACCCTTGTCAGGCAGGGTGTGATCGCGTGCGTCGAAGTGTAACATGCTGTTTCAACGTTCAAAGCCGAAGCCGAGGCTCAGTTCGAGAGTTTGGACCTCGAACAATGCAGCGAAAAGCGAGGCACCTGAATTATTGTCGAACAAGATCGGAATTGTTTAATTCAGTAAATTTGTATTCCGTTCGAGTTGCTTTAGGCGAAATTAATCTCACGTCGTTGCCGTTGCGCCATGCTAGCACTGATATCGATTCGAGTGGATGCCAAAAGACGAAATTTCTCCATTAATTCGCTGTCCGCCACTCGGTATCACTTAGCGCTACTTTTAACCGACGCCTGACACGAGTGCCTATATATCGGCGCAATCGATAGTTTATTAATTAAGGAAAAGCTATTGACTTTTCAAAGGAACTAAAAGTATTAAAAGCTGAGGTGCCTGCGTGAACGATAATCTATGGCCAAAAGGAATTTATAAAAACCAATCTGTTTTCGCGGCTTTTCAATCACATATAATTCAAGTAAATATATGATTCAGGTAGTGGACCCAGTCGTGGACATTGTATGTAGTCTAAATACAGTATCTACTAAGTGTGGATATTCCATAAGAAATCATTCTCGTCTCTCTTGAACATGTTGCATATCGTAAGGTTGTCCGTGACTGGTCTCTACCACTGGACCCACTACCTTAATTGTTTGGGATTTGTTTTATTAATTAATTTATTTTTCTCGGATGCGATGCTTCTATGTTTTAGGTATATAAAATACATTATTCATTGTTGAACGTTACGGTGTATTTTTTTTTGAATGATCAATATTAATTTTGATGAAATTTTTTTGAACTGAATGGCATTCTTAGAAGGAACGAATTGCTAGGCAAAGTGATATTAAAGACTTGCTTTCAATTCTTGCTAAAATCGTAATAGAATTTTTCTTCTTAGCTAGAGTGGCGGGCAAATGTATGGAATACCATATAGAACGTTTAAGTGGTATTTCTTACGTAAATATTATTATTTTACATTTGAAGAAATAATCGCGAAATTATATCAGTCCTTTAAAGTGATATTTTATACGGACACGCGTGTTAAAAAAACAAGTACGTAAAAAAGAATATGCGTATATTATATCCCCCAAATTTTCTCGCCACCGTATATTTAAAACCTCGTAAAAGTTTGAAATCTCCGTCTAGAAGCATCGCAATCAATAGCAACCAAGTCCGAGTGGAACGTTCGTTAAAAGTCGATCGTTTAAATCTTAATGGCGTAATGGCTACGGTCAGTCGATAAATTCACTCTGATCGAGAATAGATCGTCGGGCATCGGAAATAAGTGATTCGTCGAGACCATCGGTCCGAAAAACAAATAAATTTGTCTCTTAATTCGCGTGACATTCTTGTAAACAGACTTAATCAGTGAAAATATTAGATGACAGCAGGCAAATAAGCCTCGGCAGTCCGAAGGCATTAGTTAGTGGCCCTAAAAATAGAAATAGAGAGATGCCGGCGCGCGCACTCTAACTTCGGTAGGGCTTAGGTGGATCTCTGAGACGACGGATGACGAGACGAGGAAGAGGATGCGACAGACAACGATGTCGCCAGTAAGACGAAAGGACAGTGAGAGTGAAGAGAGATGAGGTATGGAGGGGGGAAGAGAGAGACAGAGAAGCAATTGCGTATGTACGTGCGTGTGCGAGAGGGAAGAAGGATAAGTAAGAAGAGAGTAAAATCCCATGGATTAGGAGCAGGAAGTAATGCTGTTTGTTGCGTGTCATAAATTGGATTACGAATTGTGGTATTTTTATATCGTCCCGGACTCTGCAGCCTATTCTCGCGTTGTCGGAAGAAAAAAAAAGATAAAGCAAGAAAGTAGAAATACCTTCGAGCACGCACTACTAACACGTCGGTTGTCTCACTTGTGTTCGGTCGGCTTGCAGTCGTTTCGGCCCAGGAACTCCTTATCCGATAACAACCGTTCTTGGAGGATCCTCGAGTTTGAGACACATTGTAAAAATGTCGAAAAGACGATTATACAATTTTGGTAAAACGAACTCCATTTCCGTAACGTGCTTTATATCGGTGCTACTATGCTCTTGTTTCATTTCTTTTGAAAAATATTTTTATCGCTAATTGGCAGGGGCAATGGGATTCTTGTTAATCTTCATAAATGCATGGCTCCCTTTAAGTTGAATTATTGCAATTTCAAAAACTTCGTCGTGTCGTTAAACGTTTAGACAAAACCGGCGTTAAAGCAATTTATCACAATTAAATTAAAACGTTCTCCGTATGCTAAAAGAGCAGGATGAGTCGCGGAGTAGATTAGTAAGTAAGAATAGCATATCGTCTTGAAGCTCAGGGCTTGGCACCCTCGCTCGCAACTACAGTTGCGGTTTCTTTTTATTTTTAAACGGAAGCGCAAGCAGCCCCTAATTACGGGGTAAACGTCTCATTGTGAGTAAGGGTTCTCCCTCTCGGTCCATCCAGTCGTTCGAATGAGGGAGCGACGAGAAAAGAAAAAAAAAGAGATGAGTTGTAAAAAGTTAAAAAAGAATATACGAGAACGACAGAGTCGGTAAAAGTATTCGTGGAAAAATGGGTTAATAAGAAATTCCCTGGTTTTCTTATAATTTTTCTTTCTTCGAAAAATAACTTACTGTTGTAAAAACTCAACGTTCTATCAAGATGGCTAGTGCCGTAGTGAAAGAAAAAAAACAATTAATTATAATTTGCAAAAATCCACCAGTAGTATAAGTATGGGGGTTCTGGATCAAGATTCCTGCACCGACATTTTACCGACGCCCTAGAACCTTCGAAGGTGTGTGTCCGTGCTAAGTTGGGAACGTGT
>JARQSW010000388.1:1124451-1137398 GCA_030142375.1 Calameuta pallipes
CACCTTCGAAGGTTCTAGGGCGTCGGTAAAATGTCGGTGCAGGAATCTTGATCCAGAACCCCCATACTTATACTACTTCCACCCCATTGATATACAGTTGTACCAAAAAGTATACATTTCAACGTTCAAAAATGAAGTTCATTCGTTAAGAGAAATTAGATACAAGAAAATTATTCTGAAGTTTCAATACGAATACAACAGCACTGAAGGCTAGGGTATTTTGTTTATGGATGTTATAATACACATTGCATACATATTTTGTGTTTCAAGTAACTATACATAGTTCCTTTTTCGATAAATTATGCATATTTCTTTGTAGAATTGTTTATTGTAGATTCCTAGAAATTGTCCTCTTATTGATATCGACTTTTTTTTACTATACAGAAAGTAGATGCGTTTGGAATCTCGAACTTCTAGATTCCCCAGCTAAAAGGAGTTTTTCCCGATCGCGGAAGGGTAACCAATGCCAAGTCGTCTTCCCTGCAGGGCTAAACACGGTCTTTAAGCCGATCGTGTCTAGGCCCCAGCATACTTTTCTCCCCTTGAAGCCAATACAGCCAGTGAAATGTAGTGGAACGCAGAAGACAGCATTAGGTACCAATATCTCAGGATTTATTCGTAGTCATACAAGTCAAGGGGTGCATTTTAAACTATCGTAGCGAATAGTCTTGGGGGAAAAATGGCTTTTTGTTTAAACTGAGCTTCTCAGGAGGGCAATGAATATATTTTGAAATTTACTTATGTCATACTGAAAGATAATACTCGAAAACTACACTCAAGCTAGGCCTATATAGGCCCAATGAGGACCCATGCAGACCGAACGAATTGTGAAAGAAAATTGTTCCATGCTAGAGAGGTCTTCGAATTGAAAAAAAAAAAATCGAAAAGCGTTCATCGATTTACACGCCGCTTAAAATAAAGTTGCGATACTTTATGACCATAGGGGGAACGTCGAGAAATTTCAATGTCGATTCGCCCGAATGGCAGAGGATCCTTTTACGTGACATATGTCTCCCGCAAGGGGTAACTGAAAAGTTTACGAAGTAGCGCCGTAGCTGTCTCGTAGCTGACCGGACGTCACTAAAGTAGCAAGATACGACTTATAGAGTGCCTCTTCACGTCACTTTACGCTACTCACAAAACCTCTTCATACCAACGACACACCGATAAATTACGAAACAACGTTAGTCTAGAAGCGATAGACCGCAAGTGTCTCGATATCACATTGAAAACCAATTGAGTAAGCTATATTCGAACTATGCATTCATTAGCAAGTGTTCGGCTGTACTGTAACGTGAGTGACGGGTTGTGCAAAGAACCCTGGGAATATTACCGTACGAGCACGAAAGTAGCCAGTCAGTTGTGTTTCCACTTGCATGACGCCAGACACTGGAGTTGCGCACTGTTTTGTTTCCTTCATTCTTCTCCCCTCACGGTGCTTTAGAGCTACTAGTATTTCAGAGTCCCCAGCGCTCCGTTCTCCCTGCACTTGGTACGTACCCAGCATCTCGACTATTGGTACTTGGTACTTCCAAGTACTTGGAGGTGCTCCGCGCGGACCCCAGTCGTCATTCTCGTGGGCGCGCAAGGCTTTTCTTTTCTTTCCACTTTCCAGGCCAACATGGCCGAGCGTCTTTTGTCTCGCACGCAACTGTTGAACGAGGAAAGGAAAAGGGATAATATTTCTTGTTACTTCCTTACAGTGGGACTTCTGTTTTGTATAACCTCCCGTCGCTCCCATCTTCGTTTACGTTTACGTCTACAGCTCCGTGTCGCCGCTTGCGAGTTCAAGACCTGGAACATTGTAATTCACAATAACGTGTTTACTTGTTTTTAATTTTCGCGAAAACAGAACCAGCCATGCGCGATTCTCGGAGAGTGTATACGTCTGGGAATGGTAGATTGAGAGTTTGACTTCGACTGTACGGTTTTTTTTCTCTTATTCTATAGTAGAGATCCAGTCGTTTCGAAATGGAAGAATTATTTTGTAAGCTGGAAATTCTTTCATTTATTTTTTAACTGGTTCAACTGTGCGATATTCAAAGAATTATTTTTCATAACACTGCCGACCATTCTCCGGCGACTTGAGCGTGGGATTAAGTTTTTTAGATTCGTTCTTTCAACGATGGCAACAACCATAACGGTGATAAAGAACTGTTTTTATGCAGTGATAAAAGATTATAAAATACGAAAATTCGAATCTTTTATCGCGCACCCTGTACCAACGTACATGCATATCATTGAAAGATACGAAAAAGATTACGTGCCGTGGCATAATGTATCGCGAACTACCGATCTAAGCCAATCAAATTGCTAAGGAAGAAAAAAATACCTTTAAAGCCAAATGTAATCGAATATCTGTTATTTGGCCGACGAAGAAAAAAAAAAGAATTGATCGTAGCACGACTGCAGCTGAGCTCCGCATGGGGCTTGGTTCTCTTCTGCGTAGGTACTGCTCGGGATTATGGGGATTCTATGTCGCCCATATGGATCCGATGAGGTTGGAACACCATGGGGTGACATGCCAATATCATAGCCATACAAATCGACCTCGGATATTCATACTCCAGTCTCAGTAAATACTACAGAACGATTATACGACTTCTTGCGATATTCTCACCGTTTAATATATTTTTACCATATAAATGTCATGCATAGGATTTTCATAATAATATGATAATTATTTAATAATACATGGTAAAATTTTAAAAACTATTATGGTTCAAATGAAGAATAAAACAAGGTATTCCGATTTGATACATATATTACTAATATTGCTTATTTTCAAAATTCGTAAAAAATATTCTTAAATCCCATAATGTCATTGAGAGTTTGTACATGTGTGGGAGGACGGGGCGGGGGGGGGCGTGACATCGTATCGTTTCGAAAAAAGTCGTACTATATCGACAGATAAAATGAAGGAGTACAATGAGGTTCGGACAATCGAACGAAACTTCCGGTTCATCCACCAGTGCACTTCCTGTTCACGCAGTCGTTCAACCATACTGCACGATATAAATACAGAGGTGAACGCAAAAAAAAAGCTAAAATTCTTCTTGGCACGATACAACTTGCGTTTCTCTAATAATAGTCAGTTTGTAAAAGTGAATTGAAAAAGTCCTGAGGATGAAAGGGGAGACTCGCAGCTACAACTAGACGTCAATAGTAGAGCGTAATAGGAGAACTTAGAAATTAAAACGACTAAAGAATACTCTTAGATTTTCATAGACCTGTAATTAACATCTGCTTAGCCAAGTTACTGTAACAGTGCACTGTCACGACCATGGTCACAGTTTGATACCAGAAATGAGATTGGACGAATTTCACCACAAGTAGACATTACCTGTGACCCGTAGGTAACTAAAATCGACTTTATGAGCAAAATCAGATTATAAGTTAAAAATATATATTTAAAGATATATGAAGATGCTTAGTTTAGATGCTTAACATTTTTTCGAAAAATAAGATTTTGATATTGATAGTTGTCGGACCAATTTTAGAAGAAAATCGATCAATCACCTATACATCCTTAATAAAAGAATTTTTTCCGTAAGATCAATTTTCAACGAAAGAAAAAGTCAAAGTTAAGCATTGCCAGCCGTTTTCCCCTGTCCAAAGTTCAGTTATCAGAGGCAAGGAATAAGTTTTTCTTAAAATCACACAAAATGACTCCATTGTTTTGTCAGAAGTGTCATCGAGCGACATCACAGCTCCCTCTGCTGCTTCTCTCAGGCTTCATCGGGCTTTGTTTTTCTCGCTCCCCCTTTCACTCGCTCATTTCCAACTCCCTTTCTCTGAAACTTCATCGCCCTCCTATTTTCCTCGTCTCTTATGCTCGTCGGTAATGCGCTTACCGAATAGCATCACCGACACGAGATGGTTCACTGTTAGCTTTAAAGAGGTAGAGTTACGACGAATTGGGTTAAACGTTTGAGCCATTAGAGACGGCAGCCTGAAGAAGGAAAGCGTAAGGGCATATGTGAAACCTATACGATATATAAGAATCGGTTCGGGCCGACTTTGTAGGAAGTGGCCACTTACGTGCACGTGTTACCCAAAAACTGAGTCAAATAGAACCGAAAGGAAAAGGAAACTTTTTCTTCGCCTCGCAAAAACTTTTCTCTCCGATACCGAGTGCCGCTCGTTGATAGCTCTTAGGTATATATAGAGGACGAAGGGAGGACCTTGTTTTAGAATTTATTGTCACGCCAATCGAGAAAACTGCCCGAAAGAAAGAGAAAAGAAGGAATAACCCCTGCCAACCTCAAGAAAATAAGGTTTTATTTGCGTTTAACAAAAGTTTAAGTAGCTCCTAGTATATACTGACGGCTCGGACTGATTCTCATAGGGATTGAACAATTGACTGAACATATTTGACTTATCTACTTTACAGTTTTTTTTTTAATGTCTGAAAAATGCATCGCTCCATTAAAAGTTAAGGCCACTATGGGCGAACGTAAAATATCGCGCTGTTGCGAGTGAACCTTTATAGCCCATTGCACAGGGGCAACCATTAATAGATTCAGTGCTCATTTATTGCCGCCGGGAACAAAGGGTGGCTAAGGGGTGGAAGGTATACCAGTGACCACTAAGCGTCTGCTTTGGACATTCGGCGTAATTGCATTTACAAACGCAAATGGACAGCTCGACGAGAATTACGGTGCAGGGCAGTACACACGGCACACTCGAACGCCGTGTTTAATGATTTCGCGAACGCCGTTCGTCGCGAAATCTCGTTGTGAACGTAGTTCAATTATTAAGAGAATAAAGAAATTTACTGTCAGTAAGACGCAGATACTGTCTTTGATTGGAGAAAAATGTACACTACCGATTACTAGATCGATTATTAGTATTTGGATAACAAAGTTCTATTGATAACGATTACATTTACATTAAGATTGACGAATATAACCTTTTTTTTTTCTTTCCTCGATTTTACGACTTCGACCTCTGGAATGATTAGTCGGCCGAAGATAACCAATGAGACTTATAATCGTAATAGTAAATTTTGACAGTTTTTTTGTCACTGCCACTAGTATTTAATCTTGTTCAAATACTAACCATTGCTATCTGGAAGGAGTTTTTTTCTCCTGGTACGAATACATAGGTTAAATTATTTACATGTCATTTCAACGTTTAACCTATTAGCGATATTCCTTACAAAGCTCTTCTTCTCACCAAATGGACGTTATACTAGATCGGGTCGAATCCCTCGATATTAATACTCAGTTTAATGTATATCGATCAAGTATCTTTTGTACTATGTACATTATACTACGTATTCCCTGTACGTCGCTAATGCGTGCAGATAATATTACCGTCCAGTGTCATTGTGTGTTTCATATATCTATACCGACTTTTTATATTCGCAGCTGAGTACTGTACGGGACATTACCAATTGTCTTGTTTTCCCATAGCTGAACAAACAGCTCACTTATAGTAACAACAGTGTATGAAAACAGCGTGAATTATTACTGCTCCGTTTATTCCTTTCGTGTTTGCATTGACATATGGACATACGTTCGATTGATCTATACTCGTTCGAAAGAGTATGTACTTTTATCAGTAATCGTTCATTATAATCATAATATGATAAACTGATTATTGATAAGTTTTTTCTTTTCCTTCTAATTTTCTTCTTCCTTGTATTTGAATTTTTTTCCTAGCTGTTACTTCGTGCTACACGTTTTCAAATTTTCCCGCCATTTAGCGACGTAACGAGGTAGAGGTATTGATTACGTAACGTATTGTTGGAGATAGTGATTGACTGAATGAGAGAATTATCCGATTTTTCGTGTCGCCAAAACTATAATAGTTGTCTTTTTCATACGAATTTTCTCTATCTCTCTCCCTCTCTCACTCCCCTGACGTGACAGAAGAATTGATGTCACTGAGAACGGCAGCTTCCGCGCAAAAAGCGAAACTTTGAGATTTATTTGTAAGCAGTTGTTTAATTGCGCGGAAATCGCGTGTTAACGGATTCCGTTATCCGTCATGTGTAAAATTCTCTGTGGGGATTCGCCCGCCGTGCTGTGGCATAACGTTATCACAGATTTTATTGTGTCGCAACAATGCTGACTGTCGCGATAGCTCGAATATAATAGGAAGGGGTACAGTCGGAGATGATAAAAAATGATGACATTGACGAACGAAAGAAGATATTCAACGAGGAAGAGTAAACGAAGGAATTCTCTATTCCAGATGTAAACTAAGATGCATACCATCCATAGTTTGGTGGCTCAGTGAATCTCATTTATTCAAACGAGAAAAGGAGATCGATGATTATTCTGATCCGAGGATGTAGATGATATTGTAACGGAGAAAGACAAATACTTTCTATTCTTACTTTCATTTCTTCGTTTCTTGGAAAACTCTAGTCGCACAGATAAATATCCATGTGGTTCTTATATCTTCTGGCCAAGCCGAAGAAAAAAGCATCGGGCTACCGGCGCTCTCATCTATTAATTTACGTTGGAAGATTCCTCTTGTTTTTCGAATCTCCAGTTTTTCTTACTCCTCCGAATCTCGCTTCTTATCCCAATATCAATATCTACTACTCGGTGCTACTTGATTTTTGTTATTGAGAAACTGTCACAAAAGTGTGTATAACAGTGTACGCGAAACGGATCGAATGTATTTTACTCTCTTAATTTTACGTGATTCAATTCGTATCTCAATAGTTTTGAGCAATTCCGTTGTTACGTGTAAATCTTAATGAGCTCCGAAACTGTTTGTAACATTATATCTACATAATTTTCCTATTCCGGATGGCTGTAGGTAGCTAACGCGTAAATTGATAAAAAACGAATTATAAAAATATAGATTTTTTCCTAAGTCGGGCCAAACAAAAAATATTTACCCGAACACGCATGAAATTGCTTGAGATTGTTTATTTTAGTTATGGAAGAATAATATAAAACGGTGTCCGAAGTTTTGCATATATGAATAACTATAAGAAAAATGTAAAAAACGTATTGTTCAAAAAATAATATAATAACAATGTTGTACGATTTTAAAAATTAAAGTCAATACTTACTAAAATTACACGAACAATGATAAAACTCCTAGTTCCAAAGAAATATAAATAATACCATTGCAAAACTGTTAATTTATTCTTCGTTATGTGAATTATTAATTTGAATTTTATTATATTTTCAAAAATACTTTTGTCATTTTTATTTATTCTTACATGCGTAATCACACCCTCAGGCACGCAATAAGCAGCCGAAATCAATTCGTGCGCGTGAAACCGTGAGTAGCCTGTTATTAAATGAAAAACCCATCGATCCTGCCATTTCTAATTGGTAATGGAAGTGCACCCTCAGTCTTTCTTGTTGGTCCACCCCTTGTGTGTTTCTCGTTCTCAGCACCCCAATCCCACGGCGCACGATTGATAGGTCTAATCGTTGCGTGCACTGTGGCTGCGTGAAAAATAGTGCGTGGCGCTACGTAATGTCGAGGGAAGTTGCAATTCCCAACGTGGCTTCCCTCCGAATGCCCCGAATCGGCAGAAAAGGAGGGTCAGACCGTAAGTGAAACTGCTACCTCTTACAATCGGCTCTTAGATATTTCATTGCTGTCTTGATGCTGAGCCAACGTACACCGTAAACATAGTTTTCGACAAAAGTAGAAATAACGGCGTGGAACAATTTTCGAACCCTACTGTACATACAAGATACACTTTGATATTATTTACACGGAATTCAACAAATCGTTATAGGTCCATTACTCGTATGACAGACTCTTCGATTGAACGTTACCTAATATATTCATCAAGTCCGGACATTCGCCTTATGGGACACAAAAGCAGGCACACAGAAAATATTTCGAATTGTTTGATCATTCCGTTAGAGTTTTTCGTCCGACAAGCCTAATAATGATATCTTCTCACGTACAGCAGGTTACGACCAACCTGTAGTGTAATAATGTACGATCCGTATATCGTGATTACGATACTAATGTATCACTGTCGGTTAAAATCCAGTGTAGGATTAGATGAAATGCAATGCAAAGTCTTGTCTTGTGCGAAGACTTCGTTCGGAGACATTCTTAATTGTTTTATTAACAACATAGTGGAAAAGGATATTTTAGACGGCATAAATTTTGCCGTGTTATTCGCTATGCCGTCTCAGACGCATTTCTCCTATAGTCGATCCATGAGTTCAATATGTTTTTTGACAGTTTCCAAACAATCCAATCCATAGTAAATAACACATGGGATTCAATGATACTACGGGAACATAGGCTAAAATGGACAAATTTAGGTGTAAAATATTTTGCATGCGTAATTTGTAATAAAAATTATGTGCAGAACCATGTGTGATTAAATAAGTATTACATTGTTTGCAAATTGTTAAAAAAAACATATTGAACTCGTGGACAGTCCTGGTGAACGTACTCGCGCGTATACAGTGCATAATAATACCATGCCGACACGTACGTACAATAGTATCAATTGCATTTTCGTGATTATAATACCGATGTGGTTCGATTAACGAAAATCGACTGTAGGATTAACAGTAATTTAAAACACTCGTTGCTTCGACTTACTTATCTCATGAAAGACCAGCTGCTGAAAAAATGTCCTGAATCATTCTTTCGTCAATCCACGTGTTGGTGAATACATTAAAATGAGTATGTGAATGGAAGGTGAATACATTAAAATGAGTCTGACCATATACACGATACAAGATGCTCTATTCGTAAGGAACACTCGTGTTAGTCGAATCTAAGCACGTTTATTAAGTGTTGCTCGAGTCAATGCATGTCTTTAACCTTAGCGTGGACTGGTATCTAAATAAATTTAAATTTCTCACATGCTAGATTTACGTAACTGGAAATTTTTGATAGGCTAGTTTTAAAATTATTTTTTTTTTTTATTATTTTTTTCGCATATGACAACGCAGTGCAGAGGTAACGTGATCGTATTTGTTTTAACGCTTGTCTATAAATAAATTTTACCGTTTCATTTGTCATTTTGTAAAAAGAATGTTTCGCGTATTTAAAATTTGAATTCGTAACGAACGATAGAAGCTGCATAAAAGTCTGGCTATATAATGCGCTTATATTGTTTCGGATAAATGTATAGTGCAATGGTAGAGTATATAGGTCCTTAAATAAAGTCTCTAACAAACCGCCGCACGTGTCGCAACCCTTGAACCGAGATGAATGCTTAAAAATGCGTAACACCATTAGAGGAGGGGCGAACGTGTGCCGAGAACGCGCGCATTTCATATTCCGAGTGCGTATGCATCCTGCATACGGGATTTGTCGCTCGCAAGCCTCTCAGACCGCTATGCATCGTACACACGTATATTCACGTGGTTCTGACAAATGATCCGTGTGAGCGCGATTTTACGTTAACGCTAATCCACTTTAATGCTTTTACTTATACGAGAGAATTTTTGTATTGCAATATGCATGTAACTGCAGCAATCGTACCGAGTTGCTGTACAATTTTTTTTCTACATAAATTTTTATTTTTCCACGAGGTTAAAATTGTAATTGGTCATTTTTATTATTTATCATTTATCACGTGTATTCGTTGCCACAACGATTTTTAATTTTTCATCATCATCGATGAAATTTATCCACTGTCGAGGATCCAGGGAAATCTGTAGAGGAATACATGAATGCAAATTACGACGGAATCTCATTGAACCAAAATATATTCCTACGATTTATTAATATCAAATGCATATTCGTTTTGAAATTCACCTAACTGTACGGTTACGGTGTAATTTAATTGCTTTTCAACCCATCATACCGTTCAATTTCATAAGTTAGCTTTTGATGTAATGAAAATCCGAATAAGTTACATCTAATATAGGTATATGCAATAGGTTATAAAAGCCACACAAAAAATTCCACTAACTCTTATTAGTGTTTCTAATGTTTTTTTATAATAACTGACATACAACTAAAACAATATTCTCGGTGAATATACATATATAGACAACGTCAATATCACCGGTGGACTTGGTAATTTTCCAAGAGCCATTGGCTCAAAGATGTTTGAATGACAAAGAGACGTGGAATCAAGCTGACATTGAACTGACAAATCGAAGCAAATTACAAGCTGACCAGCTTTTTTTGCAGACATACATACGTATTGCTCGATTGTGTCCAAACATTCTTGGCAGTACGTACCGAGCGGTATAGATATATAGGTCGTACACTATATATATATACTGGATATGTGAAAACTCTTATATTTGTATTTGGCCATATTATCTTATGTAGGCGTGCTACATGGGCGCCAGTTTTCGAAATGGGATGAGGCGTGTGCCCAACAAATGACCATTCTGTCGTAGGCATACAACTGGCCAGAAGGGTTCAAAGGGTGAATACATTACATTTAGAGAGGGTGATACGGTCTGGTTGAACCGGTCACCCTTGTATCTCTATAGGTTCCGAGGTTCTGGCAACGCCCATAGTTTCTCTCCCCCATGTGCCACATGGGGAGAAATCGCGGTAAACTCTATCGCACGTGTACGTATATCTATATCTGCACATTATATGTGCGTGTTTACTTGCGACGAGGAAAACTTATAGATAAATGCATGAACATGTATTCCTAGAAAAATTTGCATGGCTGCCAACCTACGCGGTACCAATCGGGTAAACTTCTCTTGGGGTAAAGTTGCAACAAGATGGAGAAACTTTAGCAATAGGGGTGGACGCTTGTCTATGTCGACGCACTAAGTGAATTGAGATCGATTAATAAAGTGTTACCCCTGTCACTATTACCCCTTTATGCATTTAGAGAAACTGCACCCCTCTTGGATACAGGGACAGTCTTATTCTCCCATTAGGGAATGCAGACTGCGAGATGCAAATTATGTACTGCAATTTTTTCGAATAGAGATTAAATGTGTTTATGTTGTTTTCGAAGAATGAGGTTAGAATTAGGGGAATAAAAACGGGACAATAAACAGGAAATGGAGCCCATCTAAGATTTTGGTTAGTCAGAAATGTTTGATTTAGAGGTTTGTGTTTTGGATATTCGGGAAGCACATAAAGAGCACATAGTTTCAGTGTAATTTGTCTCCATGATATCGATGATATACTTAGTGCTAGCTTTATATAAAGCTAGCAGAGCACTTTGAAAATTGATTTTACAAAACACGTAAGGAGCACAAAAATGTTTAATTCAGCAAGAAATTAGCACATAAAAAGCACATTATTTCTGTATATGGTAAAGTCATTTTGGGGACTTTGCTCTGCTACCTTTATAGGGGTGTTCTCTCGTCAGTTTTCTGATATTCTGCGTGACAATTCAACTACTTCACCCTTTTCAATTAATTGTTATCGGAGTGATGAAATACTGCCAGTGACGTGACAAGAAGCATTCGATTCGTGACATTCGGTAAAACCGACATCTGTTAGCTTTAGATAAAGAATGTACGTTTTACACGAATATAACGCTTCGGGGATCGACGAGAGGGATACGGGGTAGAGGGTGCAAAACAAATCGAAAAATCGAACCTTTTATTCGAAAATAAAATAACTGTCAAAATAAATTTACCTTGAGTCACAATCGCATGAATCATGCAGTCGTATTTTTTACATCCGCCGTCATATAAAAAAAAAACTTTTCTGCGACTGCCAAATTAGAGCCGGAAATACTGGATACCTGCCAATGTTCCTGTTTCATCTATTTCCAGAATTTTTATTTTTCATGTCAATTTCGAGTCACTATTTTTAACCGAAGTTTCCATACTGACTCTCGTACCAGGAAAATACTTTTTTCGTAATGGCATTTGCATTAATCGCTTTCGCGCGATCCATGAAGTCGTGCCTAAAAAGAATAAAAGGTCAAGATAAACGTATAGCCTGTGGATATAGATTTTTTGCCTTGGAATACTTATTTATATACACTCAATTAAGCAAGCAACGTGACGCGTATTAATAATAAGTCACACGATGAATTTTGGTATTGTTCCTAAAGATAACTTGTGAAATTCATAATTATCTTTATAAACAATCATATTTCAATGATATCGTGTAATATGGAGCATTCTCGCAACGGAGGAGCTAAACAATAGGGTGTTTAAGGTACGTAAAGTAAGGTGAAGCACGGTTAATGTATATAGCTATACGGAGTACACGAACCTCCATAGAGGTTTAAAGTTTCTGAAATATCGTCCCAGAAATCACTTCGTATAACCAGAAGTAATTAAGCTTGTCCAGGTTCTATTGTACCAATTTCAGATATTACAAAGGGGACAGATAATTTCTACGCCTCCTGGGATTATTTCACTTTAATAGCCCTGAGAATATTTTCATATTGTTCCAGACGTTATAATTCGATTCCACGATGCTTCCTTAGGCAGGTATATTTATTTACATATAATACCATTTCCATGGCATTCAAGTAATCTTACACTTCCTAAAAAAAAAAACAGCACAATCCTTTTTTCCCTGGAAATTGCATAAATTAGCATGTTAGTTTACGCCTCTACCGTGCAACGTAAACGTATAAACTGAACCCTTTGCATTCCACTGTAGCCTCTTAGACGACAAAATATATGAAAAGTATGAGAAGTCCGGAGTGTAAAAGGTTAATGTGCTTTCTTCAAATCAGGAATTACTTTTTTTACTAGGAAAACTTAACCGTCAACATGTAATTTTTCTAATAACTGCTCCTTTCCACAACCTACTCCTTACTAATGTGTCGTGCAATACTGCAGTACCATGCATAATTCGCTCGAGTCTTGCTTATCGCTCGTCACCTTTGTCGAACAAGAAACAAATGTACGTTTTAGTTTGTCAGAATGAAAAATGTGAAGTAAAAATATTTTCACGATGAAAATAAAATTTTTCTATCACCCAGGATCTATGCATGCAGTATCTATGTATATACATATGTATTGTAACGTATTTTTTCTTAGACCCGATACCGATAGCGAAAATCCGAGAACGATAATCTGCGAGATCCAACCTAC
>JARQSW010000388.1:1137498-1176226 GCA_030142375.1 Calameuta pallipes
GGAGCCGGAAACGAGAGCGTTATCTGTATCGGTAACCGGAGTCGCCTTGTGACCGTGAGTCGAAAAATCACGTCACAGTATATATGTATATGTACGTGACGTATATATAGATCTCATGTATACTGTCAAGTAGCAAACTGACGGTAGGAGGGATAACCCTGGTTGATGAACTGGCTGGCACGTGACTATAATTTCGTAATTTTCGCGTGAATAAAGGCCTGATTGGAAGCTTATGTATAATACGTAGCTACATTACATACCATGTACGGCTGTGTTTGCAAGCGATCCTTCTCGTACCCTGGGAGTCGGTCCCAGCCCCCGTACCCTATCCCCTGTGTAATTTAGTTATTTGACAAATTCGGTTGTTAACTATGCGGCTATGCGGTTGATGAACCTATTTTGTGGTGAAACTCGAAACCGCGACTCGGTTTGTCCGTTGATTCTCCCACTTTTACTCTAGACGCATTCGCACTCGCACTCGCACTTTGCTTCGCAATCTAATTCGTAGAGTAAAGGCAATTCTTTGGCCACACGCCGAGAAGATTAGTCTTTTCTATAATCCCGAAAAGAGGGATGACTTGAAAACGTGACCTCGTACATCAATGTCAAGGGCGTCAACGTTCCGCGTAACCGTCGCTGCTGCCATTGGTAAATACAGTCGCGTACAATATTCTTTCTTTAATGCATGGGGACACCCCTTGACTTTCTAAAAAAATGCTGATTGTGTATGAGTGGTGTAAAAATTTGTGAAATAACTTTTCACGTTTACGAATTTTGTTTTCTTTGGGTATATCTGACTAATGCTCGTGTTAATGTTTAGTATAACACTGAATTATTAAGGGTACTTGGTTATTCGGTATAGTACTTATGATATGGTCCCGGCGTGGTCTACTGAGAAATGATGATTCGTGGAAATATGTTTATTACGAGAAAAAAACTTTCTTTTATTTAATTTTATTTAGGATTGAATATTTTTTATTGCAGTTTTTCGCTATACGCGATACGATGTCAATTATAATTGATTTGTTGCCAAGTGGCGAAAAGTCATTCTGAGGTGCTTCGGGTGATTCGTGAATGTAGCATTTCCTGGAAACTTCGTAATGGGGAAGAAAATGTGTAAATCACTTTGGGCAAGAAATCGATTGGATTTAGACTGATTGAGAAAATCACGATGATTTTCCTTTCTCCGTTCAATTTCAATTTAAATCGAATCATCCGAGGCGTGGTGTGCCGGCCTTTTAATATTCAAAGGACGACCCGAAGGGTGCACTGGCTAATGAAGAGAGACTCGCAAATCGAGTTCTCAGAAGTCACGGCTCACTTTAAAACGGAACTTTAAACTCTCTGCGTGCGTATCTCCATATTTCGATCAAGCTACATTATTCATACCGATAATAGCCGATTCCAATTTTTTTTGAGGACGTGCTGCGCGCGCTGATATCTCGCGGCTCAATTGACGGAATGAGATCGCGAAGAAAAGTTAACGTACAACAAAAATGGAATGTAAAAAGTAATTTATATTTATCGCCTACTTTAAAATACGATAAAAACAGTTTTGCAATATATCAAGTACAAACTTATGTATTTATATATACATAATTAATAACGATTTATCGATCAATATCCTTCAACATTGAGAACTAAACTAGAAAATGTTTTTTTTTTTTAGTAAAAAAGAAAAATTTACCAAGTTTTCCATAAGTCGATTGATCTTCGACGTTCTAACAAGATTGAACGATGATTTGATATTTTTGTTTCTTTTCTTTTTGCCAAGCCAGGAGGACCCACACAATATCGATATGTTTTCCCAGATATTTGCACCGCATCTACGATCTATCACTCGTCTATATTCGTATTTGTAATAGAGCATATATGTGGGGGAGGAGGTGCCCCAAAGGCAATGGGGGAAACAGGACGTTTGTTTCCCACGTTGGACCACGAGCCTCGGGGCTACTCCATAGGGACGTGGGGAGCACTTCGCTATAGATGCATATTCTCTATGGTTATACTGTGCTCCTGTATTGCATTGTCTTCTAATTAACGCCCCCCCTATGTGTACATGTTCCATCGCGCAACGAAATTTCAGTAACGATGTCGCTGTCGACTCCCATGCTCTCTACTTTTGACTTTTTTGCCAATAAATTGAGGAGAGATTCGTGAAATCATTATGATGATTAATGTGAATGACTATGAACAACGAACAATTTGTTGAGTAAATACATATACCTACGTATTGTTTAGTTTTTAAAATTGGCTCATTCTAATGAAACGTTTAAAATACCTGTAAATCATTTATCATTAATTTTAATGGCTATGTTTATTTTTTAAATTGTCCAAGGGACGCATGCGCGAATTGTATTTTATTAATCGGGTCAGCGAGATAACTTGACAATTACATGCTCATATATGGTTCATCGAGACGGTCCTGCGCGATCATAGATATCTGCCATATTGGATTTAACATTATAAATTTTACATTTCCGACTATAGATTCAAATTCAGTCATGTGAGTTTCATGAAAATCGAACTGATAGTTTCTGAATTGAAAAAGGGTGTCTACTACAGTGGATGGCTGTAAGGGGTTAAATTAGCGTTATTTTATTGAATACGCCGTTATCAAATATCCTATATACTTTACATCGAAGACTAAGGATTATATCATGGATGCACATATTATATGATGCAAATGCAAATTGATCAAATCATATTATCCAAATTTAATAAAACTGTCTGGCTGCCATCCTTAATATAAAAAGAATTTCTTTAACGCACTCTACTTTGTTTTCCGTCATTCGAAATTATTTTTGAAGTATAAATCCTCCTAATGGGAATTTATTTTTCAACAAACAGTTGAATCCTGTGTTTGAAAATAATCTATTGTGCACGAAGTTAAAAAAAAAGTGTTACATTCAGCAATGCAAATATGTGACCGGAAACGACAGAAAAACGAAATTCCTTTTTACACTTTAGTTCGACCCACCGAGAGTTCAATGTTGAAATATAAATGTGCACAGCCCCTATGATAAGGGTCTAAAAAAGATACAAAGCATTTTAATCATTCGTACCGTTGAAATAGATTTTTTTTGCAAAAAAATATAAATTAATCTTTTAAACCTTGCAAAAATCCTGGATTGACAGAGGCTTGGTCTAATCACGGCAACCAGTTTTTTAATATTGATAACAACACCAGACTGATAAGTTAGGTGGTACGTTATACTCTAATGGTCCTGCATTGATATTGGCATATCACCCATGCAAAATCTGTAGTTTGATGTCATGCAAAATTTTTTTTATACGCTAGTACAACGTGTCTGCAGCCAAAAAATTTTTTCTCTATGAAAACCGCTCATTCGCATACATCAAGATGTCAAATACTGAGCAACGATGTGTGGAACGATTATATCCTAAATAAAGTGATCTTAGACACCTTGGCAATCTACATTGTAAATCTCAGAACATTTATCGTGCATTATGCCAAAGCACAACGTCTCCATATCGACCCTACTGCAATCTTAACTTTCCTCTTATTACGTGAAACTTATGAATTCACTTGTTAAATTATTATGCTAAAACATTTTTTTCTTTGAGAACTCATGCGTTTTCCATTCTTAATCTACGTATTAATACGCAATGTTCACTCATTACATATTCACGGATCATCTTCTTAATTAAGATTGGATAATATAAATTAATAAATACGAACTTCGATAAATCCACGTTTAATATTTTATTTTCATACAAATTATTCGTATCCCTTAGAACAGATGCATGTTACTTCGAAATCCAAAATTAGATCTCGACACCCATTTAAAATTTTGAAGATAACTCACACCATTGTGTACAGACCACGTCGATGTTATACTGTAAAAATGAAACTGCGTAAATTGATAAAGAGACTCGCGAAATGGCAAATGAAGTTACTTAATATATTTTGAATAATAAAAATGGTCAAATCCAACGTCACCAGGTATTGTCTTTCCAGCTTTTAAGACAGTCGAAAGGATTTTGCTCTTCGTGGAAAGGCGATTCAATGCAGCTTACGATTGGTAGAAAAGCCAAAAGTTAATTACATATAAGTGTCCTGGAAAATAAAGTGCTTGATATTTTCTCATTAGTATAGAAAAAAAATTCTCTTTTATGACTGTACTTGTAACTACTTAATCGTTCGACATTAAGCCGGCAGCTTTATTAGACCGTTTTTCCTCGTATTTTCATTAATGAGTGCCTATAAGTCTATAAATGCATTAAGTCAAAATTGAATAAGTTACACTTGCGATAAGGCTAAAAATAACGGCAGCTAGCGCGTAGCCTAGTAGTCTGGTATTGTTATTTACTTATTGTGCAATTAATAAAATATTGCTTAATTTCATTAAAAGATAGATTTTCATCCATTTTAGAATACATTAATTTCTTTGAAGGAAACAATACTTTCATAAGTCTGAAAATTATTGTGTCACCTCACGATGATTTATTTTCTTTAATTCTTTTTCTCGCATCAACTTCCGTCCAATCGCTGAGACTTTTCCTGAAGAGCCGTGAGCCGAGAAAGACTTCGTTAAAGTTCCCGCGAGGCAAATGAAATAGAATTAATAACGACCTGGTGTCAGAACCTGACGCACCTTATTCAGTAACTTAAGTAATAACTCGAAGTTACGTATCTTAGATTAAACTTTTCTTAATACCCGTAGACGTTCAGTGAATTCTCTTACGATACGTAAAGAATAAATAAACAGTTACTTCGTTCAAGTAGTCCAACTGGAATTATACATAATACTATTATAATTATTAATAATTGTATCACCGAGGCCATTGATTCGCAATAATGAATTTTATCCGACTTTAATGTCGAATTCGATTTTTTTTTTAACTTGACTGATTAATACAAATTATATATATACATACGTATATATAAATTTTGCACAATTATTTTTAACAATATAATTATTTAACAATAAATTGTATGTCTCGATTCAATTGCCACATATTTTGTTCTAATATCGATTTAAATAACTTTCTATCGTGATAGAACTTACTAAATAGAGCGGGGTCATAGTTGACTCTTTTACAATGGTGTTTGATGTTTTAAAGGAACAAAAAAAAAAAACTATCAGTATGGTGGTTAACGCATGTCGAAGGCAGAACTATACTAAATATAGTTTATACAGCACACTGATGTCTGCTCGGATCAACGGTATTGCTTACGACTCAATTATATTTTAAGCCGCTGCCAAGAGTCCCTTTGAGGCCTGTCTGATGCTTACCATTTGGCATGGACGTGTCTTTGAATATCGTTTGAAATCGTCTCTTTCACCAACGCGAAAGGACTCGGTTGCGTTTGTACCGCAATTTAAAAAAAAAAGATATTTTATGCAAACAGCGACGCTTTTTTGTCAGTAAAGTAATATCGTCATCAGATTCTTTGAACTTTTTATATTAATAGGCACTCCTACGTATTGCGTATATCAGGATATACAGTCTTAACGAAGTAAACTCTTTCGTATGAATGAAATTTGATGTCAACGAATCCAGCAAAATATTCAAACGTCCTATTTCTCTTTGTTACAGGTGCCTGTGAATTTCCAGCGAGTTGGGCAGGCGAATGGTTCTTCTACGACAAACCAGGTCCTGTCACGGTAAACGCATCCGTCTTGAACAAGAGAGTTTGCGTGGATAGGGATGCGGATGCGTACATCGTCCGCGAGACGTAAGTTGCGATTGTTATGATTATGATATTTCTAATAACTGTTCGATCAATCGATAGACAGTCCATGTATCGACTTTGTCGATAAACTGTAAAATTTCGTATAAAGTCACGAATTTTTTTTTTGTATTATTTCAGTGCGGAAAATTGTTATCGCTGCATGATCATCAACGATCGTCACGAAAATGTTATTCAGTTTCGAGAAGGTGAGTCCATGATTCCATAAATTTTACGTATTCATAGGAACTAATTTGCCAAGCATTTAATTGTAATTCGAAATTAACGAAACGCCCTTTGCATTTCATTCGAATACGTGGGATTTACGTAAAGACCCTTTATTTCTCGTTAGTGTACTCTCGAAATTGATTCAAATTGGTTAAATTCCAGCAGGAATTCTCTATGCGGTCTCTGCGCGGTGTTTAATGGATAAATGAGAATTCTTCATAGACCCGCCTTGTTTCTCCTAGATCTCCTTATGTATCTTAATTTTCTTTACAAAGTACAGATCTTTCGAAATGTACTTTCCTCCTCGTTTCCTTCATCTTTTCCAGAAAAACTCCACGGACCAAACAAATCTTTAATCACATTCGAATACTATCTACTTCTTAAACAGTTAGCTGTTTTAACCAGTTAGCTGGGTCGCCCTCTGTTAAAAGCATGTATCTAAATTGTGTCGAAGAAAAGGAAGAAAGATGATCTGTCTTTAAATTCGAATAAATAAACCTTAAAACATGCGATGCAACCTTCTCTTAAACAAGTATAACAATTCGAGACTAAAGTTCCGTTCTAGAAACACTTTTTATTGAAAGTATAATCATACGCACCGATCCTACTCACAATCCCAGTATAAAGACGGGCAGCTGAAAAAAATATTGTATAGAAAGTATAAAAGTTATCGGCAAATAAAGCTGCCAAAGTGATGTTTGCAATTTACATCTACCCGGATATGCGTATTTGACTGTACGACAGTATACATGGATAGTATGTCTATCCATGGATTATTCAACCAGGCAATTCTTATCCTAGCACTAATGCATTATCAACACAGGTGCGCCTTATCGATGGAGACAGTACGTTGATAGAACGTTGTTTGCTCAGCTCAACGACACCCTCGCAATTCGCCACTCCCTCTGAAGTGTCAAAGTATAGATGAAGAAGGGTAAAGGGACAGATCACTAGACTTGAAATCTCAGTGTCTCGGGGACATTCGGGAATAAATAGAGTATAACGGTTAGCGTTACAGTTGAGCTTTCAATTATGTGATTAACGAAGAGACGAAGGTTTGAAGAGGAGATCAGTCTACGTTGGAGAATCGTTAAACTTCATTCCAAAAGTATCCACATCATAATAAGGGTCTCTCCACCAGGTCCAGGTCCAGCCCTAAAAAGCCCCTCGAGAAGAGGAGAGCATGTCCGTTTTACGACGCGTATCGCAATTTCCCCGGTATTGTTACGCATCCGTGCTTATGGACAATAGTTTTCGAGGAGCAGCCTATCCGTCCTGCCACAGCAAAATGGAACATTGGCTCATCTCTCGCTCGATGATTTGAGGTTGACGGGCATGGCGTAACTAAAACTGACGTCTATTGTATCGGACCGCATCCTGGGCATTTGCGTTATTCGCTCGAGCTATGTAATACGCCATATGGTGGATTGCTAACGTTTTGGTGGATTATTGAGAGAGGGGGGGGAGAGAGAGAGACAGAGAGAGAGAATGAGTGAGAAAGGACTGTGAAAATAGGGGGGAGACATTAAAGGAAGTTGTTGTTAAGCTTTGGCTCTTGGGTAATACTTGCTCGTTTTACAGTAGGTTATGTTGCGTTATTGTTCTTCTATGCTTCTGTAAATCGAGATTATTAATATTTTTAATACATTTTTTCAAAAATGTTCACATTCAGGGATATCCATGCTGACGTAGAGGTGCGTGTAGGAAGATACTTTTTTTAATGCATATTGTCACTTCTCAAAGATATTTTATAAATTTTATTAATTCGTTCGCGACGTCCAACAGAATGAGATACCTTGTACATACACATTGAGATCACGATATGCTTGTCGGATCGTTTTCTTAAAACAGTCATCTGATGGTATATAAAATACTTTACTGAATCATGAAAGGTATGGATAACGGTTGTTCTCACTGGCTGGAATGCTCTAAATTATGAGAATTATTATTAATAGAATTCCAAGCGATAAGAGCATTCAAAAAGATTAGCGCATATCAAGATAATATGAGCCGAGTTTACGTGATCTTTACTGTGCGAACGTTTTCAATTGGAAATTTAACAGCCTTAAGAACGAAGGTAGTCAAAGATAGTCGTTTCGTGAAATCTATATGATTTTTTTTTTTTTTCTTATGAAGTACCTCGATGGAAGTTTTTGCTACACATCCGTGTAAAATATTTAAATTGTTTTTAATTGCTTACTGGTACTTCTTTTCTTCCATTTCCGTTTTACTTGAAATATTTGGTGTATTTTTTTATTTTAAATCCTCAATATATCTTTATCAATTGGATGCTACTTTAAGTGTTAATATTAAAAGTTTTCTTTAGTGGGCGATTACGATTAATTATTATTCAAATGAAATTCCTCAATTCAACACGAAAATAATTTTATGGCAATATGGCAAAGAATATTTTATGAAAATTCCGTGACCGTTTAATTTGGTATACTATATCTTAACTCACATTTAACTCCCATTTATGGAATTGTACGTGCGGACGTCTTTTATGTCGATTAAGCAGTTTCCTCTGTCTTGAATTACAGATCGTTTACAGGCCTCTTAAATTTGTTTTGCAAGCAATTCGCATAAAATTTGCTAACCTCTTAACTCCTTCTTGCAACCCTTCAGAATCGGTCTTAGCGGTCCAGACAATTTACTAACACGTAAATCCGATAGGGGGGTTACTGGACCGGCGAAGAAGGGAGAATTTCAAATTGCACTCTAACCCCTAAACCAAGTACGAATTGAAGGGTTGGAAACGAGCGCGAAGTTAGTCCCGGGCAGTTACAGCATCTCTATTGCTGAATTATTTCCATCAGGATTTTAGCTACGTAATTCCAAGCCAATTTGGAGCATCCGACAAAGGCTTAGATCTGCAGCAGAATACATGTGTAAAAAATTCAATTTTAATTATCAAACAAGTAAATTTATCCCACACGTTAATAAAAAAATATGTGACAATCGCGTTTAACGAATACGTGCTTTCACTGAATATGTAAAACAATGTTTTCTTTCATATCGATAGCAAAAAAATTCGTACAACCTCGCTTCAAAAATTCTTTTATTTTTAACGAAAATCTAATCAACCCACGAATCCCTTGAAATCCCAAGGTTATTATGATAAGGCATAAATGTCATTTTCCAGATAAGCGAATTCTTAGCGCGTATTCCAGATCCCAGTACTTTCTCATAGCAATGTCATGAACGAGTGTATGTACAAGTATACAGTGAGTAAAGGACTGAAGAAACAGCTCAGTTACGAAGAGCGTCAACTCTCCACGCTTCTCGCACGTCTATTCTATAAGATCCTCAACGAATTTCGTGCTCCAAGTGTTACCAGTCACAAGTCTGACCACGAACCAGCTTAACGTTCCTACAACACGAACCTACGCTCTATGCAAGCACGTTGATAACATTCTTGATAGTAATCAGTGGCTTCACATTCCTCTGCTCTTCTTCAGCCCAACAATACCCGCTCATTTGCTGCCTAGACGTTACGCACAATTTTGGAATATGTAAAGTCCACTGTGCCGCAAGCAGCAGCCGCTCACTATAAACTCCACAGTACGCAGTAGCTTAGTGATATTAATATAATGGGTCATGCCGGGGAACGGTAGCCGCCATTACACAAGTAATCCAAATGTAAACATTCTGCATACCTCCACCCATCTATTTCCTCGTATCTACTGTTTACCCACGACTTTGACCAAACTGGCTACGAGCGAGTTAAACTCGAGCGCGTATTTTTAAAAGGGCGCGACGCGCGTCGGATGCAGGGATTTGCATAATGGCCAATCGTTTGTGAAGTATTCGTTAAGTATAGATCCCTTAGTTACGCTAGAGTTCTCTACCGTTCGTTGATTTTTCTAACTGTATATTTCCATAGGCTAGTCGTAACGGCTTTTGGAAGTCGTAAATGATTGGGACTATTTTGTTTTCCGGATATATTGGGAAGATCCATGAGAGAGGAAAGACTGAATTTTTCTTTATTTTTGAATGACTTCGTGTACTTAGCGTACATACAGTGACGATTTAATATTACGAAGGCAAAATAGAACTTAAAAAATATCCCGTTATATATAATAATTATTGTATAATATAATAATCTCATTCAATTGTCAATGTCCTATAAAAGGGCAAATGAACAACTGTCAGAAAGCAACTCGTACTACCTATTATTGTATATGCTAAAGGTGTATTACTATCTAAAACTTTGTTAATCACGCACAGCTTACAGATCATTAACGTAAAGCAATACGTCATTTTAGCCTTTCGAATGATCGCACGCGCGATCATTTTTCGACAGCTATCGATCATTTGATATACCAACGTTAAAAACGGGCAGCAGATGACTCATTTATTCTTTCACACACGTTTATCTATTCATTATGCTCGATGAAGCCGACGAATCTCCATGCCGATGTGGATGATATTAAACCAAGAAAATACGACGAGTCATCGAAGATTATTGGTGTGTAGTTGTGGACTGGAGTCTAACCAACGTTGGCCAGGCAGTAGACAGTAGACGATAGACGATAGACGATTCCATGGCAGTGTAGTGCTATACGGTGGTTGGTAATACTGCCTTTCGATTTGTGCATTCGAGCGTGACTGGTGCAGTATTACCAATCTATATGTAGATATATCAGTTCGTACAGACTATAGAGACTGAAAAGAATCGCGTCTGTTGTAGTGGGTAGTAGTATCTGAAATTGCGCGCCAATTTTGAATTCCGTATAACAGCATGATGCGATAATAACACGTTTTGGAAATACGTATGCTAGTATGCTACTGCATTGCACGTTATAATTGTTAAATTTTGTGGATAATCGGTTGCAGCATCTGCGTTGGAAATGGGTCATGTATATGGTATTACGGCGTATGGTATAGTTTGGTGGTCGATAATGAATATTCAGTATCATTAATTTAGTAAATGCGCATTCTCAATAGCATCGCTTTCTACGATTTTACAGAATACAACGTTAATTATATCGTGCATGGTGGATTTCCTTTCCAGCGGAAATTCGAATCCTTCGAGAATTACCGCGTTTAAAGGCATCGAATACCTTTCAACCATTCTGACTTTGCCCTCCGGGTTTTCGTTGCGACGGTTTAATCGTCGGACTAATGAACACTTACTGTTTTAACCCTAACGACGCTCTCCAAATTCCTACCGTACGACCAATCCAAGTAAGTATGCATATGCCAGTGTGGATGCATGCATGTTGATATATGGTCGCAGATACTACAAGGAGAAAATTTTATAATTGTACTGGAGCATGGTAGGACATGGTTCATTTGGACAACAAATTTCTAGCGACAATGACAATAATTTCAATAATATTGACGAAGTAAATTAGCGAAACTTACATTCAAATTTTGAAGTTTTGCAGAATTATTGTCGGTGCTACTGAATTTTGTTGTTGTTCAGATACTAAATGTTGCTCTAGTGATAATTTTTATGCGTGTAATTGTTTTTCAACTAGACGAAATAAACGAGTGTATTTAATTTAATTTTTGTATTATATTATTATCACAAAAGTAATCGAATGCAAATATCGCAATTTTAAATAATGTATGAATAAACGCTATCAGCTGTGAATGATACGTATACTTGATAATACAAAAAGAAAATTTATCGACTAAATAACCATCCCCATTTGCCTTTTTTCCCCTTTCCATTTCCTCTTTAATCTGGTCCCTCATAATACTCTATAGTACAAAGAAATTAATATAATTACTCGAGTCGCCGAAAGAAACGCGCAGTAACGTTTCACCGTAGATGAAAACTCAGCGGGTGCTTCTCTTTTTCGTCGAATCACTAAGCGACGCAATAAACAGAATTAATAACAGTAATAATCCAAACCGATAAGCCTCTCCTGTAAATAATATCTATCAAAAAGAAGAAAAAACGTCCATCCTTCAATAACCAAACGAGATACAATGTCATTTCAATTAAAACTTACTCAAAAAATAAATACACTATTCGTTGCTTCTAAAACTAATTCGATTGCTCTTAGTGATCCATTCGTTATACCTGTCTGATTCATGTTTCACATTCATCAGCGAATAAACTATATACATATAGCTTGATACAAAAAAAATTTCCAAATAATCGAACATGTATATAAAATTCACATAGATGTCAGGCATGTCAGGCATGCCAAGCAGTTCATCAGTCATCACCCTTTTTCTTATCTCCTAGTTAATTCGAATACACAATCCTAAACTCATCTTGAGCGAATCCCATGCTGCCACAAAAACTGAATTACTCGTTGGTATCGTGTCGATACGGCTTTTCCTCCTGTTCTCTAGCACCCTCGAGTCCTGCACGCATCTATCTACCTATCTCCCTGATCCCTCGCGTTCCATTTCACTCTCCTTCCGCGCCTTTTATCTCCCCTTGAATCTTCCACCAAAGGGTGCTCGCTATAGCTGCCATTCGCTAGCTGCTACTTGTTACTCACTGTTATTCTCTTCCTTCCACACTGGCTATTCAACTTAGGCTAAATTTCGACTGGCTGGTCACCGATTGCCTTATCTAGTCAGTATATGATTAGCGAGTGGTGCGAGTCCTTCGCGATTCCTTAACGGGGACCAAGGATATCACGTGACTCTCATTGACTCTTTGACAATAAAAAATTCGATTAAATAATCCGGCAATTTAATTTGATCACGATTTATCCCAACTTGGCAATTTACTGTGATTAGTCACTGTAAGCAGATTGTGTACGGCACAAGGTTTATATAGATAAAGCTATGTGAATTAATGCTACTGATTTCGTTAGTTTCCGAGGAGATGAAAATAAATTATGTACACGCATTTATCAAAATTATCACGACTGATCAAAGCTCTTGCTGCTATTGGATAGAGATTATCGTTGCACTATATGCATTGCTATGCGCTCACCTGGAAATAGATATGTAATACCATTGATAATTACGGATTGATAAGCAATGATTATAATCACTGAGGATTCGAAAGGCGTGTTCGTTATAGTGTCGCGTCATAATTAGTACGGTCCCTCCCATCCATGCTTCCGGACGATATTTCTAATTGGACCTAACCCAATGACTGGCACGACATACGTGCCAAATAATCCTGAGGAATATATTAATCAAGCGATATCCCATCGAATTTCAATGAGGCTGTGCTCTGCATCGCTTTGCCAATAATTACTGGAGCACAGTGGTTATCACTTAAGTATACGTCGAATTCGCACGACTATAATAAAACACAATTATTCACTCGTTCAACTTTAAATCTTCCCAATGGAAGTCTCTCGTCTATGTAAATCACTTGACGAATCCTGAAAGATCCGTGAGACGAATAATTCATAAAAAGACCCTAAAAAATTGGAGCACTGCTCAATCTGTTACCTCGTTTCCAAATGCGAGGGTTGACGGCTAATGCAAGTAGGATAAGAGAGGATTCGGCCTGACAACGAAGAGGCTGGGGAGTAAAGAGCGACAGTAGAGCGAACATGCTGGAACAAACCATGGCTGAAACGGTGGCTGAAACGGTGGCTGATTGCATGGCTGACTAGATACCTGGATAGGTGACTGACTTATCAGACGCTTTGAGGGTCCGTTACTCGTGGTAACGGAGTCAGGATCATGTGAGTGAAAGTGTAACGTACTTGCGTACAATTGGTACGCGAGCACGTAAAACAGGTATATTAATTTTTAACACATTCTCCAAGATTCTAAACCTTATCGGTAATACCCCTAGGCATCGTTATTATCTTATTATTAACATTATTTCGGCTGTCATTTTCATCCACAAATTCGTTAGGCTGGCAACAACGTGGCAAATGGTCACGTTCCTACAGTTAGGACGAAGAGATGAAACGATTTTCCTTCTCTTTCGACGACTTAATTCATCGCCTAGACTCCGGGATCGGAATGTACAAAATTGTGCATGTAAATTATAACTGGTGGCCCTGGGAGCGCCAACTCTATCTAATTCTGATTCCACGGGACTGGTTGCACAGGGATGAAGAAAGAGGAGCACAGTAGAGTAGGACGTAATTATGTTTTAAATTTCATGATGCACGTGTGATTCCCACTTTTTTGTTCTTGCATAATCCACGCCTGATTGTCGTCCTGTAAGTTTCGACCAGAAATTTTTCATTCGCGATACTGAGAGTCTCGTTAATCGCATTATCAGTTTCATTCGTTTCAGGAGCAGCCATTCGATATTTCGTAACACAATCACAGATCAAGCTTTGGAATTACTCAGGGTCGAGGTTATGGTAGGCATGCACGCAGATTCTTTCTATTCTCGAGATATAAATGGTTTTCGTAGTATTGTTAGCGTCATAGCCCCGTCTGCGGTATTAGAATCCGTTAGTGCGGAATGTGCGCAAATTTCACCACCGTGTGCGTGCCATAGGATGATACAAAGAACTATGAATTTTCTATTCGATGTCTCAGTTATTGAATTCAACCTATGTTCGGTAGTACGATGCAAAAAATTAAAGCAATATTTATTTAGCAATAATTAAAGCATATATATATGTATATATATATATACATACAGACATACATATTTGAAGGTTTGGATCTTACCTTCGTTTCTACATCGCACTGTGTGTCCCTTCTAGATACCTAGAACCAGAAACTAACATCGTCGATGCTTTGAATTCGTATAAGCACACCAAAATACTTCATCGAATCAACCCTCGTCTTGGCGGTAGGAAAATTTATGGACCGATATATTCGCTTTCCTTCCTTTGACGTGGACGTATCGACTCGTACCTCGACCCTGAGGGAACCAGTGGATCCGTCAATTTGACGAGTCTTGAACATTTTACACGCAAGGACGCATGTCCATCCACTACGGAAATGCCAATTTTAATTAGTTTCACACTTTTCCAATACGTTTCATCTCTGATATGAATAATACGAATTCTTAATGTATTTAAAAAAAAAAATTAGGTTTATTCAGTTATTTAATGAATTGTAACTGATTTACTTCTAATTTACTTAATTGTATTTGGAAAAATTGACATTATATTTAGTATTGACAATTGCATATTCAATAGTAATCTGTATATGTATATAATACATTGAAGCGAATGCGTCATTGCATTATTCACATCGATATGTTGCATAACGACTTGATTGATGTCTAAATCCATGGAATATCGATACTGACGTTACGTCATCTATCCCTATCGACCATAATGAAAAACAATGTTATTTGATAATACGGACGTCACTTCTTAACTACTACGATATACAGAACTTTCATATAGGACTCGATGCGTGTCATGGATAATAATTATTTTCAAAAATTAATGTTTGATAATCTTTTTGCATTTAGTACGCATATGCACACACGCATAATTTATGCGTCATTCATTTATATCGGAACTGTGTCGTATTAATTGATAAAATGTAAAGCGCTACAACCGAGTAGGTCACAAAGTTATACGTTGATGCATATTATTCATAGTTATCTAAGAATAGAGAACGCGCGTAACGTATAATATCTTATTTATCTAAAAATAAGTAGTCTTGGAATTACCTGGTTTGTAACGCGATAGCATTTCACAATAGGCGTACACATTCGCTCCATTAATTACTAGCTTCGTGTATTACGTAATAACGTGCACGATACAGGTTATCATATGCGAGAGTCGTATGTATTGCATAAATATTCATTTTTACGTAAAACACAGAAAATGAACTCTACCTATGGTTATAAGTAGGCAATTCTTATATATAGTAACATATATACCTATATCTATACGCATAAGACTTTAAGATGCAAGCATACTGGGGTATACACGTTTCGAAGTGGCTAGCAAATATTTAAGCAAGACTAAGCAGTGATAACTATTGGGTATTAGAAACAATATTGATCCAGATATCGCGCCCTGCGTATCGCGTATAGTAACGCCATTATCCATAGTTGAGCCGTGGACGTATATGTACGTAACACTCTCGTATAAGTAATTTCGAAACTTTTTTATTATTAGAAGACCGACTAGAATCCGATCATAAAGATCAATAGAATAGTTCATCCCATGGCCGCGTACCTCGTTGACGGCGCCACTAAAAAACTAATTCACATAAAGAATGAAATAAGTCTTCCATGACGCGACAAACGTTTAACAGCCCATTCGTGATACGCGAGGGCAAGTTCAGTTCGACCGTCAACGTCAAAGTGGACGGAGTCACGAGAGTCTGGGTAATTTTGCGAGGTAGCGTGCGATAGCTTATCAGTAACGGAAATACTTGAAGCGCCGCATCGGGCGATACCGGAAATAGCATTTCGTGTCCGACAATTAAAGTCACAAGTGACAAAGACGTGCGACGGTATTCTTGTACGTTATCTGTACTGTTTTTGTTGGATGATTATGGGAGCGGGGGGGGGGGACACAATAAAATTTTATCCTCCCACTCCTATCTTAGCCATTATTGCCAATTGGCCCCGCGTAAATTATAAGGAGAGTAAAGCCCGATGTAATAAATCTTAATGGATGACGTAATTTGTAATTTAGGCTGCTTCTCACGTTGGTCCAAGCCAATCGGTTGCCGATGCAGATTTCCTCCCGTCCTGAATCTTGTATTCCGTAGGTAAACCCGTGTCGAATTTCGTGATATCGCCTTTGCCTTCTCATTAGCGCATCCTAATCCTGGATGATTAGTTGATTCCCTGGGGGGTCCTAAATTTATTTAGGAATCACCGATTGGTTGAACAGAGATGGTCTACGGTGAAGGGCTTAGGCCCAGACACGGGGAATCTCTTGATAATTTATGCCTTCCAGAATAATCTTCCTGTACGAATATAGGAATCCTTTTAGTAAGAGCTCCTATCATTCTCAATGTTAAAACCCATACGATTACAAAAATCGTGTTTATAACGTGAAAGAAAGATTTTTTTTTTTTACGAGTTAAAGAAAATTAAAAATATATTCAATAGAATCTATTTTATGAGAGTTATTCCTAAGGGGATTCTAGTATATCTGACGTATGATTTGTGATGGATAAAAAAACATTATTTAAAAAAAAAACAGATCTAGCGAAACATTAGTTTTTCAATAACAGTAAAATTTATTCAACATTAGCTAGATTTATCAGAAAACTTGCATATTTTCAAACCAATCGCTAAATGAAGAAAAATACGCGAGAAGTGAACTAGTTGAAGCTTCTTTTATTATGCGAATACAGTGTACTGTATAGATATACCGTACTTGCAGCTCGAGTCGAGTAAGGTTAGGCTGGCAGGCGATATAGGTCACTAACTTTTACATTTCAATTAGCATTTGCATCTCTAAAGACTGCGAATAGAGCCACCGTTCCTCTTGGAATAACCATGGCGACAGCTCCAAGTGGAAATAATGTAGGATTGGGCTCTGTTATTGTTTACCTGAGATTTTGAGCTTATTGAATAAGGTCTTGGTCATAATGAGAGATTGCGCAATAGGTACATAAACATTTACCAATGGCTCCACCCGTTTTATCAGTATCAACTATAGTGATAATGCATTTACCGTATTTCGACTTAGTATAACAACCAGCTACTCCAACGGCTTGTCCTTTGTTTTATCTTCTTTCAGTATCGCGTAAGCTTCCGTCGTCTCTTGGCACATAGCCTTAGATCTTGTTCTCATCGCAGCAACTACCGACGACAGAATCTTGCGTGCTTCGCAATTTCTCACGGTTCGTTAACGCGACTTAACGACATGATGTTTCGCGCAACGACGTTCGCTTTGATAGTTAAGCTCACGCATTAAGCAATGTACTGGTTAGAGCTCCAGCATCGCGTGAGAAATCATTGAAGGGCCTTAAAATTACTTGAGGCTTACAATTCCGCTTTGCTGTAGATATTTCATGATATCTTTCAGAATGAAGAGCCTAGTAGATTTCGCGTTCCATATTCCGATATACGTTAATAGGATAAATCTAAAAATTTTATTTCCAAGATTATTGGATTGAATTAGACAAGTCAAATTATTTTCCATATCATCCCAAACAAAGGAAATCGTGTAACAAGTAAGGGGATACAATTTTTATTTTACTTTTGATGGTAAATTTATGGAATTAAAAAAAAAATTATTTTCACACAATCCAATATTATTTCGACCTACATATACGGGGTATCTATATAATTATATGTTTGGAAACTCTATATATATTGAGACGTTTCGCGATTTTAGAGGATTAGGAATCACGAGACCTTTTGAAGGGTTTGTGCACTGGGAAGGCGACTTGATAGGAAATAACACTTGATTTTTAAAATTAAATTACTATATTGTCCTACAAATTACATACTAGAAAGTCACTTAATTACTATTCCATTGTCTCTCACACACACACACACACGCGCGCCCGCGCTCGCGCTTTTATAATTGTGTACAGTTTCTATCATTGTTCCGCAGGCGACAAGAAGTGTTTTTGTTTATCTTTTCCCTATATTAGCTTCTGAGAGCGGGAAAGAGATAGCTGGAGCTATAATACACAGCAGCTTGCACAATGCGTCCAGAGACTATATTCCAGCTGAAGATAGGAATGGTAATGATTCAGGACCCACTAGATGATCACAATGACCCCCGTTTGCTGAGCCTATTACCTCTAGGAAGGTTTCGACTCAGGCAGCTACTAAACATAATGACGTTGGGAGTTGAGTCTCTTTAGGTGGGTTTTGATGACGTGGATTTGCAATCCTAACAATTCTATTACAATATTTCTGGGAGCTGAAAAGAGATAGCTGGGGTTACAATACAGCAGAGTGCACAACGCGTCCGGAGACTGTAGTCCAGCTGAGGATAGGAATGATAATGATTCAGGACCCACAGATGATCACAATGATCCCCGTTGGCTGAACCTATTACCTTTAGGCAGGTTTTGACTCAGACAGCTACTAATCACGATGACGTTGAGAGCTGAGTCTTTTTAGGTGGGTTTTTGGATAAGGTGTTTTTGGTCGATTTCTGACAGTGCCGGCACAATGACTTTGCTGCAGAAGAGGATATCTTCAAGGATAGTAGGTTCCTTGATACAGAGATTAGACACAATGCTCCCTGAGACCAAGAATTGCCAAAGATAAGCTTCCACAGTTTGCAGTACAATACTGTTCACTGGTTCGCCCTGGAATGCAGAATAGATTTCCTAATTGATTTTTGATGATTATACTTCCCAAATCTTTAACTGCTTATTGTCGTCTTTTTGGTGTACACGAATCTTAACAACGCACGAGTCGAGTCGGAATCGGTATCCGAGAACAGAGTGAATTCCTATCGAGGAAGCCGCTGCTTATATCCTCGAGAGGAATACGTTATTTTTAGTCGGGATGACCATTATTACTCTCCCAAGATGTTAAAGTCGCTTTTTCGTTTTGATATTTGAATTGACCATTTAATTTGACTAATTGGATTAGCGGTTTCTTCAAGTACCGGCTTACTTGTTTTTGATAGCGCTTGGGCACTCGTTTGTTTTAATTCCACTCGCACGACTGAAATTTGGTCTCTAGAAATATTAAAGGTATCTCTAATATTATTATATTTCTTCATGATTGCCGCTGTGACTAGATTCAAGGGAATTATGTAATATTAGAAATTTAAAAGTCCTATTTTCCCTTTCCTTTATCGGCGTCGCTGTAAGAGGTCGATAGGAGTTTTGAGGAATTTTAGTATTTGAGGAGTTCTTTCAGATACTATTATGTCCATCCACAGTGCGCTATGCACTCTTATGTGGGGTTCCTGATGTTTCCATCATCAAGAATTGGATGATTAGGAAGGAATAAGGATAAAGCATAGAGGGATATAAGAGCGGAACGTTACAATATACATATATAATTATATCTACAATATCCATCTTCATGTGGTAAAATCTTTCGACACCCGTTATACTGTTCGTTCAAGTTCTTTTCTAATATATTAAGTTTATTACCGGGTCACCTTAGTCGATAGGATGAAGTACAGCTTTTATCACTATTCGCGGATTAAAGGGGGTGGTGGGGGGGGGGAGGCAAGTCATAAGATCGAAACTCCCGGATAATTCCCTAGTAAAATCCATGAGCGAGGTCGGGTGTTATATATAACGGTCCTAAAGAATAGCGCCGGGGTTGGATCATGGAAGATAAAAGGTACGAAATGGCGGCTGTTAGGGTCGTGTCTTTGTTTTACTAATTTCTTATTAGCGTTAAGCTTTCTCATAACCTAGTTGAGGCATGCTGCTCTTATAACGATCTCGAGTCCTTCCTCTCTGCTCTTGGTCCTGTCCTACGTGGTACGTGCTTCGCTCCCCTTGCTCACCTCCCTTACTTTAAAGGGTAGCAGAGTGGGAACCCTTCTATCTCGAGGAGCTCGAGAAGCTCGAGCACCTCGAGCATCTCGAGCAGCCAACTCCTATCTTTCATAGAGAGATTATCCTGAAATGCATAAATTATCAAAGAGCTACGCGCACGCCATCCCTTTCATGGCTAAGGGACGATCCATTCTTACTATACGTATACCTTCCTATATATATATATATATATATTCTTACTCTCTTTCCCCATTTCTTCTCCCCCCTCCCTCCCCCAGCGCCATTCTCCCTTGGATTTGTATTCATGGTTCAATACCCGCCCATTTTCATTTCTATTATTTTTCATGCGTCTTTTACACTCTTTTTTTTCTTATCAAAATCTGCTCCAACTTTCAGCCTTTACTCACGAATCTGCGTATCTTTTATTTTTCAGCAGGCTGGTGCGTACAGGAATTAATGAGTCTTGAGAAGATGTGCGCCGCCATTGGTTCCGACGACGTACTCTACTCTATGTTCCGATTGGGGGCAAAGCCTATACCCTGTCCATTCTCTGGAGCATCCTTTACGTTCTCTTATAACCGAGGATCTGGCGAGTGTTCCACACCCATCAGCCAAGCTGAAAGTTGTACGGACGAGAGCAGACTTCTATTTAAGTATCAAGCATGTCCTGACATCGCTGGAACGGAAAGCAACAGTAAGTACATTAATAAGTATTGACATTTTTGTCGATTGTTCAATAATGAACTTCTACTTTATATAAAGGGTGCTCTTTCCGTGCCATAAAGAACTGCAATAGAAATGCTGCACAGATATGGTGCTGTAAAACAGGAAAATTTTATTAAATATATTAAATGTAAAGGATAAAATTGCTCTGCAAATCTCCGCGTGACTAGTTCAATTAGGTAAATACGCAAAATTCTTCATTTTCAATTACATATGACATGTAGAAATACAGTAAAATACATCTTAAAATTGTCGTACTACGTGAATTGGACTAAACGTTGAAGGTTTTTGGCGAATGTGTTCCTACAGAAGGTGAAAATAACACTAAAATAGTACTGATACGATGACGTAAGCAGAATTCTATTCCATTACGTAGGGTTTTAGGGGGCCATCAAGTTAGTCGACCTAAGCTATACGGAGATATCCTTCTGTTTGTTACGAACGAACCATATAGGGCCCAGTAGATGGACGCCGCGTGTACGCTTATAAACTCTTCTTATTGCCGTGGTATAAAGTCAAAGGGCTTCGAAGCCGGATTGACTCCATTATACCGGGTGTACTTCGTTAATGTAAATCGCGAAGAAGGGACGCTCAACCTTTCAGGAAGCACTCGATTTATTCAAGTCCTGCGCGTCTACTACGATCTATATTCTCTATACATTCGTCATGTTAGTTTGCATTTACAAGTATCATGGCAATATATTATTCAGTGTTAGAGTATGCTTGAATTAGAAATTTTGTTAAAATCTATTCATTGTGTCGTACTGCTGGGTAAAAGACTGGAACACATAGTAACGATAATGTATGATGCGCATGTAGAAAGGTAAAGACTATTTCATAGAACGAAACTACCGTGAGAGGGGGAAGCTTTGCACGAGAGAAAACGTATGAGGTGCCTATAGCTGAGTTCGTATGAGGGCTTTGCGGAGAGAACTGGAAGCTCATAAAATCATGCGAGTAACATTTACGGTTAAGGGGGATTAAACCCCAAATTAATAGAGACCATAGACGATAGGGGTTCTCAAATTTGAGATATAATGGTTAAAACGAGTGACGTGATAGACGGTCACATAGCATGGACGAGGGATAAGGTAGACAGTTTGAGTGAAACTGGGTTTAAACGTTATCAATGACTACGTTTACGCGACAGTCTTAAAACGGTTTAGTTAGCACTGATACAAAGTAAATGACAAATCACAGAAATTTAAACTTCTTAGGTATATTTGAAATTGATCGATTTCTTTAGATCAGAACTAAATAAATCGGTTTAAGACCACCGTATAAATGTAGTCAATGAAAATTTTTGAATTATCACGATATGAAGTATCTAAACGAAAAACCTTTCTAAAGTGCAATACCTGAACTCTAGTTAAAATTGAATATCTCATTATTTTTGGCAAAAGGATCCTCATGGAATGAAATCCACAAAAATTGTGTTTTTATGATCGAAAATCTCGTAAAAATGGTATTCAAAGCGTGAAATTAGTCGTAAATGTACGTATCACGGCTTTATGGGTTGCTGCGTAGCTGTAAACTCTACGTTCACAGTTGGCATTCCGTAATAGTACAGATAGTAAAATATCTAATAACTCGCTTTCGACTCTCGATATTAGACAATCGGCATTAAGTTTAAACGATTGTCTCGTTATCGTATAGCGCGATAGAAAATGCGCTCGGAGAGTGAATGGTCGAGAGAAAGATAAAAAAAGATAGAGTAAGTTCTGCAGATAAAATTTATACGAAGCGATCTCTTGATTTATGCAAATCGTAATTACGCGGGTTACGTTAAATCATCGTGCCAAGTCGTGATTTTAAGTAGGTGGACGAGCAAGGAAAAAACGAAAAGAGCAGAGCTTCGATGAAATTATTCGTTTAAGCAAAAGGAAAAGTAGCCGTAGGCTTGAAAGGGAAGCGCCTAAGGGCAACGAAGGGCTTCTGTGGATTGTAGCTTAATAAAACAACGTGCAGATGGGCGGATCGGATCGAAGCCACTAAACAGATTATAAAAGTAATTCAATTATCATTCTTTTACGCCGCGCTGACGCTTGACAGGATTTTTTTCTGAAATGTTGCTTTTTTCACTTTCCTGTCTTCCGTTAACTCCTCATTTATCGTTTCGGTATTGGAAGCCATTAGATCGTCTTGTTGGCCGATTAATTATAATTAAAGATACTCAGCTGCTCCGAACTGTTACAATGTACATTTGTTGGTTCTTTTGTATAGCTGAAGAACTCCAATGCCTGGCAACGTGGAAGGACGGACGAAATAAATACTTTGTGGGAACTATAAAGCTTTTTGACCGAAGTGTACTAGGAAACGAAGAAACCTACAGGTATTATTGATGCGTGAACAATGATTATTTTATATAATATAGATACAAATTATTTGATCAAAGAATAAATTTCAGGAGATAGGTAGATCTATACGGAGATGGTTGAGCTTACTTGTCATGCTGCCATCAATTCACGAGATGAATTAAATTAATAGTAATTAGATAACACGGGTGCAAGACAATGACAAAGTGAATTACAAGCAGTAAGCAGAGAGAGGGGATGGTACTGCAATTAGTCAGATTACTGGGAGCGTAAAGTTCGTGATAAATGTGATAATTGTTGACTTGCAATATTAATTAGTCAAGTTTCTCCCTTCCTGGTGAAATTCAATATTATATAATTGTATGAATATTTCGTAAATCCATAATATAGTTATCGTCATTTCTATAATTAGCGATTGCGTAAAAGGTCATGCAAAAGCTGACAGTGCTCGCAGACTATTGTTATACAGTCTTAGACGTAACCATTTTATAAATTTATAGGTGCTTCTTGTACGAGAAGACGACCCACCATCAGGGAAAAATTGTCTATGAACTTGCGCAATCAGGAGATCCTACCTGTAATGGCCTAACCTCGGTTTCCGAAGGTTCCAGAACCATCAAGCTCACTAAAGGTACTAGTCGTTTAATATAAATAAAGAAAAAGAGTCGGGAAACTATTAAATTCCGACTCTTGCTCCCGATGCTATATTTAATGTGCTTCATTTTCTTTTATTTCTTCTCAAGTCGATAAAGAGCACAGCAGGTGCAAATATCCATCCTGGGTAACTCAGCATCACGACTGGCACTCCTTGGATGGTACCAGGACCTATCATTTCACTAGTAGAAATGCTACTCTCAAAATCAATTCTCAGGACAACAATGAGGAAAAAATTGTTTGTCACAATTTGGAAAAATCTTACCTCAATGACGTCCAAGCACCCAAGGTGATGCTTGTAGCTCACATTACTAGCGGATGGTAAGTCAAATTTTTTTCATTCCTAATTTACATTGAGTGCAATTTATTTGAATAATTGACAATTTTACAACAAGGCTGTTGTTTTTATTTATAGCGACAGTGGTTATGTCTGCATGATTTTCCACAGAAGAGATGGACATGTCATCGAAATACAACAGTCTAGTAAGTAATTCGAAACTCATTTCAATTTAGAAAATGTGAACTTAATTAAAAAATGATTGTAATCATAATAAGATATACCAATTCATAAATGGCTAAAATTTATCATATTTGCAAACGCTCTAAGTCCATTTATAATGCCTACGTATTGTAAACTGTATATATGTAGTGTAAAAAAATGAATTAAGTTTTGCTTTTTCATTTGCAAAAACGAAGTACGCGAAAACTCTTCTGATTAGGGAAAATCCTTGAAGATGCTATTCAGTACTTGTATGTTCACTTGTACACGATGCGATGACGTCAGAACCGAGAGGAAATTTAAAACTATTATTTTCTATTATTTTTCCTCAAGAGATAAGAATACTACACCAACTTGATTCAGAACTGAAAAGACTCAATTCCTCGACAATGACGTCTGAAAAGAAACAATTCTTTCTTTTCATATTAAAACGTCTTAAAGGCTTACCGGTACACAACTTTCATTTTTCAACAGTCTTCTTTAAATTACAGTGCTTGACAAAATTCGATGAAGCGAATCCAGTTTTGTTATCATATCAAAAGAGAAAAAGATTTTGATCAATTTACAGTAAAATATAATATTTATATTAACGAAGCTCCTCTCGCGTCCGATGTCCTTGCCTGTGCATGTTTGACTACCCATGAATCGTAGCCTTCTTAATTGAACGTTATTTAAAATAAGACCTGTTCATGGTAAAATCATTATATTGTTATTACAGATCAAAAGGCGATTATGCCGGAAGAAGCTTGCACATTGTTAAATCCATCAACTATGCCATACACAACATTGATAAGTGAGTACATAATCTATTCGAGAAAATGTCGAAATCCAAGGATCGTTTACTGATTATAATAAATTTCAATGAAAATGAAATTCCCGATTTATAAAATAAATAAAAAATTTACAGCATCGATACTTCATCAAAGAAAGTGTCCTTATCCAGGACGATACACAAGTCTCGATTTTTTATCAACGCACACATTGCCGAAATTATCAAGACGACAGCGGCGCAGTGCCAAAACTTCAAGAGCCGCAGAACGAAGGATGTGGCAAGAAGACAACGAAGAAGAAGAAGAAGATTGTAAAAATACGGATATTCAAATCGGTTGCAGTTCGACAACCCAAAATGAGATGATTATTGCCAATACTTGTAAGCGTAAGGAGTTAGGTAAGAGCTATTCCATAAAGTAAATTGACTATAAATACCATTGACAATACTTCATTATAACCATATGATAAACTACTAAATATTGATAGACTCGTATAAAATACATGTTAACAATATCTGCCGTATTAACGCAAGGCAAAGCAAATAACGATCAATGCACTTTCAGCCTATTACTGTCACGCCAGCTGGGAAGAGAAAGGGACTTGGTACACGGTCGTATCGCAAAGGAGTAGCGACCTCACGACAGGCTTCAGCTCATTGTTTTGCTTCTCCATGCGCATGGCAGATGCCATAGACAAATTGTCGGGAAGAGGTGGTAGACTGGAACAACGTGAACAAGAATTATGGCTGTCGAAACCAGCTTCTACTTGCCAGAGAGACACGACCGATCAGTGGACTTACGGACTCACTAATCAAGGTAAATATATTTTGCTTCTTGCTAGGCCGATCTTTAACATGCTTCCACAGAGCATGCACCTCGTACATCTCAAAAGCACTATTGTTCATGAAGCTAATGGTTTTTGTCATTTAGGAGTCTGCGAGGACTTAACGAAGGCAGCATCGAGCGCAGCATCCTCGTCATCCTTATCAAGGGTCTCGCTGGTCTTGTCCGCAGGAGCTGCGTTACTTTGTACGTTACTTTCAAGATGATGTGTGGCGACGATTTTAAGCACTATTTCCTACACTTAATTATACGAGATACACAATTACATGGAAATATTATGCGACTATGTGGATAGCCAGATTGTGCGACTATTGGGCTGAGTGGTCAACAGTATTTATATTATAGTAAAGATCAGCGCCTCTATTGATACTAATCTCTATCTTGGTGAAAATATGATGTCAATCAAGTCGAAATCATTATTGTTATTGTGTAACGAAATACAGTGAACGGACAAGCGTCAAATTCAAGTCCAATAGCGTGGCCGTTCTTAACTAGAAAAGAGATAGCGTCACAGGCTGTTGCTTGGCTATATCTTACTGAGCTCAAATTTCTATGGTTTGTACTTCTTATTCTATTACTGATCTTCTCCGTCGTTATCATTATTATCTGTATTTACACTTAGAACGGCAACGCTCCGAGTAGGCGTTTCATTCAACAATATATTGTAGTATACTGGTACGCATTTTATATTTTTATATCTTTTATAAGTTGACGATTTTTCGTTGGTTTTATAATTGGTTGGCTTGTTGTCGATGAATTATAGTTTTCGTGAATACGTATCACGAGTAGCATACGATATCCTTTGCTAGCAAAGTAATTGTGCAATTGTAATGGCGCAATCATTGTGCCTTGCGAGAAATATATACGGGAAGCAAAAATCATGCACGCCGTAAAAGCACGCAGCAACAGTCTCTGAACGCGACCAGTTCTAAAGATTTAGATATTGAAATCGGTGTGTATTTAATCGCCAAGCCGCTGTAAATATGATCAGGGTATAAGTAATGAAGATTTCAACTGGTTAATCACGAGTGAAAATTGAACTAAAGCCTAATTTTAAAGCTAGTTAAGTTTAACGGATAAGTCGATTAACTATAACGACAGATAAAAAGAAAACCAATTTTTATTCTTTAGCTAGTTGCATATCTGTATATAATAATTTAAATATTGTATAAAGACTGTTTTTCAAAGGTAAATTGTATATGCTGCCTAATCGCGTTTGTGGCTGCTAAACGTGCAAAATCGAGGCACGCGTTCTTGCGAATTAAATTCTCGATTCGAGATATTCTTGGAGATTCGAATTTTTAACTCCGCCAATGAGCCTGTGGCTTATTGGCGGAGTTATAAGGTTGGCCTGTGTACGGTCTTTTTAGATAATTTTCAAAAGTCTACTGTACTTATAAAGTATGCTGCTTTACGTTTCTACCATAGAGTTAATGGATCTCAACGCGAAACGGGTCTCCTCTTACGAATATATTCGGATGCACTATATGTTCGAAACTTTGACACACGTGGAAACTCTTAACGTGTCACTGCGTATTCAAAATTATTCAGAGGTTAGAAAAAGTAGTTGATAATAAATGGAGGCCTAAACTTCTTCGCGTTTAGAACGCAGAACATAATACTGCAATTTATAAGATGCGCGATATCCGTTAAATGCTCGCAATTACATCACGCCACATGTGCGTTGCAAAATAATTTACATACATTGATGATCTAAATGGAAAGAATTCCTTAAAAAATTAGACATGCTGATAATTTCATGCGATAATCCTACAGGCATTGAATATGTTCCCATCGAAGTAAAAAAAGTAATTTAAAAGGTGTTTAAAATACATATGTTGAATATATCTATAGAATGGTATAATTTATATATACATACGTACAACATATTTCAACTCTCTTTTAACTCCAATGAAAACATCCATAGATCATTGTCTCCTCATTCATTTATTCTCAAAGTCAAATCCAATATAAAAAATTTATATTGTTTTTATCAGATATAATTGTTAACAATGCCAAATCGAGTACAAATTAACATGAAAGAACTTTTGGTTCTCGAGTCACATTACTCGCATAAAAACAGAATAAAAACTGTGTAACAATTATTCTTATGTCCCGAAGATGTTGAACATATCTCGAGAACGGCGCAACAACGCATCATACTGGCGGCTGATAAACTAATTGCGTAACTCAAAAGAATTTTGTTCACGCGTTTCCCGTAGCTCTGTGGTATTTCTCGTATATAAATACAAAGCAGCACAACCAAAAGAAAAGGAAAAGCATAGTAACGATACATTCGGAACAATTTTCTACTGTACATATTAGACACCCTTTTGTCATTGCTCTGTATTCCGGATTTCGCAACGTGTTTGTCAATTCGCGTTAAAGTCAAGATCAGGTTAGTAGAAGATGAAATTACATTAAAAAATCTGTATTGTCGATCCTCCCAAAATTAATATACATTGCCATTTTGCAAGTGGTGTAATATTGATGTATAGATGAATATCATTAAGGAAACATGATGCGCGCTATTACATCACATTAATTTGACATCGTTTTTCCCGTTTGGTCGTCATCTGACATCAATTATTACACTTCAAGGGGCCAACTCCTTATGGCTTACGATGTATCAGAGTCCTCTGAATTTGTAACTACTGATCTTGTACAATGCATAGATACTACCAGAGAATCTAAATATGTACCGTGCTTAATATATTTCTGCTCCTCAAAATTACGTCACATTGTAAATCTTGGAATACCGGATAACAGGCATAATGGAAAATAATTTTAAATACAGCTAAAAATAACCTGTTTAGTAAATAAGAGAAGGTAACGAAACTGGATTGTCAAGACAGAAATGTGTATAAAGAAAGTTGTGTGTATAGTGCCACTGAAAGACGCTCTACGAGAAGTGATTAATTGTTTATTGAGCTCTAAAAATTAAACTGAAGAAGAAGTATATATATTTTTTTTCGTTTATCACTGTGATGATTACGTAATTATTATAAATATTAGTACGTAAGGCAGTTTGTGTGTTGTTTTTCTTGCCATTGTATAATAACGAATATTAATTCATTATCCTAGGGGTTTTGGGGCTTAAGAAGATGGGGGGGGGGGAGGGAAACTTGTACGTGGGCTTCTGCTTGCCTACATTATTTGGTTCGACATAAATATGTAATTAAGGTATGACTATGTATGATACTACGGTACACGTATGACCTAAGAAACGCTGAAGCTAACGTCTAGTAACAAGCAGATACAACATCCGTTCAGTTATCATTAATTTCAATGATTAAAGCGTGAATGGCCGATATACGACACTCTGATAAAAATCTCATTACAGCACTGAGTGATTTACTTTACTTACTACGGTGTGCGTTAATGGATGTTTGTAATGAATTTTAACCGATAATGGAAAATTCAATTTTTTAATAGTAACTCAGTGTGTTTGTATTTTTGAGCTATGCGAGAAACAAGTTGGACGACCGTAATACAACGACCCCCGATTAAAACTTCTACTACTACACACACAGCCTTTGTGTCGTGCGACTCTTTGCGCTCGCTTCTCTTTTTACAAGCTAACGCAAAGGTCGCCCAATAGCCTTTTGTATCTCTATTCGATCTCATATCTGCCTTTTCCAGACGCTAGCCGTTCAACTAGTTTATTACACAGTATCACTGTAAGTGAGCCAGTCAACGCTGACTGTCACGGTATGAGCTAGCATCATGTGTAATGTTCATTATTATATTTTGAATACGAAATATATATATATTGAAAAGAAATTGTCTATATATTTTTTGCCATTGTAGTAATATACCTTCAAAAATATGTATATCGAGGATGCAGATAGGCATAATTGAACAGTTATGATGTTCAATTATGAAAGGATTTAAGGATTTAGAATGTCAAGACAAGTGGACGTTATTATGCTTTTCATATTCGTATATTTTATATCTTCTATGCATTTACATTTTATAAAAACGAAGGTGTTACATAAGGAATAAAGTTCATTGCTGTATCATGAAAAACACTTGTAAGAAGTGCAAATTATATGGGATCAAAAGAGTTCAACAACATATGAGCAGGACATCTTGTATTTAAGTGCGACTGAAACGATAACGTTTTATCATCCATTTGGGACAGGGTTTAAGTAATAGGTACATTGGGTTTTATATCACATTAAAAATAAAGATATTCCAAGCTGGCATAAAGTAAAATAGAAAAATATATGCTTGAGAAGTAACTGGAAGAGTCCTTCCTAACGACGCCTTACTGTATGTCTACTAACTACCGCTGGAATTATTCACTACTGTATTATCACGAGGTGAGATAGTGATATTTCAAATTTTACCTAAACAAGGTTAAGGTGAACTCAAAAATGGCAATCATGTTAAACGCGTCAATAATATAGCATAGGTAAATCGATATATACAGTTTAATAACGTCGATTGTGTTTACCAATATGAAAATAAAAATTAATCGCATAATTTCAAAACACCGAACTCTTCATATGTGTTAAATATAGTGTTGGAAGTACGTCGCATAAGTTCACATAAAGTTTTCACAGATTCAGATAAAACTTGAAATATTTGAGGAAAGCAATAATACTCCATCCATAGAATTGCTCGACAAATCACGAAACAAAGTCCGAGATAGAGAAATCCCTGATTCCAACAACCACTCTTCAAAATAATTATAATAGTCAAATCAAGTGCAACGCGAATCAAGTTATCTCTGTAAATCACATTATATATACAGTCACTAAAGAGGCAATACGAAGATCACGAGTTTCTAACAAGGATGTAATAGGACGTTATTATATCTCCTTTCTTCTTTGATTGGCTCTAACCACTTTTATTTTTATTTTAACCTTTCCTGGTAATTCTAAGTATCTAGACGTAAATGTTTATCAGTTATTACTATTGGCTGGACAGTAGAAATCTAAGTATGTACTACAAAATATATTAATTGTTTCATCGACTTTGCCGCTTCTTTATAAATATTCATTAAGATGTTACGGTATCCGACATTTTCCTTACTGTTAGTAAAATAGAGAAATTAAGGCTACGTCTAATGAAACGGTATACACGCTATAATTCTCGTTTTGAATACACAACAATCTCGTGACTCGTCCATAATTCGACTAATTGGAGGTCTACTCACAAATTCATTTATTGGATGTCACTTAACATTCTGTCATTCATTATGTACTTCAGATTCATCGTTATAATAGTAATATTGCATTCGTCTGGTCATAGTCCAAAATAAGTATAACAAAAAGGCAATTTCAATTATGCATTTGGGTGTCCATGACATAACATTGGCTGTGTTTAGTAGAAGTACCGCTGAGGGAGCAAATATCGTTTGTTTTGGTCAGTTAATCGTAAATTTTGCACCAGTTGTGATATTTGACCGATCATATGTGTTTGCTCTCTCAACGGTATTTCTGTTGAACACAGCCATTAATCATTCAAATTGTTCACTAGAAGCCAACGAAAAATTTCATATAAATAACCCAAAGGTTTAATTGTTGTTAAGTATTTAATTATACTATATTCGATATTTGTTTCTATTTATACCAATTTTAAGTACATAACCGTTAAGTTTCTTTTCTATTTTAACATATATTATGTATGAATTAGTTCCATGGGTTATCAAAATTTGGCAGTTATGCAACCGTCCAACGTCTAAATTGTGGACACTTAAATTGTTGTTTCAAATTTCATAAAGGTTCAAAGATATGATTATCTCCCTACTGGTAACAGTTGATACATATATATGAGCGAGATTAACGACATTTCATTTTTGTTTTTTTAAAGGTTGTATTTTTTTATCTCGAAACATTAAAATAAAGTCAATTATTGGATCATACTTGAGTGCATATACATTTATGAATATTTTAAAAATACGAATTGCATATTCATAAATGGTGATAACAAACACAATAGATTTAGTTAATGCAAACATGGGTATTTAGTTAGTGCATACGATGAAGTCATTATACTAAAATTACAAAAATATTCAGGTGTCCTCAGTGTCCATTAGGCCAAATGAGCACTATGAAAGACTGCGTGTATTGACTCATTTTCAACTGTTTACACTATAGTATAATATACCCAAATTTTCTTATATGTATAAGTACATATACGTTACGCGCGATATCATTTGTACTATATGTCGATGGGTGTTTAAGTGTACAGAAAGTTTAGAAAAAGAGGCTGAAACCGTCAATTAAATGTTTGATATACTGAAGCCTTCTGAACAAGAGATTGCAAATATCAACGAATCAAATACAATAAGTAGTATTAAAATCTATGTATCAACCAAAATAATCATTAATCTCGCTTATACATCTTTTCTGGAAAATGTCTTACATTAAATTCTCCTCCTGTATGGTAACAAGCAACAATTGTTATCTCGTCAAAATTTCTGGATTTTGACCTTCAATCTCTTTGTTCAAATTATCACCCTGTCCATTGGGACCTGGCACTCTAACTGGCTTTATGGATTTCAATTTAGTGGTACCGCCGTATTTGAAATTGACATCGCTACAAGTATCTAAAGGATGTATAGTCCCTGTCAAATTGCTCAAAGAGTCGCCAGTTGTATCTTCCAATTTAGTAGTGGGAACTTTCTTAACGTATCCTAGCTCATACGCAGATTTTGAGGGTTTTAACTTGATTTTCGCATTCGACAATGGCAATGAAATAGACTTCTCTAACCCAGTCGGTTCGATCTTCAAATTTCCATCATTCTGCATAATACCATTTGGTGTTGTGTTAATTGTATCAGTTATTTGAATATCAATATTAACAGTTTTTGGATCATTCTCATCGTTATTATTGATGTTTCCTTCCTCATCTTTCGTTTCACCTCTAAGTGCAGCCATTTGTGCCCGCTGTTGTCGTATATGGTTGTGCGAATTTGCAAAGAACGAAGAAACCTTTTCCAATCGAGTACCTAGATTTGGCTGGCTCAACGTAGATTTCAAAGGATACGGAGTGTCGATGGAGCTGTTACTCTTTAAGAGTTTCTGCGAGTCCTTGCCCGTCGAATTACTCTTCATCGGTTCGTACTTATTGTTATTGTCTTCAATAACTTTAAGGGGATAAGATCTAACGTTGGTGTTGCGACGTTTCTCGGCGACTCCCAACTGGGCAATTATTCGACGTACATCGCCAGGCATGTCAATATCAGAACGAGTGTCAACTAATTGTTGAATAAAGGCACCTAATGTTGCTACAGTCACTTCCAAGCTACGGTTTTGTGACTCAAGCTTGTGAACGTTAGATTGATGTAGGGAACGAGTAGTCTCCAGACGGTGCAAGTTGCTCATAGCAATCTGTGGCAAAGAGATTCCACGTGAGAATTTATGTATACAAATATTAAATTTTACAGAAGATGGGTTTTTTTAAATCTCAATGGACGTACCTCGAGTTGTTCATTCAAATGGGCATTCTGTTGGGTGAGCTGCTTGTTTACCAATTCGAGTTTTTCTAGTGTTTCTATTTGAGGCTTCACTGAAAGCATTTCCTCTTGCAGTACTTGGTACTCAACTCTATATTCGTTTAATTGTTTTGCCATCTCCATGTCTGGATAGAAGACTCGCTTCATTACTCGTTCTAAAATCATCCTATCCACTGCTGGTACTCTAACCTAAACAGAATATATTTCTATACTGATTTATAAATGATTCATATATTTAAAAAAATGTAAATATTTTTTCGCAAAATCATGTCTCAATTTACATTGCTAACAAATCTTACTTTAAGATATTCCATGATTTCTTCAAAACTATCGCAACAAAGCAGTTGATCTTGATGTTCTTCCAGTAAGCCCATTGCCACACGAAAAATGACTTCTGAACTTTCAAGGAAAAGAAGATCTGTAGAAACAAACAAAAATTAATGAGACACTGAGTTTATCAATAATTAAGCAGTCTTTTTATCTTTAATTAGTCAGAATTCAGGCAGAAAATGGTAATCAAAGTATTATTACTAGTAGTTGACAAAATTGTTATTAGACAATACCAGAGTTCTACTTAGGATTTATTTACATATTTATATAAAACAATACATACCAAAAACCCTAGTTACAAATCCTAGTGGAAACTGACTAGCAAATAACGTCAGTAGCCACGGTGCTGCGTATAAAGTCGGCGAAACTTCATGTTTATCAAAATGATTATAGACAGCTGGCAACCGATCATGTAACAACCTGGATAGTTGATATAAGTGGAGTTGTAGTGCCGCCATATCCGGCAAATATAATTTTCGTAGACCACGTCTGAACATTAAGTGACGTAAAAGGAAGAATGCTTGGTCTTCTGTCATCTATAAGGAAAAAAAAAAAAATTAATGAAACTAAGTTTCCTAAATTTTTATTAGTCTTCAAAACAAAAACGAGATATTCTCGAGAGAAATTGATGAATGTAATTACATGTAAAAGAAGAACCCCAGCTACAAAGCTGAGACCCTGGCAGTAGCCAACTTCATGATCCAAGAGCGAGTACGCCTTGAGTAGATTGAAGAGTGCTAATTGGCCAGGTCCCAAAGGTGAGCAGAAGTATGGATGGTTGGGGAACGTACGTCCCAGGTCAATAAGAATCGCGTGTTGCTGAGAAGTAAGTTGCTTCAAAAGAAGATCGTAGGGCACATTATAATTTGGAAAGTCGCGTGTATCTATCGGGGGTTGCTTTAGGCAAAATTGTTCAGCCAGGAATTGCCAAACTTCGCCCCGCTTTCCTCTTGGAACACCTATATTAATAATAAAAGTAATTAAAATTAAAAAAAATAAATAAAAATAATTATTTGTTAAAGACCATTACCTTGCTTAATGGCTTGCAAGAGCATTTGATTATCGCACTTTGTTGATATTCTTGACTCTTTACTGACCAGCAGATCCCATACCTCCACTAATTCTCGTGCGCAACTACTTAATTCGTCGTATTCCAATTTTATCCTCTTTACTGTCGCTTCCTCTTGACGTTCTACGATAAAAAATTATTGCTCAATAGAATCCGTAAGAAATTTATGAAAAAACATATTACTATTAATGTAATACAATTAAAATGATTTTCAATTACCTCTCAGCCTCGCGTTCTCCTTTTCCATCCTGATAAGTATCAACTGTTGATTAATTGCCTTTTTCCATAATTCCCTTAACTCTTCCTTCGTTCTTCGTGTCGAAACCAATTCATTATTTTTATTAATACTATGACCGCCAGGACTATCATTCCCTTTAATTTCCTGATCTTTACCAGGCGTTACGACACGATTTAAAATCGCTTGTCTCCAGGAGCCACTAGATTGCAGTCTATTACTTTTTTCAGATTCAGTAGGTGACATTTTCGGTGAGTTACCTACTTTGAGGAATCTATAAATATCGAACAAGAGAATAAATGTTAATTATCTTATTCTGAAACAGTTGACATTGATAGAAATGCTAATTTATTCTACATTTAATCATGCCGTAACTTACATGTCCATCATGGGGCTCTTTGGTCCTGTATTTACATTTAATTGTTGCTCCGGAGAAACCCTCAATGATCGTGGCCTACCAGATTCAGGTGTAACGTCTACTATTGAAGAGGGACCAGACCCCACGGGACTTTGGCTACCGTCTTTAATCATTGAGGAGTTTAATTGAGATCCTAATCCAAAATCATCACGCGATCCTTTCCTTTTCATTAAATGATCAAAACTATTCGTCAGAGAACGTTTCGCTTTCATAAATATTGTGCTCCCTACGCCAACGCTCAAATACTGGTTGAGAAATTCGCTCCTGAAAAAATACAGTGAATTTTGCAACGGGTGCTAAAATGACTGCTGAATGAATTTGTATAATACATACTGGTGTATCAAATTACTTTTTTCAAATACTCACCGATTTTCAGCCGTGTCGTGAACGTGTCTAGCTTGTTTAGCTTCACAATGTGCACGCAGCAACATCATTAAAAATTGATTTTGCTCCCGTAGATTCGTTCCAGTGCTTGAGCCACCTGCTGCTTCAGCACCTTTATATTTTGTCACAACAATTTCCTGCTCGTCTTCCGGTAACATTTCCATTCGTGAAAAAATAATATTTTGTGTCTTTTTATCATTTTGTCCTAAAAAAAAAGATATAATATCATTCGTAAAGGAAACCAATAATAAAGAAAACCTAATAAGCTTTCAGTGAAATAATACATTGTTGTACGCATTCAAGGTAATAACGCAGAAAATAGGCTATTGAAAAATATAAGAATAAATATTCATAATCGAAAATAAATTGTAATATTGTTCTGCAATAACATAAGTACATACCATCAATTTCTTGGCATAACTTGTTATACCAGACCATAGGACAATGATCACACGAAAACACTGGATGCCTCTCTTTTCTCGAACTGTTACATGTTGCAACAAATGCTTGAGTTATCGCTGCATGTAAAAAAGATCAAAATGAGACAATGCTGAAATTCAAATTCTAACAATAAGAAAAATATTGAACTACAATGTAACATTTACCACCAACTAGATCATCCGCAACAGATTCAGATTGGCATTTGAAAACATATCCGATGTAACACTCAACACCAATTTCTCTGCAGATAAAACCAAAGTATTCAGGATTTTTGACACCTTGAACGCAACTCGCTACATCCCGTAATTGTTTATGCAGCAAGACTTGCTTCCTGTCTGGACTGATCAATCGTAAATCGTGCCTGCCCACCTGAAAGTATATACTATAGGGAATAAAACATTTCCTATAATAATATGTGTATATAACACAAATAATTTGTATGCCTTGTTACAAACCTGAAAGAGCATCGTACGATTATGCTCATCGCTTGCTTTTGCAGAGGAATCTCTTCTAGCAGTTAGAACATTGCCTGTCGATGCTGCTCTATTTCGCATCATTTCAGGTGACGGCATTTTAGGATTATTAGTTCTCTTTGGCACTTGATTACTCTCTTGTTCAACATTCTCTGCAGGATTACTAGCGGTCGGCTGTAAAGTTTCAACAGAGCCTCCCAAAGTTGTGGAATTACCTAGTGGACTTGTTGGCGATAATATACCACTGCCCGATATATTTTCTATGCTTCCCAAGTCACTGGTACTCGAATCCTAAAACATGAAGAATGAATTGCTGCGAAACTTAAAATTAGTCGTAATAATATATTACAATAAAGCTAAAATAATGAAACATACTTCGTTACAAAATGATTTTAAAATCGAAAGTAAACTAATTAAGAAGTAAGAACAAACAATTGAAATTACCTGGCTGTTTCTTCGAATATTTAATGTAGTGAACTTCATGCTGGCTTGTCTTTGCAGTCGTTGACATTCAGTAACTAGATTGGATTCTGAAGATTTCGTCTTCTCCAATTCGTGGGTTCGAAACTTTATAAGAGTGTCATCGATAAAGGATTCGGGTACTTTCTTGTACGGTACCTTAATTTTTCCAACGTAAAGCACCTAGATTAAACACAATAAAGGAAATTAGTCAATGTAATGGCTACTGAACTATGGAAGTCGAATCGAAACCTAAATATATAACCTAATACAAGTGAATTAAATGTAAATCTGCCAAAGAACACTTACCTGTAAAAAACTACGCCAAGTACAGGAGTGCTGTGAATTCCTCTAACAAAAAGTGTGGAAATCATATTATTGAGGCCAAGTACATAAGTCACTACATGTTTTCCTATTATATGATCTAGAACTGGCCCATCATTTTAATTATATTTTCAAAATTTCCTATAACGTTTTCGCTACTCTTTTACATTACTACTGCTTCCCGTATTTAATTATAATTTAATAATGATTTAATAATTAATAAAACTTTAGGTGATTCCTTATCGAGTACTACTTGGCGGGTCCGTGCATTTCTTGATATAAATTTGATACAAAATCAGTGTCAACTTTCTAGATAGAGCATATTAATAATAACTCGTCAAAAATAATCACGGTGAAAGTTTAATAACGAAGATATAGTATTAGAATACTATTAGTACGTGCAAAGTAAGTACTTTGGAATTCCTGGTACGGACCCGCCAAGTAGTACTCGATAAGGAATCACCTAAAATTTTATAATTTATTAAATGACCATTGAATCATATTCATTTATGAACTACGGGAAGCAGTAGTAATGTAAAAGAGTAGCGAAAACGTTATAGGAAATTTTGAAAATATAATTAAACTGATGGGCCAGTGCTAGATCATATAATACGAAAACATGTAGTGACTTATGTACTTGGCCTTAATAATATGATTTCCATACTTTTTGTTAAAGGAATTCACAACACCCCTGTACTTATCGTAGTTTTTTGCACGTAAGTGTTTTTTGGCAGATATCACAAGTTTTTGTTGCTCAACAGGATATACAAGCTCTAAGCACTGAAATCTATATTTTTACAGATATAAAATGTAAATGCATTGTGATGTCGCTAATCAGAAAAATATATTGCATTGTCGAAAATGTTCAATGGCATATAAATTGAATTTTTAAGTCTATTTCTCTAGAAATGCATAAATATATATACAAATTTTAAAAACCTGGACACCCTGGACTTCCACGTCCGACACTTAGATACATGAAACTATGGAGCAGAACACCTGGACACCCTGGACTTCCACGTCCGACACATAATTACAAAAAACTATGGAGCGGAACACCTGGACACCCTGAACTTCCACGTCCGACACCTAGATACAAGAAACTATGGAGCGGAACGCCTGGGCACCCTGGACTTCCATG